>CM023483.1:68856640-69427984 GCA_013339685.2 Hyalomma asiaticum
ACTTGTGCACATCGAGCAATGCGTTGCTGTTCGCACGACGTTTTCGCCAAATCGTTCCGCTCGTGGTGCTCTGCTCGCGCAAGCTGTGGTGGTGATGGTGGTGGAAGGGGGGGGGAAGCATCATTCCGCGCGGGATTCCCTCGTTCGTCTCGTTTAAATTTCAAATCGAGGCCCGTCCTGCATCTGTAATGAGGAATCCGCGGTATACGGCCCGAACCGCGGCCGAGATCCTACGTTACGCTTTCTCTTCCGTCTGCGTTAGCTCAGCGCGGGGCGAGCTTCGTTTCTCGCCTGGCCGCGGGATACATTGTTCGCTGCCTCGCCCATTGCCATGGATGGGCCTCCGATGCCTATTCGTCGTGCACGGGGCTCTCACGGTGGCGCCGCAGGCCGAGGACGTCGACGCGCGGTGGGGCTTACGAAATCTGCTGCTTCGATTCTCGCGAGGCCCATTTGCATGAAACTCCATTCGTAGCGCCAGAAGCGTTCCTCCTTTTTCGACATTATTGGGTTTCGCTCAAGTATCTGTTGAGGTCTCTGTAGTAATCCGTCGTGAGTTTATTTTTCCTTCGTCCAAAACTTAGTTTCTATATTTAGAGCGACTAGGGCGTCCCAATTTCATCTTGCTTGCCAGTCAACAGTCCCCGCTAGGTGGTTTCTTTCTCTGTAACTTTGATGTTGTTGCTTGTGGTGTTGGCTGTGGCGGTGGTGGTGGTTATGGTGATGATGATGGCCGTGGTGGTAACGGTAGTGGTGACGACGGTGACGGCAATGCTGCTACGGCATATGATGATGATGATGATGATGATGATGATGATGATCGCGCAGCTCCGCAGAGCCTTTGTAAAATTGAAGGGGCCAGCACGTTTCTTGCAGCTACATGTAAGCAAACCTATACAAGAGAACGTTGCTTTCCTGAACTCGTCGAAGAGATGCGACGACTTCTTGTTGGCAACTCCTCTCGTTAATGCGAGTAACGGTGCCATGCGATCTAGAAGAGAAGTTAAGGGGAAGGTGGAGGCTTGAATCGATGAACAGATCGCTAAAAACGACGCAGAATTGGTAATGTCGCTGGAGCCAACGAAGTGGACTTGTCTTCGTCAGTCGCCGTCCTGACGAAGAGAAGACCACTTGTCGAAACGTCGGCTCCAGCGACATTCCCTGTTCTACATCGTTTTTAGCGATCTGCTTATCGGCGGCATGCGATGTGAGATTGCAGGCCGCCATGATTTCATCAGGTGCATATGGTAGAAATGCACCATGTCATCCGCTTGAATAACTTTCAAGCGGCAAGCACTTTCTTTCGCAAGCCATTCGAGTTCACGCTTATTCCGCGCTACATCTGTAACTTTCTTCCTTTACCTTGGACCACTTCTAACAGGATCGCACTTCTTTATAGTTCACTACATAATTTTTCTTTCCTGCAACGCAGAAAAGTAGGTGCGTATTGATGGAAGTTCGTTTCCAGCTTTAAACAACACTCCAAAGTACATTTCGCCATATTTAGCAAATTAGCCTTTATAATGAGGGCCTCGCTTACTAGAAAGTCTAAGTCCATATACCTTTTATTCATGAGGTGCATACTTAAGGAAGCTTGCTGCGTTGAGCATTGCGTCAGCTATGAAAAAAAAGTGGGACAAGCATTTTTTCTCTGAGCACGGCATTGTTCTCCTTTGTTAATCTAAGTGCTACAAAAATTAATTGAAGCATATTCAAACGAACTAATAACAATCTGAAAAAAAAAATCTGTGCAGAAACTGCAACACCTCCACTCAATCGACCACCTTTTCGTCCGAAGCGGCAGAAGTTGTTCGCTTCGTGCGGCCGCAGATAAATTCTTTACGCCTGATTTTTTTTACCGTGCACATAATACGTATTATTTTCCAGTCGATGACTGTGTCAAGTTCAATGTTTGCTCACAACCTGATCAAAAAGATTGGTATGCACCGTAACAAGACATTTACATCTTCTTCTTGTCGATGGCGTTCTGGTATTATTATTATTATTATTATTATTATTATTATTAGGGTCCGTAGTGGGCCCACTCCTCTTTTTAATTTATGTTAATGATGTTTCTTCTGTCATTCGGAATTCTTCTTTCCTTTTGTATGCCGATGACATAAAGATATTTAAGGAAATTCATTCAGTTCTCGATTGTCGCTTGCTGCAATCGGATTTGTGTTCTTTCTCTGAATGGTGCAGGAGCAATAACCTCTCCCTGAATATTTCAAAACTCAAGGTAATGAGTTTCACTCGAAAAACATCTAGTGTGCCATTTTTATATTCTGTCAATTCTGTGACGTTGTGTAAGGTTTGTGAGATCAATGATCTTGGTGTTCTTTTTGATAGCACCTTACACTTTTCTGCTCATGCTAAGCGTGTTGCTTTGCGGGGTCTTCGCACCCTAGGCTGTGTTTGCAGAATGTCTAGAGAATTCCGTTCTCCTATGTCCTTCCACAAATTGTACACTGCGATATGTCTTCCTCAACTTGAGTATGCATCTGTGATCTGGAATGGCATTTCTAATTCCAGCAGCAACGCCATTGAGCGAGTCCAGAAAAAGTTCCTGAACATCTATAACCATAGGTTCGCTAGAAATGGCCCTGATTCTTGCATTGGCACTGTTGGATCACTATCACTGCCATCACTACACTGCCGGAGAAAACGCGCTGATCTGTTATTTCTTTTCAAGCTTGTGCATGGTATCATATTCTGCCCTGTACTGCTCAAATGTCTTAATTTCCGAATTCCACGTAAGCTGACCAGAGAGAATAGACCTTTTCAAGTAACCGCCTGCCTCTGTGAACATTCGACCGTTGACAGGATACAACGTCTCTACAATGCTTACTTTTTAGAGCTCGATGTTTTTCACAGCTCCCAATCGCTGTTCTGCTCCGAGCTTTGCACTGTACTAGCATAGTGTCGTACACTGTTGATATCTTTTTTTCTTGTTTTGCCTGCGCATAGTTGTATATGGGCAATTTTATAGCGTTTTTTTTTATTCCTGTTATATTATTATGAATTTTGGCCTATCTTGTTTTTTATTAGTTTTTTCTGTAGAGTCTCCTTATTGTATTGTTTCTTGTATTTTTTTCTCCGTGCGCCAGTACAAAGACCTTACGGTTGTTCCTGGGCACGTTAAATAAACACTTGATTGATTGATTGATTGATTGATTGATTGATTGATTGATTGATTGATTGATTATTTATGCCAGTACCGAACAAGGCAAGCTTCGTGCGTGTGTGGTGTTGAAAGGCAGGTTATAAATACTTGACACTGGCCCTGTTAAAAACAGCCAAAGTATATGCAGTCCTGTGTACATGCGCTCTGGCTATTTCGGAGAACCTATATCATCGGGGTGTGTATAGGTATTACACTTGGGCACTGTCGCGGCTAAATTGCAACGGTCGTGTAACTCCAGACGAGTAAGTAGCAGCGAATGTCTTATCACAGTTTGTGAAGAGGGATGTGCTGGCTAAATTAGGCCTAGAGATGTCGTGGTGTGTTGAGTTGCGCATTTGAAGTTTTCCGATGTGCAGGTACTTCCTTTGAGGAATGCTCCTACTAGTGCTACTGTAATGCTTGCATGAATACCGAGAGCCCTGCGGTGCTTCCACGCTGACTCGATGTCTCCATTGGAGCGCCTGCGCATGCTTTAGACGCTTGGGTCAAAGAAGTATTTAAAAATGTGCCTTCCAGATCTGCACCACAAACAAAGTACATAAAGATGCCGTTTCTCAGGTGCACTTCCACGCTATAAGACCGTCTCTGCCAAGAAGCAACCTTTACAGGACGATACGCAACAGGCTGTCGTTCTAACACGAGTTGAAAATCAACCGAGCAGAGGACAGCGAAGTCCTACGGAAATGACGCATCGCTACAAATGCGCCGTGACCTGCAGCGTAAGATGCATTGCGAGCAAGGCTACTGAGCGTCGACAACGGTGCGTGCACTCGTTTCGTTTTTACTGTAGGCAAACGAGCTCCGCATGTTCGGAGACCCTCCGGCCATCCATGCACGAACAGCGCATGCGCCGTCAGTAGTGGTACAGCACGGCAACGCCGACTGCGACGACATCAAGAGTGCGTCTCAAGGCGTGACGATAAAGATATATCGCATTAAAGGTCAATCCAGACCCTTCTAATGCGGCGTCTAGCTCTTAAGGCAGCTAGCCGCATTGTTCTCGGATGGCAAACATGGTATCTCGCCCAATTAGGCTTCAGAAGCTGTAGGCGTGAACGAAAGGTAAATAGAGTGATTAGTCAACGGAAAGACATGAGAAGACGTCCTGAACACTGTTAGGACCCGCCGCCTTACATTACGTTTACACAGTTTAGGTAGAAGTGTCAAATTTATGAACGGAAGCAAAATAGAGGAAACGTACGGGAATAAACCTGACAAGCGAAGTGCTTGCAGCCCTAGATGAGGGAGAGAGTACAAAGATAAAGTGAAAGAAACTAAGAAGACTCAACAATGCGCGCATGAGTCGGTATGCGCTTTGCGTGGCGCACTTATCGCCTTTCACGCTGCCAAAGTGTGTGACCACAGCCTCTGATCCTCCACAAGTGCAGCAAATACAAGCAAGTTTAATAAATTCAGGGGCGAATGGCAATGAAAGACTCTCAGCGTTTCAGCACCTTCAGAGGGACGCGTTCCATAGTCTCTCGGCCATCACGGCTCTCGCATACTATTGAACCGACTTGTTTGTTGTTGTTTTTTCCGTCGAAAAAAAAAAAGGCATAAACTAAGTAGGAACACGTAAAGCACCATGGAAGAGCTAACATCACGGAGAACTGACTAACGTCAGGCAAGAAGTCACATCAATTCTCACAGTGAAATGATGCCCGTTCGGCTTGAAAGCGCGCCACTAGCTCTGTGCAACCAGCTCAAGAATATAGCACATGCAGAAATTAGTTTTTAGTCGTAATCAGCTCTAAATCTTATCACAAACAATAAAAAAAAATATTGCGCTCTTATTTTCCGTGTCCAGCATTCATGTTGTGGCATGAACGAGTGAAAACGAACGTACTTTACAAAAATGCCAAAAGAATAATGGTGCTAGACGTGTTTATTCATCGCGTGTCAGTTACATCGCTCGAACATAAAGGTCTAAATGAGAATATTTCTGTTTCTTACTGCTATTGTTGATAGTAGTAAAACTTAAATGTAGAAATGCCCAAACAAATATTTACAATCATAATAGTTGCTTAAATAACGATTTCTGATATCTGTAACAGTAATTTTCGAGAACACTTGAAGATTTTAAAACGTGCAGTTGTGAAATGCGAGTAACTTATTTATGACATCGTCTGCAAAGTCAACTTTCGTTCAAGCAACTCGTTGATCGTTCGGCGGTTGGGAATTTGTATTAGTATTGAGCGCGCGACGACTTTAAGCAGATTCGTTTGAATGGTAAATGTTGCTTACTATCAAACTATTTACGGCGCGGCCGGCCCGGAGACTATCGAACAACGACTTATCGAATGGATCTCGAAGCCATGGGAACGGCTTTGTGGCTGTCTGTTGACGCTGTCATCGGAAGCAACTAACTTTTTTCTTTTGCAAGTGCTTAACGTACTTTCTTGTTAATTATTAAATTAACTAACGTATGAAGTATTGTGCGCCTAAATCACAATGTGATTATGAGCAGCGTAGTATTTGGGGATTCGGCAAGAATAACTTCGATCACCCGTGTTAATTTGACCCAGACTTAAGACTCGGTAAACGAGCGCTTTTGTATTTCACCGATACTGAGGCACGGCAGCCTTTGTGAAGATCGAACCAACAACCGTTACCTGGACGCATGTGTTGGTCTCTGCTAATCAATACATTTATGTTGCGCGTTGTCGGCCCAGCACTAGAATACATTTGATAATGGTAAACATTGGAAAATGTTGAGGTCTCATGGGATACTACGCACGGTAAATAATGCCTCATACAGGCGTAAACTTCAGCTAGGGGTAAACAAAGCGCAAAGTACACACATATTCTTCTTTTACTTTCTTCGCAACAATTCCTTTGTTTTGTTTTTCATTTCTTTTACTTCTTGTCTTCGTCACTCTCAAATTAATTGCTTAATAAAGCACACGCCGATTCCTTTCAATTATGCAGACAAATTTCATTCCAAACAAAAGTTTCAGTACTAGCTAGAAGTAATAACTTTAAGTAATAGAAAGAACACCGATCATATTTCAAACCGCTGTCACTTAACTGTGCTTAAGCGATATATATCGTAAAACTAGTGGTTGTAAGTAGCATTGGGGGCACCGCCATTCTTTGAAGAGCAGCATCTTATTTTTTTTTCTCATATTAGTCAACTTAGAAGCCCTAAAGGTAAATTATAGGAACACGAAGAAGCTTTAGGAAAACGAAGAAGAAGCACCAAAGCTGCCTTAAAGTAGCCGCGAAAACCCTCGCAAACTGAACGAGCGAGGCTGACAAACACGATTCTCGCTCCCTCCTAACAAGAACAGCAAAAAGTGCGTGCAAACACGATTACCTTGAAAGAACCAAACCAAGGTTACAAAATTGGAAGCTCCCGGGAACGCTTTTTGTGTATTTACCGACATGCCTGTTTGTCTTAAAAGAAAGAGGACGCCAAACAATAAAAAGACGGGGAAAGAATAAAGTCTACAGTTGGGCGCTTACCTTAGAAGATAACACGCATGTCGTGACCGCCGAGCAAGTAGCTTTAGTCGCCGAGAAAAGTTCTTTATCAGCGAGCGAAAGTAGCGAAGGAAGGAGGCCGGGTCGTCCTCGCGTTCCGGTGTCGTTTTTCACCGAGCACTCGTCGCGTACAGTCTCAGTCGACACGCACGAGCTCCGCGGTGTGCGCGCTTCGTTGTCGGCAGCAGCTGGGACGCACGTATCCGCGCTCTTCTTGGCGCTCCGGTGGGATGGGCTCGCGCTCGGGCGCCAGATTCGACAACGGCGTCTGACCGCGCCGCCGTTTCGCGCGCGCTTCCTTCTCGCAAGTTTCCCCCGACTCTTTCCCCAACTGGGGAAGGAAACGGGGAGAGAGAGGGAAGAAGCCGCCGCGCGCTCTTCGCGATGGTCGGGTGGCATGCCGGGAAACGAGATATAGGTTCTCCCCTTCGGGAACCACCGTGACTTCCGCCGCCTTGCGAGCGCGTGGTGCCGGCATCGCCGCTGGCGGCGAGGTTAAGCGACCGCCTCGGGCGCGCATTGATTGAAGTCGCAAATCGCGTCGGACAAGGTCGATGCGAGGAATTATTGCGGCTCGTAATAAGCCGAAGGCCGCGCGTAATGAAGAACGTACATCCCGCAGTTGCGTCACTCATAAAGTTGTTCCAGATGTACAGCCGTTATCAGCGGCCGCGCGCGTACTGTCGTGAGCGCATCACTTACTTTCTGAAGTGTTTAGCATTCTCTAATCAGGCTGTAAGGCTGTATTGGTTTGAAAGTTTCCTACGGCCTTAATTGCATTAGTGGTTAGAGCCATTATCTTAATTAACTTGGAGTTTCTACTTGGCTTTTTTATAACGGTTGTGGTCTAGGCTGCGACATGCAGTGTTGACATGATAGGAAGCCCCTCACCGCTACAACCGCTGTCAAAAGACCGAGTGATAAGAGCACATCAAGCCATAACTGTAAATTTCAGCACATCAGACGACGCATCTGTTAACAGTTCAATTAATCCTGGATCCATTGATTGATATAATGATTGATTCTTTTTTTTTTGGTTCAAGGTTGAGACGCATGTCAAATTTCGAGTGTGACATTGTGATGGCTCGTTGTGCGGTCTTTGTGTTGAAAAGCACGCCTTGTGGTGCCGTTGTTATTAAAAACAACTGTAGGGACACTTTGGGTGAATTCTCGCCGTCGCGGTGATGCCCCTTATAAAGTACAAGTGATGATATCCCTTCGCACTTTGTGAGTAGCACGCAGTAGAAGGAGGTGGCTATGTATATAAATGAACAGACCTCGGTACTCTCAAGTACACGTGGCGTTTTCGGGAAAGCCGTGCAATAGTCAAAATAGTAAGTGTGCACGTCCAGTGAGCTTGTGCTGCTTCAGTTTAGAAAGTTACAGAGCTATGAAAGTGTACTCGAGCTTTCACTCTAACTTCATGTATATGAGTTTTTACCTCTTTAGCTCAATTAAACGATTTAAGAAATAGTATCACTTTGCTTCAAAAAAAGTCACGCATGTGTTGTGACATGGGCGCGCTACCAGTACTAACCAGTCACACTCACTCACTCACTCACTCACTCACTCACTCACTCACTCACTCACTCACTCACTCTCTCTCTCTGTTCCGTAGTGGCCCTCTATTCGTGCAGAACTAATTAAATCTGGCGCTGGTGGCATTGCTGCCACTCTCATTGTTTTTTTTAATGTTGTTTAGGTTAACACTGTCATAATACTGTGCCAACAGTTACCTGCACATACTTGACATTTTGAGTGGATCTCAACGGTCAACATTTCTGCATCGCAAACGTAACGTTTGTTGGCAGTGTGTCTGCCTCTCGTTCGGGCACCTGCGCTAGTTCAAGCGTAACCTTATTGGAAATCAAAGTGGCGACCCAGAGAAAATTGCCGGACGAATGCGAAACGGTCAGTCGTGTGCCGTTGGGAATGGTCAATAAAGTCGCCCAGCGCGTTCGCAGCGTTCTGAAATATATTCTGCACGCTCGCTTCAAAACTAAGGCATTCAAGTCATAACACAACGATTCAAGCCTCGATAGCCCTATTCGCATCGCGAAGATATATTGGCAACTCGTGACCTAAAAATTTTAGTGATGCATGTCTTTGTTGAAGATAACTCGAAACGGTGAACACTTATGCTGTTGGCTTCGGCCTAAATTCTGCTCGCACACAACAGCGTAGAGTCTGCATTTTCTAAGGCCACGCACGTGCGTTGAGTTTAGATCGAAGCGTAACGATAACACATGGCTTCTTTTTGTCGTGGTATAATGCATTCACGATTAAGTCCACCGACGTATATTCTTTTTTCTCTACCCTCATCGCTTCTTGAACATATCTCTGCATTTCATATCTCAATCACGCACTACTTGATCGCTGTCACCGTGTAAGCAGCAAACACGGCGACACCCGACAATGCTAACACAAGATTCGTCACGAGGATGGAAACACTAGCCTCCCGAATTCGACTGTTCTGGTTGCACGTTCATTGTCTTTACCCTCTCTTTCTCAGATGACACTAACATGCACCGACAAGTCGATTGGTCGAGATAGACACACTGGCGCAGCAGCCGTACCACATCGCCATCCATTATTTATAATGAAACATGATCTAGGCGCTATCGAAGCAACCAATGGGAATGGCACACGTGACTAATGTAGCATCGAACTTCCCGAACCGGCCTCGCAGGTTTGCATATAGAGCTAGAAGTGGTATCTACTGAATGGAGCATTTGCATTAGGAGCTCGTTCGGAGGAAACATCGACGCTCTTGGTCTGCTGCCGCGTGTTTCGATTTATTCAGGCGCCTGACAATGAGCTGGTCTGCACTGTTTGTCGTGGAGCGTCAACTAATTTCGGGAGCGAATATAGCAACATTCGCCAACTAACACACTATGGCACGGCGCCAGTGGCTCAGTGGCTGACTACATGAAACCAAATTCGTCAAACAAGAGGCGTGCCTCTTCCCGTTGTGTGTGTATATATATATATATATATATATATATATATATATATATATATATATATATATATATATATATATATACGTGTGTGTGTGTGTGTGTTCCAACCTCGATGTAGCGAACTTCGATTTCATTTAATTATCCATTTAACGAGTTATTTTCATTTCCCGGTTTTAGTTGCATTGCAAGTCATATATTTTTTCCTCACGATTTACGACAGTATGTCGTCGCATGGTCTCTCTCCCGGTTACCCAAGCCAGAAATCCCACATCACTCAAATGCACCTTTGCAGCTGCCATCATTCAATCGTGCCATGCACGAAAGATTTTGGCAAAGGAAAGTGGAGTCATTGCTAAGGAACCCACCCCGGGCTTCTTAAACACGCCACATATCAAAGTTTTTACTACTACTACTACTACTACTACTACTACTACTACTACTACTACTACTGCTGCTGCTGCTGCTGATGCTGATGCTGCTGCTGCTGCTGCTCAACCGACAGATTCAACGGAGGCATGCTAATGCGTACGTTACCCTACACCACGCAATCTGCTCCGCCTTGGTAATCTCCCTGACCATCCGATCTAGGCATCGTGAATTACAACTAGCTCAAATCACCACTCTCTTGAAAGTACCTTTTCCACTAGCCTTCATTTCCCCTCTTCATTTATACGGCTCACACATGCGCCTTCAGCCGCGAGGCGCTTCTCTTTTTAGCTGAACTTCTTTCTCTTCAAATGCCAAAGCAATTCTCACATATCGCACTGACGGCTCCGTTCATCCCCATTTTCTGCACAGATGCTGCCGCTTAAATTGCTAAGGTAAGTGCATCTAAACCGTTCGTCAAATGCGAGCAAACAGCCGACTTCGCCAGAAGGATTTCTCGGTTTTCTCCTTCCTCCATAAGTGGCCGTCAGTCAGTTTAAAAGGAAACGCTCGCGTGCCGCTCTTCGTTCTTCATTTTTCAGATCTGGGAGTAGGAAGATTTTGGTCTGTTAGTTTCTCCGTCGTATCAATCACTGCACCGCGGAAAAACTTTCTGGCCACTTCTGAGGACGACGCGGAGGGAACGTCGCTTCTGCTGCTGCTTCCGTTGCTCCACCCTCGGCCGCGTCTTCTTGATATTATCTTTTTTTTCTCAATGGACAAAAAACGTTGCGTATACTTTGTTTGCAAAATCCAATGGAAAGGAAAGTTTTCCCTCGAACTAATGTAAGGCGGCCCTTTTGGCTTCCCTCTCTCTCTCTCTCTCTCTCTCTCTCTCTCTCTCTCTCTCTCTCTCTCTCTCTCTCTCTCTCTCTCTTTTTTTTTTTCTTTTTTTTTTTTCAATTTCGACTATGCCATTCCCCGGAGAGTCAACATCGCTTCAGAAAGCATCACTCACTTTGCACGATGCTCCATTTTTTTTTCTATCATTCTTACTGGTAGAGTTTGGATGGCAGTCACAAAGCACAAAAGACATCCATTCCAAACGACGCCGTCTCTTCGCAGCACACTCAGATATTCGACACTTTCGGAAAGCTCTCAAGAGAATAACAATAGAGCAACTCTCCCTTATATAGTCTCGCTCCCATCTCGTAGCCTCTCGCGCTTTATAAGCTTTAATTTTGCTAAGGCTCTCTCTCCTCGCGTTAGTAGCGTGCAATATAGCCGAAGCTGCTTACAGATTCCTGTCGCCCATTCAGCACGTAGTGTCTCGATGACGTTCAAACGTTGAAGGTTATCCCGTGCGTGGTTATACAGTTAACGTGTATTTGTGCTGTCAGTTTACGATAAGCTGAGATTCAGGAGAGTGCGAATGACGTTACGTGGGAACGCGATCTCAATGAGTGAGGGTGGCGTTACAATCAGTTAGGAGCAGTCGAGGGCTGTGAATGCCAGGGCTGCGACAAACCGTGCATAGCGGTAATTATTACGACTTCCGCCGGCCCCTGACGAGCCGTTGGCCTGAAGAGCGCGTGTGGCTTGTGCAGTTCCGCGTGGTGAATACGTCCTCTGCGCTCACAGATAATGCCCACGCAAAATGTTTACGAACGATAGGCCTATAGCTGCAGGCGAGCTGGTTTAGCATGATGAATATGGAAATGCACTTAAGAGACGAGGACGACGAAAGGCGAGGACGAGACACACAGCGCACTATTTGTGTGTTGTCACCACTTCTCGTTCCTGATTTTTTTTTTACACTTAAAAACGAAGAATCAAAGAAAATGTCGGCGAGAAGGCGTCTTTCTTTCTTTTTTTTTCTCCTTCCTTCGTCCGTTTCGTCATCGTCTTAAGTGCGATCCCGCTTTGGCATTCACGCAATCATGCGGTAGGCGGAACTCCGTAGTTGTCGAGTTCTATATGATCATCAAGGTTTACATGACGTTTCTGTGTGCAAGATGTAAGTGTGACCAGAGATTGCGAGGCGGACGTTAATTTGTGACAATGGAATGACCGAGTCCGAGATCTAAACGTGACTTGGCTGTAAGTGGGCCTAATTAGAGTCGCTGTACAGTGCTTAAAAGGTGCATCAAGCAAAAATACGGCAGTGACCAGTGACTTGTGGGACAAAATATCGTGGTGCATGAGAAAGTTGTCGACACATGTATGGGCATCTGTATGGCAAATAAATGTCCATATTATATCCGTACAGTAGCCAGTGCAGGTACTCCTGCTCTATATTACACGCGAAATGCACCAACAGTTCTACGTTGTTATCAGCGCACTATGGCTGCTCGTGGCACAACTCTCCGCCTCGCATCCCTTTTAAAATTTCTTATGTTCTGTGGTTTTGCGTACCAAAAAAAATATTTCGAGACATGCCGTAGTAAAGCGAAGGATGAACATTTTACCAGATGTTTCTAACGTTGACAAATATCTAAACGCGCGGCATTTTTGCATTTCGCGCTCATGTAAACGTAACTCCCGCATCCGGAAATCGAACCAAGCCCTCGTTGTAAGCAGTAGAATGCCGCAACAGTTAAATCGTCCTTTTTGTTTTTGCTTCTTTCTGTGTTTGGAAAGCTAAAATTAAATATAACAGGTGATCCCCGCACCACTGAGGGTCAACTGTTTTATGCCAGCGCAACATACGGAACTTGAGGTATTGCGGTATTACTTGAAAATACTTTTCACTGAGAAAAACCAGTAATACAAGAAGGAATGGGCACACTCTGGGCAATCTTGTTCCGATTGATGCCACGTGCGTGAGATTCCATGAGAGTCACATAACACAATGCACAGTAGTCGTTCCCGGCCGTAGCCACACTCAAAACCAAGTCCTGCGTAAACAGCTAGATATAACCAGGACATCAGACATTTTTCGTCTACTTTCCTGGCTGCAGCTATTATTTTATCTGGCACCTGATTAAGAGCGCATAGAGGAGAGAGATTGAGAAAGTGGAGAGGACAGGCAGGGTGTAGTGAACGTATGTCTTCGCCGCACAAGAAGGAACAAAGACAACGACGAAGTGCGCACGCTTGTGCGAGCGGAACGTGATCCGCGTGGCTTCGGTGCTTTGGAACGCCGACGGCGATCGAGCGTTAGAAGCGACCGAGAGCGGAACGTCGACTCGGCAAGCAGACGCATCAGCTCAGCACCAGCCAGGAAGTACTGGGTGTTCCTGCGGAGAACGGGTGACCTGGACCGTGCTGACTGTTCCTGCGGTGGATGAGCGAGCGGGCCAGTACGAGCGGCTGGAGCAGTGGTGTGGCGGGGACCATCTACCGACTCGTGGTCGCGGTGCCACGCAGGTTCGAGTCCGGCACAACCATCTGCTGAGGGCGTGGTCACGGTGCCGCGCAAGGCCCCTGCCCGGCACAACCGCCTGATGAACGCGTGGCCCCGGTGCCGCGCACGTTCCCGTCTAGCCGCCTACTGAGAGCGTGGCCACGGTGCCACGTATGCTGCAGTTCGACGCAACCGTTCTCTGAGGGAGTGGCCTCGGTGCCACGTAAGAGGCATCGCACCTCGACGCTTTCGTGAGCGAGCAGCTCAAGATCTGCACGTGCCCGGACACGACCCATCGTGCCTCGTCTACTGAGATCAACGTGCGTCGCATCTAAGAACGTCGGTACTGTGAGTGGTGCTACGTGCTTCGGACATAGTTAGGACGCGCCGTTGGTCTCCGTAGCGTAGCGTTCAGATTGTGTTCTTTGCCGTCTGTTGTTTGTGCATTGTTCGTCTGTCGAAAGTGTATGTGCTGTCTCGTCCTATCGATAAATGTTTCCTTGTCTGTGACCTAGCTGTCTGTGTCTGAGTCCTGGGCCCACGAACCACCACACAGGGATATTAACCAAGCACGTGCTTGACAGGCATATGGGGACCCTGGCACAAGGGGAAGGGGAATCCGTAACCAGGTGTCAAGTACTTTCGGAGCCTCTGACGTTGTAACCCAAGTTAAGGTGCCTTTAGCGAAAGTAGCTCATGAAATAATAAAGCGTTTTAGACACTAACAACGCGTTAGTACGCGAGTGAAATGCGCTAGTTGAATGCACACATATGCGACGGCTGTATCACCGATCTCTTATCTCCCACAAACAATAACCGTTGGCGGTATTGGTTCCTGTAGTTAACGAAACCCACTGTGTAGGATCCCACGATGCTGCACCGTTTTATCGGGCAGGCAACACGCGAGCAGGCGCAACTGTCACACCCTGGATAACAAAAGACTCGGGAGCGCGAAATCCGCCCGCGGCCGATCCGCCCTCGGGAGGAGACACCCTTTTCGTGAGAGCGTTTAATTAAAAGCTTCATCCGCGGCCGTTGGCCCCGCTCGGAAGACTTCACGCCGAGAGTTTCTTTATTCACGCCAAAATTGAGACAGTTCGTCGTTTAGCGCGAAGCATCGAGTGGTGACGTGTCCCATTTGTGAAATTTTTCTGAGCGCGCTTGCCGGCTATTGTGACTAACGAGCTCGAAGAATTCTTTAACGGTGAAGGTATTTTCCTCTTTTCGTCGAATAGGTTTTGGTCATAAGATGCGGAGTTTCGCCTTAATGTAATTTGAATGTGCCCGAATTATGCTATACTGTTGACCGTGCTTTCGTGTTTCATTTAAATTTAGTAGTGATGCTATGCAAAAAGTAAATCCCAACGTCTTAAACTTTTGCCTGAATGTAACTTGCATTCACGCCACTCTATGCTAAGTGATTGGTTTGTCAGCGTTAGTGCAATATACTTTCGAGCCTAATGTCATGCGATAAGAGTGGACTTCCCATTTCCATATATTTTGGCATAAATTTGCATTGCTTTAATAATGGGATTTTCTTAGACAAATTCTAAGCGAAACTTTCTTTTAGAAATAAGGAAGCTCGCTCTCGGGCATAATACATGATTCGGCAACTTGTTAGACCACGAACCTATATCGGAAGAAGTAATTATATGCCATCCATAAGACGTAACGCTGCAGAATAAGGCCATGCATGCGCTACTGTACTTCTTGCTATCTACGAGAGTTTCTGAACGATCTATCTATCTATCTATCTATCTATCTATCTATCTATCTATCTATCTATCTATCTATCTATCTATCTATCTATCTATCTATCTATCTATCTATCTATCTATCTATCTATCTATCTAATCTCATTAATAGCCAAGGTTGTGTTATTTTTATACCGGTGAGTGTTCGTTCTGCCTTACGTGAGAGAGACTTGCCTTACGAATATAAAAATAACCTGTTTTATCAGTGATTGCTCTCAAACACATGAACTCGATATTACGTCAAACAAATAAGAAAATGAAGCGCTTAATGACTCGGGTTAGAGGACCGATATTGCAAGGAATAACAACCGCTGCTACTTGCAACAAAACCCGTTATCGCGATCCGCTTGTAGAAGAAGCTGCATATATCCGAGTCGCGCGCGTGTAAACGTGACGACGCAGAACCAGCGCAAACCGCTCGCAAGAACGAGCCATTCGCGAACCATTAGGAAAACTCTATGAACTGCTCGAAGCGACAGATCGTAAGAAAAAAGAGAGAGAAAAAACCCATCATTCCTTTACCAGGAATAAACCACGCACAAGCAACGTGCTAAGCGATTCTCGCAGGTCATATAACAAGGACTGCTGAAAGTTCCACGGCGTTGTTACGGCATGCACGATTTAACTGCAAGAACAAGCCATGCACGAAACGGCACGCTGAACCCGGCGAACTTTTCCCAGGAGTGAATCGTGCGCCAAAGGTGTACAAAGGAGCCTCGCAGTACAAAACCGAATTTCCGTGCACGAACTAATCTATAAATCCGCCTCGTTAATGAAATGCTTTAACTGTTCCCTCGCGCCGCATTATACTGCAGCGGAACAGTGCATTAAGGCTCGGTGCACACCGATTTCGTTGCAAAGTAGCAATCTTTTTGACCGAGCCGATCGCTTCCAGCAAATAACGCGTAGGAAGACCATGTTTAATGTTCCAAATTAAGCACCGTGTTTCTCATGCACGCATGTGCCGAAAACGAGAAACAATATCAGTTCCAATCGACGCACAAATCCGTAGGAACGACCCGTATCTTTACTGGTGTTGGTAAATTAAAGGTCCAACACCGCTGGAAGAAGCAGCGTGCAGGTAGGGAAGGGGCGGCCACATTCTCTATTCTCGCAATACCACGACTACGCTGCGATGGAGAAGGAATGAAAAAGCGTCCGCGTACCTGGTCTACGTAAGCGCTAAGGAACTCCGGTCGCTTAACATCTAATCCAGAGCCCACCACAGCGGCATACCACACGGCTCACACAATACTAGGGCACGACGTCAGTATCGGCCCATACAGGAGTACCTTTTATTTATTTTTTTTCTTCAGAAGTTTCTCGTCTAGCACAATAAAATTTATTATTCGCAAAAAAGAGCTCCGTTTAAATTCCTTAAATTCGCAGGAGAAACATGAGGCCCAAAGGAGCGAGCATTACTTTACTTATTTGGCGTTGGAGAGGGAATTCTCAGCATTCGTGCGTTATTTTCTGCTCACATGACCTATAGAATCGAGTGTTGCGCTTCTTTACGCGAGCTTGAGTACCGGGTCAAACGAAGTTTTATGTAAACGTACTTTCTTATGTGGCCTTTGCATTTATAAGCGATAATAAATAGCAAGCCACGATTGCAAGCGCCATTTTTTTTTTTGTTCGTAAGATACGCTTGTCGTAAAGCGAGTACCATTCAGTACATTTTTCAATATAGTCGCGGCGTTTAAAGGTACATATCTTTCAAGCGAAGCTTGTTATGAGTTAACGATTTAGATCACGTTGTCTTAACGTAAAAAAGAAAAGGAAAAGCCCAGTTTGTGAAAAAACGTTGAAGGTGGTGGTGTTTAAACCCACGCCCCCTCTTTCAGGAGGCAAGCGTCAACAACGGGAAAAACCAACGGTTTCGAGATGTGAACTTATCTGAACCGTGTGAATGCCTCGCATTTTCTGCCAAAGAAAGAAAGAAAGAAGAAAGAAAGAAAGAAAGAAAGAAAGAAAGAAAGAAAGAAAGAAAGAAAGAAACTATTACAGTTAGGACACGCGCATGCAAGGCTTCATTGGCCCAATTTTGCCGTAGAGGGAAACGTAGCACTTCAGTGTACCGGAATGTCGGCATATGATCATGCTCAGCGTCTCATGTCGCATGATCACGCTCCAAAACAAGTTGCAAAATCAGACCTAAAACAAGGCTAACATTGTTTAAAACCAGTTCAAAATGAAAGAACATGATCTAGGTTAATTACAGGAATAGCAAGATTCACGTAACTAAGAGAAATTCGCTAAAATCGGTCCCTGCAAATCAGGCCAATACTAGCGCTGCCTAATAGAGGGCGCCGCCACCCAATCAAGCGCTCTAATGTGCCGTCTACCAGCGCTCCCCTATAGTCTCCAATCACCATGCGCCATGTGGCAAGTGAGTTACAGCGGGAAATTGACAAGGACGATTTGATTAATTTCTGGGGTTTTACATCCCAAGACCACGGTATCATTATGAGAGACGCCGTAGTGTCTATACGGTATAGTATCTACCGCATGGGGTTCTTCAACGCGCCCTGACATCGCACAGTATACACAAACCTCAGCATTTCGCCTCCGTCGAAGTGCAGCCGCCGCGGCCGGGATTCGATCCCGCGACCTGCGCATCAGCATCCGAGTACCATAGCCACTGGTCCACCGTGGCGGGACAAAAAATTTATAGGGAGATGTCGCGCTCCCGAACGAGCAGCACTGCGATGAACGGCGAACTAGAGGCCTGTATCGAACGACAGCGAGCGCTAGCTCGCGAAAGACAACGCCGACGCCAGGCTAACCCCGAAGTGAAGGTCCAGCGTGGCCTGCTACGCACTTACACAGGTTTCACGTTAGTGGCGCTGCGTTTAGCGGATGATTTAAGACTACTCTTTTGTTTCTCTGCCAGACATATGGGTTGTGCAATAGAAAACCTTCCTTGCAGTAGTGTGAGGCATTCGCGCATGCGTCGTAGGTCTTAAGCAGATTTTCAAGTACGATAAGAAGCGTCCTATCGGACAACAACGTCGCCCTTGCGTGTTCTTCCTTTTCTTCAAATTTCAACCTCTACTAAAAATGATGAAACGAACACACGCTCCCTTTTCGTCTAGCGGTCCAAAATATTTGCCTCTGTAGGAGCCCGCGCGTGTTTACGCTCGGCGTGTTTGTGTACGGAGCGAGGTAACCCGATACCTGACCTAGATGCCCGTCTGGCTTCCACTATCTACAGCTGCGTAATGAAAACTTCCCGAGATGGAAGACTCGGGCGAAGCGTTCATCCATCATCGACTAAATACCGGCTGCGCGCGAAGCCTGTGCAAGCAATAAAGCTACGAAAGTTGTAGCCCTGTGTCCCTTTTCCGCGTTCGTTGTCGCCTTTTGCAACTCCATAATATAACACGCCCACTTCTTGCGACCTCATTTATTGTTCTTATTCCGAATTTACATTTGTGCTAACAGTGTGTTACGACACATACTCCTTGAATTCGAGGAACCTGGCGTGTCTCGTTGTAATTAATCTGGCGAATAATGCACAAATGGTTATGAGAGGATTAAGGGTTGACCGAACCGCAAAGAGTGCGATGCTTTCTTTCAGCTTTCAAGTAACCAAGTAGTATTGTGTTAAAAATGCTGCCAGTTTTATCAAAGTACCCCAGTCAAAGCTCCTTCATATATGTTGAGGCCCTAACATGTTGAGGCCCTAACTGGTGCATGAGAGCCTGTCCTGTGTGCTTCCTCCCTAGTGTGTGTTCCGTTAAGTTTTCGCGCTCAAAATATTTGTTAATCTATACAACTGGCAGCATTTTAATGTAATATTTTGATAACCTTGTTGTCGATGCGCTTCGCACGCATTCCATCTACACATATACGCGTATCCTAGACCCCAGTTAGCTATAACCACCTATCGATCATCTCCGATTCGCACAGCTCAGCTCGTGGCCTCGAGTCAACACCGAAATATCGGCGCTAAAGGACTCCCATTTAGACGAGTATAGCACATACATATAGTCGGGAGTTTCGGACTAGCCGAGTGTGTACACCATCAAATTCGAACCGATTCAAAGTCATACACGCGCACGGCGCGCAGCGAGGTCCACATGAAAGCGAAAGTAGCGGAGCGGGAAATACAAGGAAAAGCGGGGAAAGGTTGCCAGGTAAGAAAAGGCGATGGAACGTACCTCTCACCAGAGTTTCTCAGTCGTATGAGCCGCTCGTATCTCGAGAAGGTGGTATTTCCTCCTTACTCGCTTCCCTTTCACCCCTTAACCCCCTTTCTCTTCCCTCTTCTCGACGCTGAGCCGGGCTCAGTAGGGCTGCAGAAAACAGCGTCCTCTCCCCGCCTCAACCGCAGCCACGTTCCCATCCCCTCGAGTAAGATTTTCGCCGCGGGACTATTAAATTGCTGGCCAAACGGCGTTCAATGCTCGTAAAAAGTAAACTCCGCTCGCTCGCTTCCCATATACCGGGCGTCGATGGGCTCCCAGACTCGCTTACCTATTTTTATACGCCGGTTCGAGCCCGTATGGCTCTCGTTACTTGTTCTTTCTCTTCGCACCGCGAGCACGCTCAGTTTACCTCGGGCGTCGTGTGCTAGCTGTTCGAAGCAGGCGGGCTCTCTGTAAGGAGGCGAGTCCCACGCGTGGGCTCGGCTGGGTGGGCGCGCGGCTGCTCCTGCATGCGTGCGCGTTCGGCGTCAACGCGGGGAAGTAATCGAAACGATGCCAATTTCACTGTCACGCGGACTCGGCCGACACGGTGCCATGCTGCATGCTGCTGCTTCTGCATGCTGCTGCTGGCAGCACTCGCCTGCCTCGGGGATGTGGTGCCGCGGAAAACAACCGCTCCGCGGCGCTTGTTTTGCCAGAGGTCCTTCTCGAATGTGTGGGCTCCGAAATTCGCTCATCGAGAAAGAAAAAAATGACACCGCCGATTTTCTAAGAAAAATGCCTATCACACGCGATTTTTGTTTTATATGTAATAACTATTTGTCGTTGACTGATGCCCCTTTGAATAACACGCCGAGTATCAGCGCTGGCTTTGGTTGCATTTGCTCTCGGGAACTATACTAGCCTAACGCCAATTTGTGCATCTTACCTCAGCAAGTTCTTTTCACTCTCTTTATCTTCCTCTTCCCGCATCCCGTGCTAAGCTGTTGAGGTGTCCTGCCGCAGAGACAGTTACGTAGAAGCACTTTTCTCTTTTTTTCTCAACCTTAAGGCCACTAACTCACAGACAGACTCATATGCAGTCCAGGAACTCTGCTTCTAGGTGTGGTTTGTCGTTGATGCCGCTAGAGACACATAGCCAGGAAAAAGGCACGTGTAGTGCTAGTTAGTTTATATGGCATCCCAGTATGTACAACGCTACGTTGCCCTATTCTCCAAAAGATCGAATGCACTGGTGGAAAGCGACTATTGGCAGATTGAATTATTTGAGTGATTTAGCGTCCCGATGAAACCCCGAGGTTGGAGTAATTCTAGATAACTTTCAAATCATCGATAATATAGAGCGATCGGCAAGAGTTAACTTGAGGCATGTTTGAGATTTATTTATTACACTGTGACGCACCGCAGTTGATTTGTTCAAGTTTACACCAGAACCAATCTTCTTTAACAATACAGTGCCGTCACTCAGTGCCGAAGAGACACGTGTAATGGAAAGAGAAAGAACGATGAACAAAGAAGAAGGAATGTGGGTTTAACCAACTGCAGTTTTCATATCTCTACAAGAGCGAATACTTTCGTCAGCAAATACGTTTTGAAACAAATCGAATCTAAACGGATGCTACATCAATATTCGATTCATCTCTCGAGAAATACACAGCTTGGTAACGACGCTTTACGCCTCGTTTTCTTTTATTGGAACTCACAATACACCTTTTCAATACCAGATATTCGCATTACAGCGTGAAATAGACTTTACGGCTCATGGCGCAGAACACCCAATCACTGATGAAGTCCAGTGCAGAGCATGTCAAACCAAAAGAAAGGGTGAGCTACAGCGCCGAGTCTTTTTGTCTTGCTCATTTAAGCGGGGGCGGCAGCGCTAGAACTTTCTTCATTACAAGTACGCAGCACGATATTCATAACTTTCTGATATCATATAGCACCGCTGACAGTGTACAAAGTGCAGACGTGGATTTTAATCCGGAAAACTCGGTCCTACGCGAGAGTACTCGTGGTCTCGTCGCTTCTTCTCCGTGCACCTAACACCTGACAGATGTTGAATAAACTTGAATTGAAAAAAAAAAAAGCTAACCTCCTAGGGCGGTCTCCTCCGAAGTCGCCACCATAGTTCCATCCAAAGTTCCCTCCAAAGCTCACTCCAAACATGCCACCGAAGTTGACTCCAGAGGTGCCACCCAATTTGCCCCAGGACCGCAGGTTTCTCAATCAGCGGCTGTCTCGGCGGGCAATGGCCGACTTACCAAGGTATACACGCAACTTTCCTCTTTGGCAGTAGAGTAATGACGTTAAGATGGTGGTTAGGGAGCAGCGAAAAAAAGCACCGTTGCTCTCCTGATCAATCGAGCACTGCTGGCCGGGCGGAGAAAATTGCGCCAGTACCGCGGACGAAGGTGTTTATCCTGTCGATGGCCAGCGCGATGCGAGATCTGCCGTTAACGACAGCTCCCTGCTCGAGGATCGTTAGATCGGAAGTCTCGCGCGTTAGTTTTGCCCCGCTGTCGGCGTCCTCCGAGCGAAAGAGAAGGAGCCTCTCATTTCGCCGATGTCTGGAGGCAATGGGTTACGTAAAACCGATATTACGCTACCTGCGATCTAATACCGCAGTTTTTGGTATGGAGGGGGAGGAGGCAGAAAGGAGCCTCTCACCCGAGCATGGGTAAATGGGTGGATATGGGGTGTTTGAATGATGAAGCGCGCGTTGCTCACTAATATGCATGCATTTAGAACGTGCGCAGGCGCACTACTCCCCTTTTGGGCATTAGCAGGTGTGCTTTTTTTTTCTTCTTCTTTTTTTCTTCTTTCGCATCCTCTAAAGGCCCCTTCGTGGCCGCCCATATAAACTTATAGTCACGCACACGCACGGTCCTTAACTAGTAGAGCAAACAGACAAATGAACGATTGCTTATAAAAATAACGATAATAATAAAAGGTATAGTCGACATAAGGATCCAAATTCAGATAATGAATTGATGTTAAAGAAGCTATACAGTATTGGCACAAATGTGTTACTATTATGGGCCACGTGGCAGATTAACCTAACGACGTCCGTACTACAGGAACTCAAGGTGAGTTTGATAAGTTTATCACATCAAAACTGACCTTGAACCTGGCCTGCAGGCGCTGTGGGAAGGTTATATATGAGACGTAATAAATGACGTGACTTCAAGTACGTGAGACGCGTCCTCTGCAACCTCCCGTTTTTAATCATAGTAACCAGGATAAAAGGTATAAACTAGCTCAGCAACAATTTCTGCTAACGAAATTGTGCGTTTTATGAAGTTCGAACGAAAGAAGACAAATTAAGGGACCGTTTTTCTTTTGTTTATTTATTTATGTTTATTAGATCCTTAGATCAATTATACGAACCAAAGGATGTTGAGGTCATAGACATCACTGGGAACGATATTTGTAGTTTCTAAATGAAGTTTAGTGATTATGAAATAAATGGAAAATAAATAAAGGTAAGCGATAGAACAGCCTGCCGATGGGAACCGAACGTACAATGTTCGCCCACATAACATTGAAATTGTGTACCTTTTTTCTTTAAGACATTAATTGTGTAGTATACGTCGATCTCAATGATTCTTGAAAGAAGTGATCGCTTGCAGTAAACTGGGAATCTTTCATTTCCGACGAACTCAAGTGCACTGGCACAGTTGTGGGTACCGAACGAACGACGTATATTCTTATTTAGGATTAACCATTATGCTTAACCATTCGATTAACCTTATATAAGTGACGTTCGATGAATTCAACTGCTTGCTTTATAAGTTACTGCATCGGTGCGGGTATTGCACATTCCATTTAATCAGTTTTCTAAGCAGCAATGTTCTTTACTGCTTCGATCACAACTTTCTCACTTAGCATGATACACATTCGCTGATAGTACTTGAGTTTCATTACAAAAGTCGGCATTCGCGGTATGTGGCTATCATTAGTACACTGCAGACTTGATGGGTCTCGCGCAAGAAAAGATGATTCAGCAGCCCGAGGCTACCGTGAGCGACCCTGATCCGCCATTAATCTTTCAAACGCTACCCTGATTAGTGTGTCGCTTCAGGATCCCACAGGGCCTCTATACTTGTAGAAGTTACTGGCACAACCAAATAAGGTTGCCAATAATTTAAGACCCTGATTTGCTCTTTTCCCCGAGGTTTTCCCGCCCCTCGCGGCCCTTGCCCTGGGAGCTCAGACGGTTGGCTGTCGTTTGTACAAACCTTGTGAATAGTGCTATTTCTCTATTTTCTCATTTTTGTTTTTGAAGGTGACTTGCCACGTGGTACAGCGTGCAAATTGATGCTGAATAATAGCCTGGGACTCGACTTCATGCAGATACTTCAGTGGCGAAATACAGAAAAGGTAATGCGATAGCCAGCTCAAGAAGGAAAGAAGGAAGAAGAAAGAAAGAAAGAAAGAAAGAAAGAAAGAAAGAAAGAAAGAAAGAAAGAAAGAAAGAAAGAAAGAAAGAAAGAAAGAAAGAAAGAAAGAAAGAAAGAAAGAAAGAAAGAAAGGAGAATGAGGGGGGCGTGATGGAAGGAACGAAAACCGGGGAGGTCGACCAGTACTCGATCGCGTCCAGTTCGCTGTTGGTTGACCTCGCTGTTCCCACCCAAAGCGAGAAGATCTATACGGAAGATGAGAAGAGGTTTCGCTTCATGTACAACGTTCTAGATCTGTGTCAGCGGAAGTGTCCGTAATAAACCGCCTACCCGAGCTTTCCTCCTTTCTTCTTTAATGCGAAAGTGTATTGTGAGATAGGCTCCGATAGTTGTTCGGCGCTCACTGCTCTGTCTTCTTTTGCGGATGACTTTCCGTGCTTTGTTCGTCATTTCCCAGATCGGCAAATACAAGCCGGAGATTCGCTCTGATTAACCTCGCTGCTTTATTCATATATCAGACGACGTCCGCGTGTCTCTCCTAGTTTTTTTGTTTTTTTTTTTTTCAGTGCCATCGTAAGCTTTTCACACGTCCGTACTATTTTCCGATTTGGCACTAGGGACCAAATCTACTATTGGTTGTCTTGATATTTGCGGCAGCAGAGGCGTGCGGGAAAAAACAGTTAAGGAAAGGTGCAGCACAGCCAGGCCTATAGCTGGCAGTCGCAAGGCTGCAGTGAGTTCAACACTTGAAAGTTCTGCTTGTCTAAAAAAAGAAAAAAGAAAAAAGTCAAGAAAGAAAGAAAAGAAAAACGACCTCACAGAGAGAGAGTTTGGCGGAACTGTGCCCTTTATTATAGACTGATATTTTTATCTGTTTGAACAGCGAAAGGACGGGCTGAACTAAAAGAATGCACATGTGAAGTTTCTCCAGTGCCAGTGTTCACATAAGATAAATGATCGGAAGAAACTTGTCAAAGCCGCTGTCCACATGTCGAAGCGCTGACACGCAACTAGGACAACTTGTCTTAGAAGACATATTTAAGGAAGACATGTTGTCATGGTTAATGATGTTTTCGTTTTTTCTTTATTCCGCTTCATTGCGTGTTTTACTTTCTCTCTCTCTCTCTCTTTTTTTTTACGGCCGCTTGACACAGGTAACGCAGATATCCAGTCGGCCATTTATCATTTCTTCTCCTTATTTCTTATCTTTAGTCCGCTGCCTTCACGCTCATATTCTAACATGATGACGCGAGCCTAACTCTATAGCTGCTTGTGAAATAAAACTTTGAGGTGTATAAATACAGAGAATAAGCAAGCGCTACTTTGAAGTGTACAAATCACTGTCGCCGTGATAAGCGAATTACCTGCAACAACAAACAAGCATCTTCTTCAAGGACCTTTCTTGTAACGAACACGCGTTTACATCAGCGCCTGTGGTATAAGTATCGTTGTACAGTCACGAATGTTGGCATAAGTATCGTTGTACAGGCACGAATGTACTGCTCTGCACCGTGTTCTACTTCTACAAAAAAGTTTTTTTGTCTCCGAACTCAACGTCATTAGCAAACTTTTATCTTTCCCTCGTTCGGTTTGGGCAGGAGGGGGCCGTTGTTCGGCAGTTTCGCTCGAAAAGCGATGACAGCTCGCGCTAATCGTGCCTTGTTTGCAGCGCAGGCTATTCGATTTCTCCCTCGGTCGTCACTGTAGTACGCGCACCGGCGTCTGTGCCAGAAAGAAAAAGAAAAGTTGAAACGCAACTCTCGTCATCGAAGTACAGCGCGACAGGGCCAACGGGGCTCAGTCCGAGGCTGCCTTAGTTACAACGGCTGCGCAGCATTGCAGAGGCCCGCTTCGATCGCGACGGCCCTTAGGCCCCCTCTGCTGGTGGCCAAATATTTACTCATTAATGGCGGGCGACCCAAGCCACACTGGTCAGCCGTCATGAATAAAGAGGCGACGGCCGCTGTTTTCCTTCTCCACCGCTCCCTCGTTTAGGACACGCAGTCGTGAGGCACCGACGAGGGTGGGAATAAAAGAGGAAGAACAGGAAAGCACTCCCTCTTATCGCACGGGTCAGTTGGCCGCGCCTGCCTTCTCGAGCTGGCGGCTGCCGTACGTTCGTCCGCTCGGCTGCAGTCGCCCTTGGCCCCACGCTCAATAATTCATCGACTGGTTAATTCACTCATTGGAGTTGCGGGGTCAGGTGGATGCGCTCAGGTAGATAGAAAGAGACACAACGCGAGGATGTTTGGCATGCCTGAGCTAAACGAGAGGGGACACAAAAGAGTCGTGTAAAAGACAGATGCCCCAGATGTGTGAGGCGAAATGTACAGGCGAAGTAAGAATGCACGCCATGGCACTCGCGAAGCTACTGGTGAGCCCAACCATCTCCTGGAGGTCGAAGTCGAGTGATGAAGCTGTGCTGTGGACATAAGAGCGTAACAATTACTACGAAAGCGAGCAATCAATGCGACGGACCGAAGCTCTTGACGAGACAGTTTCGACAGTATACTGGGGAGTAAAGCGTGGGATGCGTAGTTCTACTGATTCGGCGAAAATGCCATTTCTCGACAGTGCTGATAAGAGCCAGCGTGTTGAATAATACCTTTAGCGCCTTGATACGTCAGCTGCTATACTCATGTGATTACTTCTCAGATCCCGAGTCCTTTTTTATTTTTTTAATGAAAACTGTTCTTTAGGTGCGAAGCAACCTATGCGCTCCGGCTGTCGGCGTGATCGTCGACCGTCACGGTAAATAAAGAGAAGAAAGAAGCGCGCATGCAAACCACACATTGGGCATTGCATATAAGATCCCGGCCGCGGCGGTCGCATTTTCGATGGAAGCGAAAATGCCAGAGGCCCCTGTACTGTACGTTGTTGAGTGCACGTTAAAGAACCCCAGGTGGTCCAAATTTCCGGAGCCCTCCACTACGGCTTTTCTCTCCTCTCCATCCCTTTCAGTCCATTTCCCCCTACCCCCATGGACGCTTAGCCGTGCTCCCTACATGGGCTGCAGAAAGTAGCGTCCTTTCCTTAACCGAACCACAATCATCATCGTCATCATCATCATCATAGAAGTGCACGCGCACTCTTGGGGGCCAGAGCTTATGATGATGATGGGATTGCCGCACGCCGCTCTTTTTACGACTACCTAAAACAGCTTGAAATCACACAAGTTTTTGGGGGAAACAAGATTAGTTACTGTGTACCACTATCTTGCGTGTCTGTCACCTTGGTTAAACAGCAACGTAAGGTTTCATAGTAGTGAGTATCAGCTATGAACTTTGCTTTAGGAGAGAATCCCGGGTAATATTTACAAGTACCGCTTCTAAAGCCGACGTTTCGATCTGCTACGTTTCGCATATAACAAAAGAAAAGTCTTCTCCAAGTGGGTTAAAAAAGTTGGAGGATGCTTAAGCTTCGCCTTTAACAGTGGAACGCTATAGCGCCATTGGGCCCCGTTCGCGTCGCCTTCTCATAAGATATTCATCAAAATTAACGTCTTCTCTATAAAATGCTGGAATTATTTGAGTTTCCTCCTAGAAGAAGTCCGTTTTCTCCTACATTCAAATTACAGTCCGAGCTATCGTACGCGTAGGATTTACTTGAGTCGTAATTTACAATTTCTCTAGCGGGTTTCGCTTTGATAAATTCAACTTTATTCAGTAAACTAGTTGCGCCATGGCGGAGGGCTTAGGGCGGGTGCTCGACATTGCTACGGCGGTTGTTTGAAATAATCAGTTCTCAGCCTTGCATGCCTACGCCGGCGCTGGATTGTCTGCGGCACGCACTTCTTAACGCTATCGCTGTTGTTGTTATGTGGGGTTTGACGTCCCAAAGCCAGCTCTGATTATGAGAGACACCGTAGTGGGGGGCTCCGAAAATTTCGACCACCTGGGTTTCTTTAACGTGCACTGACATCGCACAGCACACGGGCCTCGACATTTAGCCTCCATCGAAATGCAGCCGCCGCAGCCGGGATTCGATCCCGCGACCCTCGGATCAGCAGCCGAGTACCATAGCCACTAGACCGCCGTCGCGGGGCCTAACGCTATCGCATTAAACGTCGAAGCCACTTCACTGACCTAACGTCGTGAAGACTGGTCAAACAGCAGAGCTGGTGGCGTCAATTTGCCCAGTGTTTCTTTATACTTCGTACTCTATAGCTTTACGATCACTGTCACTCATGATACCACTGTCATGTAGCAGTTGGGCTGAGGGCAATGATGTTTGTAGAGCGTCGATGGCGATCTCGGGTCATTTTTCTCCTTTCTGCGCAGCCCGAGACTTTATCTATCTATCTATCTATCTATCTATCTATCTATCTATCTATCTATCTATCTATCTATCTATCTATCTATCTGTCTGTCTGTCTGTCTGTCTGTCTGTCTGTCTGTCTGTCTGTCTGTCTGTCTGTCTGTCTGTCTGTCTGTCTGCTTGCTTGCTTGCTTGCTTGCTTGCTTGCTTCTTCCCCCCCCCCCTCTCTCCTTCGCTCTCATTTTCTCTTTCTATATCCCATAGAAAGGTGTATTACAATCGTCGGTACAACGCAGTCATATGGTTCCCATAAATGCATGTTCTGCAAGCGTGGGTGTGTGTAGAGAGAGCGTAGTGGTTACGACGCTCACCTTCGGACCGTGGGTATTCGCCTTCGAATCCTGCCCCGCCAAGAAGCTTTATTTTGTTTTATTCGTTTCCTTATGCTCGAAACTGCGAACGACGGTGGCGACGGCTACTACTACGCATCAGCCTCGACCTTGAGCAGCTCAGCTGTTAAGATTTAGGCTGTGCCCAAAACTTTCGTACCTGCTAAAGTCCTATCCTTCAATTTCCGTCGCAACCATAACAGTTAAATCCGTTGAGACCGTAGAATGCGGCAGTCTTGAACTATATACAGCATTTGTTTCAAGTTTCCATTTCAACTCCTGTAAACATCGCAAAAAAAAAAATACAGCATAAACGACGGACACGTGTACGAATGATCTGTCTCGTGCGGCCCTTCAGCTGAATACAGTTGTTGCAACTATTCATTCGAGAGACCTTTGTCAGTGGGAACTATCCATAATCTACATTCTCTGCACTGTCACGATTCGCCACCACCATGTGGTCAAGATATGGTATACGCCTTTGTTTTATTTTTTTTTTAGTTTGTATTTCTACAAACTGGATATCCTACAAGAGCGGGCATTTTCAACCCGTCTGTTCACCTAGGGCAATAGAGCGAACAAAGACTCTATTGTTCGCTTCGTTGCTCCATTGTTTCGGCCTTACAAGGCCACCAGGAACGAGCGAGGAGCACTGATAGTAGTGAGTGCATAGGAATAAAGGTCACGTTCATTAGCATCCTGCTGGTTAGTCTCCACCGCGCTAACTAGAGCGCACACCTGCTCCTAATTACACACCGCCCCCCGTGCCCATTGAATGCGCGCGAATGCCCATTTTCGAATTTGCCATCGTGTGGTGTTGTGAAAGCCGTGACGTGCGTTCCACGTTAGCCGCACTGCTTCCATTTTTTGTGGCGATCGGTTGACGCACAATCTTTTATTCCTTCGTTTGTTCATTACTGTCTGGCGTCTGTATGTGCGATTGTTGTTGTCTTAGTTTGTATATAGTTGATCATATTTGTTGTTCTCTCAGTGTCTTACTTTCTTTTGTGTTGTTTCTGTTAGGTTCAGAACCACTGCGAAATTCTCCGCTATACACTGATTTCACAATTTCTTCATGATAAGAATCGTCAGGCTTCCAAGATTCAAATACATATTAAGGCTCGCCTGAAGAGGCGAGCACTATACAACCACTGGAAACAGAGAAAAAGTCAACGCCAATATGTCCAAGCAATTAGTGTCAACTCACTGTGAAGTGCCGTAGAGACGAGAAAACTCTCAGCTAAATAAAGTAATAATGTTTAGCTTTTCCGCGAATTCTGAAGCATCGGATGCCGCATGAGTACCGTCGGAGCCACTCGCCACGACAACGCCACTTTCGAGGGCGTCCACTGCCTACATACATGCTACACATACGATCTTCTACAACTTGAACTTGAGAACAGCAGTAAACTAGTACGATGCAGTACGTGCAGATTGATTCTATAATTGTGTGCATGAAGCGCCGGACAAGTCGGAGATGAAAAAGTTAGTAAACAGCCAGACGCAGGTCACGATTGCAACCTATACTTACATGCCATGGCATGTACGCACCGTCACCAGCACCGAATTAAATTTAGGGGTGACAGGGAAAGGGGGGGGGGGGGGGGTGCGCACAACAAGAAGGAGAAGGAAAGGCAAAGAACCAGACGCGCATCCGGTTTGTTAGTCTACTCTGGGATTAAGGGAATTAAAGAGAGAGGGATATATAGAAAGGGTGCGATTTTCCCACGGTAGATCACACGTGTTTGTCCATTGTGGACCTATAAACGTTCACTCAGTCTGGTCTAGTGCAAAAATTTAAGTAATCCCCGCGTCGAATTTGTAGCCACAAAACCCCGATATGGTTATGAGGAACAGCGCAGTGGGAGACTCCAGGTCGATTTCGACCACCTGGGGTTCTTTGACGTACGTACAACTGCCACATGTTTAATAATAATATGAAGAAGAAGAGAAGAAAAGAAAAAAAAAAGGGACGAAGAAAACGACACAGCACAGCAGTCTCATCTTCTTGAGATTTGTCGTCTGGTTCTCGCAACCTTTTGTCTAAAACGAATGTCACGTCGCGGCATGCGGTGCGCCTCTGCGTGACGTGATGTGTACAACGTGTCGGCAAGGCTTTACCGGTGCCTTTGATATCCTCTTCGAGCCATCTCACTGGTTGTCACATTCACCCAGAAAATCATGTCCACTGTGCCACAAGGCTGACAAATCTATCTTGCGTACCGTGATCTTATTATTGCCTGCCACAATGGACTGCTGGAATTGGCCGACGCTTGACGTCAAGCAGCGCAAACTGGAAGGTCTCCCAGCGGTCCACTTTGCGGAGCCCTTTTTCTAGAAGTGGAACAATCAGAAATGCGCGTAACGAGAGAAGGATGCGCAAACAACTTCTTCTGCCCTATCGAGGCCAGCGTTGTTCAGTTCGAGGCCGGGGGTTCCACGAGGGAAGGAAGAGCCCGAACAGTGCCTCCCTCAGCGGGATGCCGCGCACCATATCGACCCTCCACGCGGTCCTCTTCATCGTGGGAGAATACACGAGGCGAGGGAAGGAGACGGGGCGCATTATCCAGACTGCGTACCGTGTTTCCAGTCTCGTAGACACTGCGTAGCGCTCGGAGGGCATTGGTATAAGATCCACAAGCTGGAATACACGTGTACCTGTAGAGGCAGGCACAAATGCACGAGCATTTTCAGGCGCTGATTCGACAAGGCAGTCATCTATACGTATATTCTGCAACAACGCTAGTTTTAACGCGATGCGACAGAACTACGAACGAAGCTTTGAACGACGGAGAATTATTGAGCTCTTTGGTGGGGATTGGTCATAAGATAGGGTGAGGCGTGCAGACAAGGACGTAAATAGAAAGTTAAACTGCGACCGAACTGAGAAAATTACTCTTCAGTGGTTTTGTCATTGGCGTGTCGGCTGTTCTAATGATATATGCCGCAACAGGATTGGCTGAATTTTTTTTCTGTGATGATTCTTAGCTTAAGGCGTTTTGCTAAATGCCGGGACCTATAAAGGTTCCAGAAGCAATTTCTTGGTTAGCTTTAAGAAAGGAACGTTTCCTGAACTTAACTTACGGGGAAAACATCCGCACTGGTCTAAGGTCTGGCACATTAACTATCATATAGTAATATAACTAGGGCAGTACGCATAGTGGAATAAAAATAATTCTACCGAGGCGCATAGTGTATATGAAACCTACCGCGTGTACACGGATATTACCACTACTAACTAGCTGTCGGTCGATTTCGATAGCTATCGGCCAATTTCGGGTGGAGTTGGCTATCCGTTTTTAGAACGTATAGAGACGTGTTACTTACTCACTAAGACGCCTTTACCTCGCGCCACCAAATACTGTGTACACTACTATACCGTTCAGATACCGGATTTTCTTTTTTTTTCTTTTTTGCATAATCACTTGCGAACGTCTTGTTATCTCACGGAGCGCCGCAGTGTTCATGCCAGCGATTCAACGACGCAAAATGGGCCCTGGTTTTCATAGAAAAGAGAAGAGCTCGCCAACCATATATGCGCTGCGTCCACTACTGTGGGACAACTACTGTAGCCGCTTCCCTCTTTTTCTACGTCTCTTCTCCTTTGCCTCCGGATCCTTCCATAAGTGCGTCACCGCTAGTCGCAAGAACTGATCAGAGACGCAAAAAGGGGAGCATCCCTATATCCCTATTTTTTATTTGCGTTCTCAGATCGGGTTGACTGATGACGCGTGGAGTTGCGGGAGAGAGAGAGAGAGAGAGAGAGAGAGAGAGAGAGTGTGTGTGTGTGTGTGTGTGTGTGTGTGTGTGTGTGTGTGTGTGTGTGATATGCAGCCGACGGTAGTAAAATGTGCGCAGCTCCTCGACTCCGGCACGTATACTGAAGGCAAAGCAATGAGAATGGAGCCTAAAAAAGCAAGGAGTGCTCCGAGAGCGGAAATTGCGAGCAGTTGCGTGTCATCCTCGCTAACTCTCAGCTGTAAATCACGCCGAGCACTTTAACGTTGCTCTTCCTGGCTCTTAACCCGCGGTGCTTCCTTGCTGCTCAGTACAAGTTCGCGACAAAGGAGGCACCACTCTGATGGGGGCTCAAGGCGGAAACTTCATGGGCTAAAAAGTCGGTAGGGCCCGTGAGGGAGCTGCGTTTGCACGAATTTGAGCCGGCGCGTTCCGCAAAGACCGTAATTACCTCACTCACTTAATCTATCTATCTATCTATCTATCTATCTATCTATCTATCTATCTATCTATCTATCTGTCTGTCTGTCTGTCTGTCTGTCTGTCTGTCTGTCTGTCTGTCTGTCTGTCTGTCTGTCTGTCTGTCTGTCTGTCTGTCTGTCTGTCTGTAACTTGTCTTTTCAATCTCGAATTTAGCGATACAGAGCCCCTGCGTTCTGAAACACAACCGCGCGTTCGCTCCTATGCTTGATTATAAGAATTATAATGCTCACAGGTTTCTGTGTACATGGAGGATTATTCACATCACACAGCAGCACGCCGGATGTATCAATGTACGAAGCTCTCAAAACTCAAAAGCGTACTTTTTTGATCCCGCCTCTCCGCATTTCTTTTAATAAAGCATCCACCGTTTCCCGCTCACCGTTTTTTATCAAAGCGAGAAGCCGCTAGCCATCTTTAAAGGAACTGTACGACTACCGGTATCCCAAGTTTGCAGTTTCCGAGTTTGACGGAATCGTTTTTAGCGTTCAAATAAGACGGGAGTACTCGTTATTCGTTGCCATCTCTACGTTTTCAGTTAGGTTTTGCTTTTATTTAAAGGAAGCCTGCTCATTTGTGAAACAGAGGCACGTAGGTAGCCAGACGGCCATCCAATCACAGAAATTTCAATCATCCAGCGGATCAGAAGCGCCGTTACGCCTCGTTTCAATACATGGCTAGAGGTCTATAGCAGTGTTGTACGGAACGTCGTTCCAAGGAACGACGTTCCTGGAACGAGTTCCTTTTTGGAGGAACGAAGGAACGCCATCGTTCCATTTAGGATTGGTGGAACTGTAACGGGAACGCGTTCCATTTACGAAGGAACGGCAAGGGGAACGGCGTTCCTTCTATACACGTTCCACTCCACGGTGATCGCACATAAGCAGCACATCATGCAGGGCGGATAGGCTGGGCTACAACAAGCCCTCCCTGAAGTCCCCGTTTTCCTGCCGCCACTATCGCTTCCTTATAGAAAATCACACACGAAAGCGCCATTCTATTGCTGTTTCGATGTTTCGACGAGGGTGACGCTTCCCCTTCACTGCGGCCGCACGACGTCAGGGCAGCGCTGGTCAGGGTATCCCGCTACTCCTTCGCGGTGGCCGCTTACTATGGCCGCTTGGACAAATAGTTTCCGGCTGTCAACCAGGTGCACGGCAACGCAGGATCAACTCATGCAACAGCAAAGTTACTTTCGTCCCTTCCCTTATGATCCCGCCGCCAGGACTCCCTTCGAGCTAAAACACCGTCAACGCGTGCTTTACTATATCGCCTTTCCCCGCATTGGTTCTGAGAACGCGGTAGTGGCCATGGTTGTCCATACTCGTAAGACGCTCTGTGCGTCAATCTCTTCAAGGTATTTTGTTGTGCTGAACGGGCCGCGCCCTAATTTAGCGTCAGCAGCCGTATGCCCTCGGTAAAAAGCAGAAACGAAAGGCTTACCGAAAGGATATATACACGTGCTAACGCGAACGTGTGCTGAACACGCTTACGTGCGTGCGTGAGAGTTCGTAATATTGAGCGAAGACAACATCGCTCTAACCCGAACCTGGTTAATTACGGTCGGTGATGCCCAGGTTGTTTCTAATAAAAACTATGGTTTCATTGCTATCATTATTACGCGACCAAAGGGTTAGATACACAGGAATAACCAAATATTTTAACGCACAGCACCCCGTCCACTTTACTGTACAGCCTCATTTGCTGTATACCAATGTCTTGTCAATTATGCTTGTGTGGTGTGGGTCATTTTCGGTTGGCGTACCGTCAAATTATGCATGTAAGGCTATTTATTTTCGTATGTATTTCCTGCACCACAACAGCATTTCACCCTTGCTTAATGTCGGTGTGCCTACGGATTGAACAGGCAAATAATGCCTATTCCTAATTCCACAAAGAAAAGAAAAAGGCAGTCCCGCGATATTCAATTCGGCGGTAAACGCACAAGATAGAAATGTTAAAGTTCCTCACACGGGCATACATTCAACGCAGCTACAATTAACAACAAAAAAATTACAGTCATTCGTACCTTTCGTAGTATATCACAAATACTTTAAAGCGATGAGAACTAAGTAAAAGCAATATATCTAGAATTGCCGATTAGTTTATTAAAATGCTGCAACGGCTACCAATTTTGAGCAAAATCGTTTAGGACCGGGAATGCTGACGACATCGGGGTATCTTGTTCGAGTATTTGCGCGGAATGCCATGGGTCAGGCACAAACCTTTATATGCTATCCTAAATCAAAAGGTCTATTACGAGCTTTCAGTGTCAGATGAACCGCTGTTACATGCATTGGTGCATGTGAGTAACTAGCTATTTCCATATTGGAGGTGCTGTATCCTATAGTCATCTGAAGACTGAAGCGGAAAGTGCCATATGTGTCGGACTTGTAATAGACCAGCGCCAAAGTTGCAGTGGAGTTGTTCGTAATATGTTCGGTGCTCCTTGAAAGTATACGCCTATAGGAGCGTTTCTTTGGGTATTTCTTTGTATCCGGATAATATGGCGCCGGTGATGTTGAAATTCTGGAAATATGCATAGGTCGATGCGCGATTTAATATGTTCACTTAATTTGCCTCAGGATTAATTTTCAATTTTATAAATTACATGTAACGTTAATGTAACGACACGTTCCAATTTTCGAAAAGTAACCGGAACGCGTTCCTTTCTGAATAAAGGAACTTGTAACGGGAACTCGTTACAAAATTGGGAAGGAACGAGGAACGACTTTTCGTTCCTGTTTCGGAGGAACGTGTACAACACTGGTCTATAGAGGCTACTTCTGTTAGTGAACAGTATTCGTGCCCCAGTCCGCTCCAGTGATCAATGAACACGGTGTTTACAATCTAGCTAGTCATAGCAACTCTATAAACAACGTTCTGTTCCTCCGTTTCCACGCAAGCTCGCTTTCTGCGCTATCACAGGGGACAGTCAAAACATCCATTTGAAACGAACTTGCGATCCATTTCCCCGAAAGTTATTCACTCTATCTGGCGCAGCGCCATTATAGCCTTCACGCTCGGGTCCACAGGTCGATGAAAGAAAGGCAAGTCAGAGAGTAGTGACTGATTATAGAGAGATACAGGCGGCTTGAAGACAAACAGGAGGACGAGCACTGGTCCTTTCATTTATTAATAATAAGAAATGTCTCGAAGATATTTTCTGGGATACTGTTATAGGCAATACCGCAACCTTAATGATGCGAGTCCTCCACTGTCCAGTAGTGGAGCTCAATCGACTGCTTAACGGCGAGACCAGTACTAAACAGGCTTAGCTCAAGAACAAATAGACAGAGAAACCGCAAATCAATCTACTGTTAACCGCAAACGCGAAAATAAGTTTTAAACAGAGTAGATCGAAACCTCCGAATTTTTTTCTGGGCGTCAGGACATGTGGAATGGTTTATGTAGATGAACTTGCTCTCATGTCTCCATAAAACAATGACCCGGTCACTCTCTTCACGTGTGTATCATTTATCACGCGAGCGAAGTACTACATAGTGCAGAACTTGCATGCGCCTATCTCCGAAGGTCATCAACGTGTTTACATGTAAGAGCTTCTCTGGCGAAGGTACTGTAGCAACGGCAAAGCAAGAACAAATTAAACGCTCATGTTTCCAGGGTACACACTTTTCAAAGTCCACGTCGGGCGACCATTACTGGAACGGCCGGAAGAGAATTAATCTTATAGTTATGCTTTTTTTTTTTTTTCTGCCGATAGACTGCATAAACGAGATGTGTGTGTCGTGCGCCTCTACTTTCATTGCTGAAACAGTACAAGGAGTGGCATGCATACACTTCACCACGTTTCACAACGTTGCCTAGCTCTAAGATACCCTGAACAACGTTTTAGGGCGGGGGAGGGGGGGGGGCGGGGGGGGATCTGAAGTGTGCTTTTTCTTTCCTTTTTATTTTTTTACCACAGCAGCCGGCGGCTATCGGGCGTGCACGCTCCGGGGCTTTCAGATTTCGCAAGTTGCTTGCTTTGCTTCACATGCTTCATAAAAGTAAGCCTACTCGTCTTGTTGCAAGCGAACTTCGAGAAAGACCGCACATAAGCATGATAATGCACACAAGGCGGCGCGCCATGTCTTTCTAATAAAGAACAGTACACAATCAAAGCGCACACTACAGGGGGCAATATTTTCTCCTTGCGCAGTTTAAAACGTGCGGAGTTTCTTGGTTAGTGGTGGAAGTCTGACTAGATTCTTGAAGGTTTACGTTAGTTTGGTGGTTAGTCTACATCTGAAACGCAGGAAATTAGGTGGGCAGATGAGATTGGGAAGTTTGTGGGGCTGACGTGGTCGCGGCTTCCATGACGACGACGACGATGATGATGATTATGGTTGTGGTGGTGTTGGGAAGTATTATTATTATTATTATTATTATTATTATTATTATTATTATTATTATTATTATTATTATTATTATTATTATTATTCACTAAATTGTTGCTGCGATAGGCCTGTTATGTCATGTCATGTCTGCCTCTTCACAGCGTAGGAGTCCGGATCGTTTGGACACATCGGGGCAGCTAGATTTAGTTGTCTCCGTCATTCCAGCTCCCTACTCAATGCGAAACACTTACCTGAACATTGAAGTAGTTAGGTAAATTTTGCGTTTTCGTACGAAGACCAAAATATGATCATACCACATGCCGTAGTTGGGTATTACGCATTAGTTTCGGCTACGTCCGGTTCCTTAAGACGCATCTAAATCTAAGCGCGAGTGTTCTCGCGTTTCATCACCACCGAAAAGCGGTTGCCGTGGTCCAGAATTGGACTTACGTCTTTGACCCGAGCCGCAGAACACTTTAACCGATAAGCTATTAATTAACTAGGTGGAAAGGAAAGGAAGCCTACCTAAAAAAATTAACTTCGCCAGGACTTCTGACATGCGCACCTGCTGTTCACCGTGTTGTCACGTAGTCGAGATGACTAAGCATGCAGCAGCACAGCAGATCACACTGCATGGCTATAGCGACGAGAACTGTCGTCGGTCGACGTTATAAATTGACCAGCGGTGAAATGTGTCACCTTTTATACACTCGTCACAGTGCGTTCTGGTCTTGTCTCTGATGTTCCGGAAGGCACTCAAGTATGCGCGTCTTGCATGCACAGTTTCTAGAACAGTCGGAACCTTTCGCGGATTAGTATGTAAGATAATCGCTGCCTGCGTTTTGCGTCACTAAGACGTGATGAAGACGATCCCCGCGAACAAACCAAATGTGAGCATGTCGACAACCGCTTCCAATTCCAGCTTCCAAATAGGCCTTTATGCGTATACGCGCTCTAATAATATTAAGTCTAAATCCTTAAAGCGCCCCTCACCGGGTCTGGAAATTTTGAGCCTAACTGTGCAGTTCAGCTGAACTGAGCTGAACTGCGCGCTCACGATCATGTCTGCCAAGAACTGATCGCTCATATTTCAAAGTGAACGTGGTTTACTCTTTTTATCGCAAGCACTCCGCTCCAAGATACAGATGGTGAGGTCACGCACCATCGGTCTGTAAGGGCGGCGAGTGACGTCACTCTTAGTGACAGGTGACACTTGTCGAGAGCGCGCGGCGACCTGCCCGAACAAATTAGTAGGCGGCACTCCCGGATGGCTGCCTTCAGGGAGGTGGCCAGTATGCTGCGAGCGAAACGGCGCACGCTTCGCCCCTTAGCATCGGCAAGTGACAGGGGCACCATATACAATAAGTGACGTAAGCCTCCCGAAATCCTGGTTTCGTGCCAGTCCAGATATTCTTATCACTGCCAATAATGAATCACTTTGAAAAATTATTTCGGTAGAATGTTCCCCATCGGGCACTTAAGAACCTCCAGCGTACTGTCCTGCCATCGAGTTTCACGCCTCCAGCAAGGCCATCATTACCATTGTGGTGTCTTCATCCCCTCGAAGCGCTCCTGACCATTCCCGGAATCAAAAAGAAAAGCCACTTGTCATCTATAGCTTTACAACAAGCCACCCTAATGTTCCTGCATGAGAAACACAGAGGACGCCTTCACGTTTACACGGATGGGTCAGTTTCCTCTGTAAGCTCCACAGGAGCAGTGGTCATTCCAGCAAAATCCGTCACCATACGATTCAAGACGTCCCATTTTACAACTTCGACGGCTGCAGAACTCGCCGCCATTCATGCTGCGGTAGAGGTCATAATTGCAGAACCTTCCCATGCATGGTCAATATTCACCGACTCCAAAGCAGCTCTTCAGTCCCTTATATCACCATTTCGTCATGGACCTCACGAGCAATTAGTTGCTGAGATAAGAATTCTTCATCACCATGCAGTCGAGCAAGGACACGACATCACGTACCAGTGGATACCGGGTCACTGTGGGATCAGCGGCAATGACCTCGCTGATGAATGCGCCCGATCTGCCCACGATGATAACCACTGTAGAGGAATACCGTTCTCCAGGACCGACGCATCCGCAAGGCTTCAATCCCTAGCACGTGAACTTACACGTGCACAGTGGAATTCATCAGAATTCACCAATGCTCGTGTCCACAGTTTGCACCCGGACCTTCAGTTCCACCTTCCGTCAGGAATACCTCGCGCTGAGGAGACGCTTTTGTGTCGCCTGTGGCTTGGGGTTGCCTTCACGAAGGCCTACTCATTTCTCATTGGAATGACGAACGACCCTAAGTGTGAGAACTGCGGCTGCGACGAAACGATACGTCATCTTCTTTGTGAGTGTCCCCGTTACAGTGGCCCTAGGAAAGAACTTACCGCTGCTCTAGACAGACTTGACAGCCGCCCTTTGTCCGAGCAACGAGTTTTGGGACACTGGCCAGGACCATCGTCAGCACGGAAAGCGCTGAACGCGCTGTTACGATTCTTAAGGACGAGCGGTCTAAAGGACAGACTCTAAGCAGTGTCGCGTTTCCTTTCTTTTTCTGTGCGTGTTTTTTTTTTTCTCTATCCTTTTCTTTTCTCTTGTCGTGTCTCCTTTCTATTGTCTTTCATTCCCCTCACCCCACTTCCCCTGCACAGGGTAGCCAGCCGGTCTCAGCACTGGCTAACCTCCCTGTCTTTCCTCTCTCCTTTCTCCTCCTCTCCTCCTCCTCCAGCGTAGATAACCGAAATTTCGATGTCAGTGCACGTTAAAGAACCCCAGGTGGTCGAAATTTCCGGAGACCTCCACTACGGCGTCTCTCATAATCAGAGCTGGTTTGGGGACGTTAAACCCCACAAATCAATCAAATAACCCAAATTTGTCATGGCGGGGTACGAACGTATGATTAATATGACTGATAGATCCCGACACCTATCACATGACGTGCTGGTCACTTACGTCACGATAACGATAATAAAATCACGTGTCGCATACTCGCGTTCCTCGGCCACGGCTATGCGCCGCACATTATGGAATGTTAGCATTTACGGCCTATGTTCACGTGACGTCAAATGAATTCTGAGGTAAACTGATGAAACCAACATCAAAGAATATCTGACAATGCGGAATGGCTTTGGCAGTAAAGTCCTCTGAGCATGCTATAAACAAGGGATGGACGAAATTGTTTTTTTTAATAAAGCTGCTTTATCCCTCCACCACTAGCATATAGAACGTCCAAGACTTTTATAAGTATGCTGGGATCGTTGCGTAAGAGATGCAGGTTTTTGTTTAACCGTTTCACTTAACTCTAGTGCTCTCTTACGAAACCGCACATTCAATTCCGATGCTCTCTCTTTTTCATTTCGTAAAAGGGAAATAATGTGTTCGAGTCGCTCAGATTTCGGAAAATCAAGTTTCGAGAGATTCAACAAAGAAAAATCGGTTTCTCGCTTGCGATTCCGTGAAGGCTACTGCCTCGCCAAAAATCCTTCACCCGCGTGGGAAGAGGACCGTCAAACTTCATTTTTTTCTTTCGTCAAAAGCGTCATGCGGCACAATAGGGTTAGGCATGAGGGAGCTGAAGGTATTATTCTCTTGGCGACTGCGCAATCCTGTTTGCCCACGGGAAGGTCGGATGGCACGCGCGCTTCAAGCGCCCCAACTTGTTTTGAAATATTTAAAATAGAGTTTTTTTTTCTCCTCTGACATTTTCTAGCACACCTGGCGCACAAAAGCTCCTTTCTGAATGCTAATCACTTAGTCACCGCTTGGTGACGACACCAAGACAAATATGATATCTGCATTCCTTGTGTTGGCCAACCGTTCATGGAATACCACCGGTCAAACGACGCAGCCATTTTATTTATTTATTTATTTATTTATTTATTTATTTATTTATTTATTTATTTATTTATTTATTTATTTATTTCCACCTCACTTAGTCAAAACGAACAAATAGGTTGGGGCTTCTGCAGCGGACGGCTGCTGAAAATCTGCTGCATGCAATACGTCGAGTGAAAGCTGTGCACCGCAACGTGAAAGAAGATTGATTATTCAGCCAGCAAATTTAGGGATATTGTGGCGACAGCGCCCTTTGCGCCCGAAACGCGGCAAGAAAATTGATCATTGATCCTGCGGCGTTGACTGCAGCATCAAAGATGCGACTGTTGCGCTCACCGCCCTTACAAAAATGCCATATATGGCTATACCAGGAATAGGGCATAAGTGGCTATAAATGGCTCGTGTCCCTGCCTAGCCGTATTTGCCCAAATCGTGATTAAAGGCAATACGTGGCAATAAAGGACCCGCACGAAGAATGCCATGTATGACTCTGACATGCATCGGGAAAATACGGCCACATATGGACACGTGCCCCATACAGCCAGATAAGCGCATATCTGGCTCTATGCGGCACGTCGCGAGATCGAATCCCGGCCGCGGCGACTGCATTTCGATGCAGGCGAAATGCTGAGGCCCGTGTTCTGTGCGATGTCAGTGCACGTTAAAGAACCCCAGGTGGTCGAAATTTCCCGAAGACCTCCACTACGGCGTCTCTCACAATCATATCGTGGTTTTGGGACGACAAACCTCGTAAAATATTATTGCTCTCAGTTTTAGTCGGGTATATGCCCTCTGCCAAGGTAGCGAAGCGTACGCATGCGTGGTTTATCTCGACCCTTGCTCTTGTGTTATTTGGCAGTCCCTTACACATGAATAAAATCTCTATGTTACACAAAAATACGGCGGCATCGGTGACCTATCATGGGCCCCATTTGCGAGCAGATTTACGCAAGACGTTCAGAGAACGAAGTTTGTTCTTCGAATACTCTTCTAATAGGGCTCTGGTCCAACTCCGGTCTTTTTCTCTGAGCAGGGCTGTTTGGTTCCCTCCAGCGCTGTGTTTATTTTTTGGAGGAGGCTGATGAAAGTTCCTCAGAGGAACCTTAACGCCGTAATACCTTCGTTATACGTAAGCGCAGTGCAGAGTGGCCAACCAAATTGTTAACCTAGTTAACCATACTGACTGTAATAGCTTGCTTTCCGGTCTCTGTCTCCCTGTCCCTCTGTCTATCGGTAAGTAAAGACAAATATTACCATTTTCGATCACACGATTGTTTTGCTATTTTAAACGATACATCTCTTTCGCTTGTGAAGTGGGGCTTCTTCTCATGTACACTCTTAATGCAGTGAAGCGCACTCTGCAGATTTGCAGATGTTTATTTGTTGGGCGTCGGGATTTGCACAAAAACATTATTGAAGTTCCAGTTCTGGTTACTAATTGGTTACTAACTGTAAAACGCGTCTGGAAACTAATATCATCAGCTCTTCGCCTGCCGGGAAAAATGGGGGAAAGCAAAGCTTGGTGTGTGCGTGCCTGAGCTAAGGCTTTTATATTATTTATTTATTTATTTATTTATTTATTTATTTATTTATTTATTTATTTATTTATTTATTTCATTACTTATTTCCTACTTGTCTTCTTTCCTGGCGCTGTCTCTTTGTTACTCTTCGAAAGTCTTATCCACGGTGGTAGAAAATCCAAGCCGTGGATGTGGTTCAGATATGTTCACATATTTCAAGCATGTATGTGTAATGGTTCAGAAACATGCCTCCGGAGGGCGAGGGCCCAGGTTCAAACCCCAGCACTGGTAACAAATTTTCCCGCTCAACTGCATTATTTTCATTTCAATTCATTAGTTTTTTTTTCTGTCAATTGATAGAGGGCGCCAGGGGTTCCACTTTTCTGGGAGCAACTGGTTTTGGCGTGCCTACGCCTATTTACTACTACTAATAGTAGTAGTACTACTGCTACTACTACTACGGCACAGTTACAAAATGCAAGTGTCGCCTAAAAAATAAAGCCTCAAGGAAGAGCTCTGCTTTCTTTCAGTGATGCTTCCCATGGTGTTCACCTATAGTTAAAAATGATGTCTTGGTGTTGCGCTGTGGTCTGCTTCCCGAACGCTGTACGAGAATTGTCGATCCCGCGCAGCCTCGTGAATCCCCGTCATTCCTCGCCCGATATCAGAATTTTGCAAGTTTGCGCCAAACTGTATTCGTTACAGATCGGAGTAGATCGCCAAGTACATGTAATATCCACTAAGGTAGGTTTGGGTATGGGGCCGTGACTAGGGTATGTGTATGCGCAGCAGTTGTTGAGCTTTGATGTCGTCCTTTTCCTGTCCATAACCGTTACCATCAGGAGCATCACTACCACACACGGGAGCGAAGATTGCTTTTTACGGACAATATTTGACTATATATGAGGCATTCGTACAAATCTTCAGTGATAAATGGAAGATGCAGCTCATCGCTAGGGCACTTCGGTGAAAGTCGTCGCGAATTGACAAAAAGGCGTACCCGGACGAGGTCTTGGCAATAAAGAAGAATGAAGCTGGGGCATTCAAGGCCGGAAAAAACCAACGAGAGCGCAAAATCAATATGTTTACTCTCGGCGAAACGCATGAACCGGGGATATTGCTACGCTGACCTTGAATACATCGCGATCGCCATACCATATGATTAAAGAGCTACGTTTCAGCTCTCGTAAAGGGATAGTACTTGATAGTCGAGAGGGAAGCTGGAACGTTGTGGCGGTTGCGGCTAAAGCAAAATTTACTTCGGGTACGATAAAAAAGTAGTTGGGGTGACGTTCTCATGTTTTACATATATTCTTTATTTTTTTCTGGCATACTGAAGCCCCAGCCCTTTGCTGTACTACCGTCTTTCTTCACGATACCAATCTACCGCTTCCTTGTTTTACATATACTGCAAACCCAATGTTTTAACCTCGCCAACCACACCGGCCACGCGGGAAAGGGTGTTGCGCTGCTGGGCTTGAGGGCGCGGGTTCGGTTCACTGTAATAGCGGTCACGTTTAGATAGGCGCTACATGCAGGAACGCCCGTGCACTTTGCCTTGGGTGCACGTGAAAGAATTCCCGGTTTTCAAATTTTATCCAGAGTCCCCCGGTATGGCGTGTATAATAACCACGTCGTGATCTTAGCACGCAAAATTGCGCAAATACGTGACGTAAGAAGGGGAATAGATCGTCGGTTCGTTTCTTTTGTTGCTCAAGAACGATACCCAAGCAGTCCAATGTTTTATTTATAGCTCCGTGAAGAATTCCGAAACGACAGCAAAAGTCAATTGGCATTCCACTTGAACGGCTGCATGCCCTAGCCAGAGCTCTGGGCAACTGAACTAATATCACCCTTCGGAGCAAATCTATCGCCTTCAGTCAACAATGAAAGTGGACAGGTGCGGTCGTTTCCGAATGCGACGTCAAACTGCCATATTTTTTGTGACTGTGCGCTAAACATTGCGTAATAGTGCAATGCCGGTTATACTAATCGAAATCCGCAGCAGCAGAAGCTATAAGCAACAGACGAGAAAAAGACTCTATGGCTTCCGGATATTTACATAATGTGCTAAAAAACGGGCACGTCCATCCGCTTTAGCAGGAAGTCACGCAATGCATTCTTATGATTGCAGTTACGTTCGTGACCCGGATAGAGAGAGAGAAAGCGATTTCCTGAACGAAACAGGGTCGATTGAGAGGTCATGCGAGACCCCTTATACACGCACGTAAGTACCGAGTCCTTGTTTACAACATGTGCTCTTACGCTAAGGTTGTTCCTGTGGGCATTTGCCAGCGTATAGGACGTATCAATAGCGAAGATGGCCGGTAAATTGTAAACATGCCTGCACGAGCCAAAAGGCTTCCGGTTTCGGTCCTGTACATACATGTACACACGCAGTTACACATCCGCTGCATACGCATGTCTCCGTTCTTGTCTCGTTGTTTATGTGTCCTCCCCGCCACGGTGGTCTAGTGGTTATGGCACTCGGCTGCAGATCCGAAGGTCGCGGGATCGAATCCCGGCCGCGGAGGCTGCATTTCAATGGAGGCGACATGTTGAGGCCCGTGTGCTGTGCGATGTCAGTGCACGTTAAAGAACCCCAGGTGATCGAAATTTCCGGAGACCTCCACTGCGGCGTCTCCCAAAATCAGAGCTGGTTTTGGGACGTTAAACCCCACAAATCAATCAAATCAATCATGTGTCCATTGTGTAGATAATACCGACCGCATGTGTACGCATTGCTAAGCCCTACCAATTCGAGTCACGAGCTTCATGCATAAAAAGTGCAGCGGATACTTCACTGGTATTCTGCTGATATGGGTAGGCATGGCGCCACCTGCTTATCTTTGCCGCTTTTGATAACTTATACATGCTTCGAAAGTTCGTATACACGTCGAGGGTTCTTTACCATGCGCACGCGGGAAGGCTCGTGGTTCGAATTTCGGTGAAATTCGGAGGTGTAGGGGAGATGTAGGCCTTGATACCCTGCATTCGAACCTCGACACGCATGGTAAGTTGTGGGTTCGAGTAGCCCTTCGCTATGAAGCCGTATGAAACACTGCGGGAAAGCTTTTACCTTATTGACAAACCGGCAGTCTTACTTCAAAAGAAAGTAGTCTGAAACTGCATACACATTAGTACTCGAGTCAAATTCACAAACCGTCTCGTTCATAAAGGCGGTTTGCCATTTGTTGGTCGTATCCTCTAGTACGAGCGACGCATCATGTGATTTTTTTTCTTGCAGCAGACGTATCAAAACCATTGAAGGCCGCGTTAAGCTTGGACGTTAAAGATCCTAGGTTTGCGCTTTATTTTCGTTGGCTCATCGCCAGCAAGATTTTGTAAAATCAAACGTATCACATTTCCTGTTATTTCGGTTCGCGTAAACATTGAGCTCAAGTCCTGCAGTGAAAAACAACTAGTCCGTAACCTAACCTCTATTCTTCGCTTCCGAGCCACCGATAACGCAACTACTATACGACGAATGTTACACATCATTCACTGACCATTCTTCGCAGAACAATGCCCCCGAGAAAACGAAAGAAAACATTTAAAGAGAAAGAAGAACAGAGAGACATGAAAGCCCTGGACTCTGCGTCGATAAAAAGCCATAACGTCTCTTCCGAACCGAAGCCACTAATCATTTCGCAGGCTCATAAACTTGTCTCACTGCGAGGACAAAAAGCGCGGTGTTTGCTTTCTTCACTGCTATACCCTCCGCTTCCCACCCTGTTCCTTCTCTTTTGCTTTCGCCAAAGAAAGGTGGATGTGGTGAACTGAGCTAAGAGGAGGGAGAGGATTCATCGATCGGTTTCCGGACAGACAGCGGGAGGTGGTGGGGGAAGATTTCAAACTTTCACTTACAGCCGTGACCGCTTTCGCCTTGTCTCCATCCTGCGCTCGGTCTATTGATTTAACGATTCGCCGAAAGTTGTGTGCCCGTCCTAATCGCCTTCCCCTCCTAAAGAGGAGCGCGAAAGAGAGAAAAAGCTCGCGTCCAGAAACGTGCCCGATTGTTTGTCGTCCAGCGCGGCCGGCCGTTCACGTGGAGCGCTTGGCGCTCCTGCGTCACTTCGCGCAGTGCCAGCGCCGCGTTCCTTCCTTCCTACTGGGCTTTGTGGGATGCGCCTCGAAATGTATTAGGCAAACGGAAAGGGGAACCGCGGTGAAGGCTCTCTTCGTCGTCCGCTTACATAGTTTGCTTTGTTGTTGCCATCTGGACGTATACGCGTTAGCTTTGCCTCCTTGTTGACCTCGCCGCGGGGACTGCTCTTTATTATTTTTCGGATCGTCCATTTGCTCCCGTCACTGAGTGATTTGCGGGCACAATGGCTTTAGGATTCCTTTTTTACCCTCGAGTCTTTCCCTCGTGTTTCTCTTTCTTTCTTTTCTTTCACTCTTTTCGTTCTCTTCATTCGTCGAGCTTCCGTTCGGCGAGTGAAAGCGCGCGAAGGAGATAGCGGCGGCCGCACAAAAGCCGCCGGTGGTGGGCGGGCGACCGCCACTGGCACGGCTTCCGCTCTGGTGCTCGCGAGCACAAAGAGACCCTCGCGGCCTTGACTGTGTACACCGCCACGCTTCAACAACGCCACCCCTTTCGGCGCAGCCGAGGCCGCATCCACGCCTCGCGCGCCCGCGAACGTCATGCAGTGTGCTGGAAACCAAAGCCGCGACGCCATCACCAGAGGCGGAAAAAGTCGGGCTTGTTGACGGTGCATATGGCGGATAGACACGCACGCACCGAGACGTCATGACAGTTATGACAGTCGTGTCATTCCGGTGGCTATCGCGATTGCAACCAGCCGGAAAACTCATTAGAGCGACGGTGGTTTGACCGATGATCGCGAAGATCGCTGGTTCGACTACGGTCGCATTTCGATGCAGATTGGTAAAAAAAAAAAAAAAAATGTAGTTTACCTGAACCCACTCTGCAGAACCTGAGGTTACCGATATTAATGTGAATCCCTCCAATACGGCGTCGGTCGTACCACTGTGCTGATAAACGCTGTAAGTCAAGCCGGTGGGCGTTAGGCCAGTTATATTGCGTACAACGCAGTCACTTGTTGCTCCGACTTCGCAACCTCTTGGCTGACTACTACTACTACTACTACTACTACTACTACTACTACTACTACTACTACTACTACTACTGGTAGTAGTAGTAATAGTAATTCATGCCAAAATTACTATACCACAGTTTTAAAAATATTATGTTCCTCAAGCCATCATTGGCTTAATTCATTGTCTGTTGGCTTCATTAAATATATAAACGAGCCCTTGACACATTCCCCTTACTTCGGTAATGGTAGTAGTAGCAGTAAATAGCAACCACCCATGCATGCCAGGCAGAACCGACCAGTTGCAACGGCGTCGCTATCCAGTAGTTAGCAGTTGTAGCATCGTAGTAATGTCAGCATTTGTAACAACTGGATTAGAACAAGTGTCTGGTTTTCCGGCGGCCAATCAGCCATCGAGACCAATTATACCGAACCGCAGTGAGGTTCAGAAATCAGAAAGTAGCAGTACCATTACTGTTCGGCGCCGCTATTCGGAGCAGCGCGCGGCTTGTGCTTCCCATGTGCTGCACGGAAGTACAGAAGGCCTGTGTAGTTAGTCCCCCGAGGGGACCAAAAGCGTTTCTCTCAACAGAACGAAGCGAAAAAAGGAAAGAAGAAAGAAAGCCTTTCTTTACGTTCAGCGAAGGCGCGCGCCACAATGGCAATCTGGGCCCACGCCATAAGTCAGGCTGCACAACACGCAAAAGCAAATCTCGTTTTCTAGCTGCAGTCTCCGTAACTAGTTTAGGTCCACTGTTGTCAAGTCGAAACGCTGCTTTTGACTTAACGAGCAGCGAAAACAAGCATAAGCGATGGCACGCCGTTTTCTTCCGTAATAAAATTACTACTGCGTGCTCGCGTTGTGAACTTCGGTTTCTTTATTTTGCACTGTAGCAATTTTTTATTGTTTTTTTTTTGTTTATGAGATGACCCCGCAATCTTTTTTTTATCGACAGAGCACCTTCTAACTGTTTTCTTTTTTCCTGAGACATGTACGTTCGCTTGGTGTTGCGAATTTTGCTATACACACTGACGAGTGACAGCATATCATTTTTCATCGATGCCTGCATCTTTCAGACCGTTATGACGGATTTCCATAAAGTTTCACCTGGCCTCACGGTGTTCCGTCACTGTGACGCTTTACCCGAAAGTCCAATGGAATTTCTTCGCTGCCGCATATCTTTTCGACGCTAATGCCCAAGTTGTGTCATTATCTCTAACTTTCGAAGCAACTAATGAAGATTAATTCGGTTAGGACTTCTTAATCGGGACGTCGCTAAATCCTGTTAACGGGGATCCGACATTTTATTATGTGTGTTTCTCTGTGGTTCTTGTCGCGATCTTCGTTTTCTTTCAACGTCTCGTGCCTTTCGTTCACCTCAAAAGCAGCAATAAAGTCGGCTTGTATTCACATTCAATCTCCGGCGTGACAAAGTAAAACATGAAAAAAAGAGAGAGAGAGGAAAGAATACATAGCAATTGGAGCACGATAAATACACAATAAAATAAAAAAATGTAATTACCCTCCGTGGTGAGGAAGTACCGCACTGTGCTGATTATACACCAGTCACCGAGACATGACGTTAGCTAAACAAGCAGAAAAAAAAAGTCCGCTTCTAATAAGATATCTTGCTGATGATCGGAGAACTGCTTAAAACAGTGAGTTGTGTTGCGGTGGAGACTCGCATGAAAGTAATTTCAGCCCGTCTGTGCCAGTGACACGTTCATTAATTTTCATTAAGCCGGCATTCCTTCGACGCCTGCAAACTTTCTTTTTTTTTTTTAACGTCGCACGGCTTTATCGGTCACGGATGACGCTGCAATCATTGAATCTCTCCACGTAGTCGCATAGCTCACAACTCTTGTCGCCGCATAATGTGGCCATATCATTCGCCCAGTTTACTGTATACGTCATCGCGCGCACATTGGTGACGCCTATATATAGTGCGTGCTAATCGCCAAGCAATATATGTGTAGTGTATTGTGTGTATTGCGTGTACTGCCCTACGCCATGCGGTTTGCCTATACGCTTTTCAGTCGCAAGAGCAATCTGGATATAGTTCGTTAAAGCTACCCATGGGTACATGCAACGCTGGTATGCGCACCCAAATGCGATCATGGAGGCCTTCCTGATTGTAGCAGTGGCTTACGGAACATGTTGCCAAAGAAAAGAAGTCACAAGCTAACCTAACTAGAGGGTCTAGTACAGAGAGTCCCTAGCCCGGAGCGTTTGCCTTGGGATCATGATCGTCTGTTAGGTCTTGCCCTGGGTGTTATTAGTGTGGCAAGCAGAACGGTGGAAGATAAAACAGATGGCGATTCGCTGTCTTGGTGGCTTTTTGACAGTAGCATCTGTTCTCCTTTGTTCATTCTCCATTTGTTAAGCCATCGCGGTGGTACAGTACGTCCAGGCTTCGGCTGCACGTTCTGTACCACCACGACGGAATCCAACCCTAAATATGCGGGTTCGATTCCGGCCTCGGCGGTCGCATTTCGATAGGGGTGAAATGCCAGAGGCTCGTGTACTTAGATTTAGGTGCACGACAAAGAACGCCCAGGTGGTCGAAATTTTCTGGATCACTCCACCGCGGTACGCCTCGCAACAATATCCTGCTTTTGACATGCAGCACAGCGGCAATTATTATTATGTGTTTGTTTCTGGCTCTCACTGATTTTATCGATGGTGTGTGGATCGGCCAAGTTATACAGCTGTCTGTCTGACCAGCTCTTAACATACTAACTCGTAGAACCTTCGGTCACCCGTACATATCGTTTTTTTTTTTTTTTTCCAAGCAGTAATTCCCTGCGCGGGGCGCTGCAAAGGTGATGCAAGAACACAAGTTGGAAAACTGCGTTTCTTTTCAATAAAATGTCCTCGCACGTGATTACGGTTTTATCGCTGTGGAGTTTTGGGGAACTTGTCTGATTAAAAAATGTTTTACGACAGCAGAGTCATAACTTTCGTTAGCGTGTAAAAGCAACGCGAATTTCTCTGAGTTACATGATGAACGGCAACGCGCCTGCAAAGACGCTCCGTTGGTTTTTATTTGTGAACATGAGATGTAGTACGAAAAAAAAAAAATGAAAAGGCAAAGTTTTCTTGTCAACTTCTCGTATGCTTCGAAAAATCGCAAAAAGTCCCATTTTCTGATAAGGACTCACACTGCACGTCTTGAATGAAGAAAAAAGAAGTGCATAAATTTTGACCGTGTACTCGTTGATGATAGCACTACTCGTCATTCTCCGCACAGTAAATAAAAACACTTTGATTTTCGAGATATATGAAAGTTAAGTCAAAATACTCGTCGTAAGTTTAATGGTGCGGACAGCTAGAGAACTGAAAGTGCGTGCGTCTCTGTTTGGGGAGATCTTATTCTTACCTCTTTTTATAGGCAACTTCCTTTAACTGTTAAAATAGTCGTTAACAGCTGAGCAGCAGATAAAGTAAAGAAGGGGAAACGAGAGAACGACTCTGCCTGCTTTGTGGTGTTTCAAACTCGTAAACGTGGTCACAGATAGTACCGAAGCGTGGAACGGAAAATTAATGAATCGCAAGTTTTCCTTTCATTTCCTAAACGCGCGAAGCGAACGAGGAATTTGGGGCTTCTAATAACCACGGTCGCATCGTGGGAACACAGTGTAATTCCCGCCTAGCGACAATTCATGAGCGCCGCACAATGAGGGCGATGAAAACATTAAGCTCAAACAGGGCAGAGAGATTTGTGAACTGCCATCGCAAACACTGAGAAACAAAGATTGAACGGGGCAGCCGGCCGGCGGTTCATAAAAACAGTATAGAAAAGAACGCGGACTGTGCAAAGGTCGCGACGCCACGTTCTCTTCGCTAACGACGGTTCGCCAAAATTCTATTCAATTTCGGACCCGGCGGCTCCGTCGTGTGTTTTTTCATATCTTCACACTTGCTTTTTTGCTAGTCGCGTCTATCTCGTTGCACGCTCCATTCGTTGGACATTCCTCGCGCTCGACTGAAGATTCGCGCGATGCGCGCGCTTTCGGCATTCGGCGACCTCCGCTGTGTTCCCCATGAAAAGCCTCCCGTCGTCCGCATCTACGGTTGAGCGCTCCTTTGTTTGCAGCTCATTAGCATGCCGACATGCTCGAGCCATTTGGCTGCCAAACAAACGCACGCCGCCCCGTAAAAGTCGGGAGGGGTGGAGGGAAGGCGACACGGAGGATGCCGGGGAAGGTCGCGCGATTTTTTTTACCCCCTCCATCCGGCAAGCACGCTTCTCCTGCGGCATGGGCGATGGGTGGCGAAACCAGAGCGCAGGGGGACCACTCTTATCTAGCTCTCTACGCATAGGGAGGCCTCGGGAGCACGGGTTTTCAATCAAGCACCGTTCGCTCGGCGGAGTGCGCTCCTCGGGGGACTCTTTTGCTCAGAACAGAACTTTGCGTTCCTTCTATTTCGGGTAGCCCTCTTGGGGAGGCCAGACAAAAAGGAATGGGTCGGCATATATAGAGCGAGTGAATGTCTGATGTTGAATCTTGCGAACGGGCTATTAACTTTACCTTGCAGAAGTTCTCAAATAGCTTAGGCCTATTAGCACATCCTCTAGAGAGTCATTTGTTCCAGATTTTTTTTACATTCGAAAGCATACCTCAGCACGTCACCTCATCCACCCCCGCGCCGTTCTTTCACGCTTTGTCCACCATCTTTCTGTCATCTGTTGTCATCTTTCTAACCACTTCCCCCTTCTCCCCAGTGCAGGGTAGCAAACCGGAGTCTAATATCTGGTTAACCTCCCTGCCTTTCTCTTCATCTCTCTCTCTTTCTTTGTCCACCATGGCGGTCTGGTGGTTGTGGTGCTCGGCTACTCACCCGACGCACGCGGGCCCGATTACGGCAGCGGCGGTCGCGTTTTCGTTGGAGGCGAAAATGCCGAATACCCGTGTACTGTGCGTTTTTGTTGCACTTTAAAGAACCCAATGTGGTAAAAATTTCTGGAGCCCGTCACATTTGACATGTGCCCAAAATTTCGGGGTCACAATTCCTGGAACGAAAGTTCTGCGTTAGTTTTAGCCCAGCGGTGCGCATAATAGCAGCTCTCTTTTGGCAAGTCATTTGCTCACAGCCGACGTTCGTCTTTAATTGGGCGGCTCAGGGAAACCACGTGAGAGGAAACTGAGTAGACATCGCGAGCGACGCCGGGCGGCGAAGCTTTTGAGTAGGTTGTTTCAGGCAAGAGGCTTTTAGCGTACAGCAGAACTGGAAGTTGCATTCTTCTGAATATTAAACTAGTCGGCTTTGTGAAACGTTTATGTGTCCCAGCTGAGACGCTGGAATGACTGTATAAGAAAAAAAATGATGGAGCATTTTTGAAGGCATATGAGGACGAAAGCTTTAAAGGTCACACTTTAGGACGCACACTGAACGAAAAACAAACGAGTTGAAGCATACACACTGACTACAGCTGAAGAGCGCTTGACTGACTGAAATTCAAACTCGACAGAAGTTCAGAGGAACTTTGGAGACTTCAAGTGATCATATCCAACGTTCGTACCGTGGAACTTTTCTTCCGTGGTCTCATTGCAGCTGCATGCTTTAACGAACACATCACTTTGGTTATGGCACTTAAGCGTGGCGCTCCGCATTTTAATGTCGTTAACATAGGAAGGCGCTTCCTATATGGCAGGAGCGAAGTCTGCGAGTTCCTTATTACGTTACTTTACTGTCGCGAGTCGTATAACGCTCAGCGTGCTCAGTTCAAGGAGTTATGAGGGAGTGCTGCAGAAGCGTAGATGGTACCGGGTTGTTCCTAAGCCCTTGCTTGGCGCCTATGTTCCGTTTCGTAGTTAGCACTCTCGCGTCCTTCGCTAACGCATTCATGGTGTCAATTTCAATGACACCCCGAGTGACTTTTCTGTATATGATTTTTTTTAAACGGATCTCGCTTGAAATAATTGTGGTTATCGGGAATTCGAATGGTTGGCAAGCTTTTTCTTTTTCTTTTGTGAACGTTTATGTAGTGTGAACTCCGCTGTTGTAGCAGTGAGACTCTGTATGTTAATGTCCGTTCCTGTGCTCTTTTATCAGCTGATGTGGTTGTTTACTAATTCCAACACCATGAAAAAAAAAAAAACTGTCATGCAAGAGGAGAAGAGTAGCCGGCGCTACTCGGGCACAACAATCTCTCATCAAATATACTTCTTTTTTCTTTTTAATGAAGTCCCGCAAAAGCATACATCCACACGCAGGCAACCAATTTATCTTCGCTTTAGGAAATAATAAAACAAAACAAATAAAAAACCGTCTCCAGCGCGTTGAATAGTATGCATTCCTCCAACTCCTTTACTCCGCCAACATGGCGCTTAAGGTAGCCATGACACCAAATTCTTGGAGCTCGAATTATGTACTTAAGCCAACTGCACAAGAACTAGCTGCAGCAACTCCAAATACGCCATGACCGCATGACGTTGTTTGTTTTTGCATGTGCGCCTCCGTGGTCTACTGATGCTTCAGAATTGTCTGCATGAGAAAACAAGACAATATGCACACGGACATAGCCCTGTGTCAGTGCGCGTTCTTCAATGCGCTAAAATAAAAGTTAGTACTGCTCAGTAGCAACACTGTCATGCCATGCATATGTACTCCACTTAATGCTTGTTGCGTGAGTGAGCGAATTGTGGGGATTGATTGGTTATACTTTGACAACCTTGGTGCGCTCTTTAGTTTCAGCAGACGGGGAGCGAAACGGGACAATCCTTTGTGGTCTCGAACTCTGTTTCGAGCAGACAACGCATATTGGTTGCATTTTTTTTTTTTTTTTTTTTTGACGTAACGCTACTCACATTGATATGGAAGTCGTATCGTCGAGAAAAAAGGGGGCGGGGAGGGATGGGGAGGGCTTAATGGCAACGACTTCAACATCAGTTTTTCTCCTCCGTTGTTGCTGTTGCTGTGTGCTTACAGCCCAGTTATTCATATGAGTAACCACACGGGTCCTCCTTGCTGCCAGTTACAATGATAAACTGAGAATAGCCCCGCCACGGTGGTCTAGTGGCTAAGGTACTCGGCTGCTGATCCGAGGGTCGCGGGATCGTATCCCTGCCGCGGCGGCTGCATTTCGATGGAGGCGAAATGTTGAGGCCTGTGTGCTGTGCGATGTCAGTGCACGTTAAAGAACCCCAGGTGGTCGAAATTTCCGGAGTCCTCCACTACGGCGTCTCTCATAAATCAGAACTGGTTTTGGGACGTAAAACCCCACAAAACAACAAACTGAGAATAGACGGAAAACATTGCTAACGTTAAGAAACCTCGTGGGGTTACGGATACGTGTTTGAATATCACTACATGCGCTTTAATCAAAGAACAGCCTACAACAGACGCACGACTTATATTTCAGTGTCAGAAGCCGCTAATTACCTGATTAAGGGCAAGAACGATGCATTATGACAGGTTGAGTGTCATATATATGTTGGTGATCTGGATGGTTCATTAATGGGTACCAGACGGCGCCGAAAAGGGGAAGAACGTGCGGCAGTGCTTCCTCCTGCCTTCATTAATGTGTGTTCCCTTTAGAGCGCTCTTTGAATCCCAGCTGCTATACACAGAGTGGCACCTCGAGGTATTCAACGACCGATTTACTGTGGAAATAAGGAACTAAATAAACGTGCAGACAACGTCCTCGAGATGTACGCTCAGCGAACCAAATATGATGAAGCGGTTTCCGCACACCGCCTTCCAGACGTGTGACAGGTCCCGGTTGTTGGCACTGCCCGCTTTGGGAAACTTGCTTTTGCTATATTACATCACTAATGATCTCCCTGCGCCGAAGAAAACGATTTCTTCCACACGCATAGCCTTGAATGATTGCTCTTTTTTTTTTTTTTACGCGAGATATCTAGAACTGTCAAAAGACTTGGAAAGTTCAAGTTTTACGCTTCTAAAAATATTCGCTGACGTGCCCTGGCGTTGCAAGGAAACAATTTTCTTTTTTCTTGGTTTTCGTTGTTCTTTTATATACGTAAACGCGTAACTCTAATAGTTCTGAACGTTTTACCTAGGCTATCTTAAGCGGCAAACTTTTGTTCGCTAGTCCAGTGACAAATTATATGGGTTTGTTGAAGGTCTGCTCTCATATTTGGAACAGCCGCGTCATGCGAACCATGCCTCTCCCTTTTTCATTTCGACACGTGAAAAGTAATTAGGAAGCGGTGTGTTGGTTGCTTGCTAAATACAGAATGTAGGGTGACTTTTTTTCACACGTGCACGCCTCGCTCACTTGTTGAGAGACACGAGGTATTTTGGGGTGAGTTTATTCATTGTACTTAAGAAACAGAACGTGGTGAAGGGAGAGATGCGGGGAAAGTATTAGCAGAAAGTATGAATAATGTTGTCGCGTCGTTCAGTTTTAATACTTTCTTTTCGGGAGAGAGAGAGCGAAAAAGAGCCATACGTCAGACAAGTGAAGAAGCGTTCCCTATACTGTCCAGAGAAATAGTATTAACTATAGAAATGCGCTCATTTATATGTATAAATGAAAGGCTCACTTGACGGTTTGTCCTCATAGCCTCTAGGAACAATCCGCCTCACGGTGTGTCGCCTTATTCGCCATTCTTCTTCGTACCCACTGAATAACTCTTCGCGCTTTGAGATTGCTCTAGATACGATTCAGCAACATTTGATTTTTTTTGTTTTAAGTACACGATCACTTCATTGAAACTGACCAAATATGCCCTTCATTTTTGGTCACCCATTTCTTGTTTGATTTGATTTATGGGGTTTTACGTCACGAAACCGCGACATGATTGTTATAGCTAGGCGCCGTAGTTGAGGGTTACGAAAATTTCGATCACCTGGGGTTCTTTAGCGTGCACTGACATCGCACAGTACACGGGCCTCAACATTTCACCTTCACAAAAATACAGCCTCCGCGACCGGTATTCGACCCGCGACCTTCTGATCGGCAGCCGAGTGTCATAGCCGCTAGACCACCGTGGTGGAGCGTTACCCACTTTTTTTTATAAGTGGTCAGTTAACGTTTAGCGTTTAACGAACGCGTGTGATATGGATTATGCTAATAAGACGACCAGTTTGAATACTAATAAGTTACGATGTGTCCTTAAATTGTAAGAATAGAAAAGGAGCTCATTTTGGTATTTTCAGAGTCCTTGATAAAGTAGAAAGCCAAGCAACAAAGAATATTGGGTGGCCATTACGCCCTGCTAGATCCCACGTCATCTTCCCGTGACATCTTGGACATCGAATCCCCTGACTATGCTTAACTGTTTATCGATAACCCAACATTTACATTAGAATCTGAAGGGAGCCGAGCACACAGCCTAAGTAGTTGTTCGACAACTTCGTGCGTTAAAGTTTCCAAAGTACGATGAAGTGTTCCGAACCCTCTGACGTCACAGTGGCGTACCAACGATGCGGTTATAGCGTGAAAGTTAAGTAAGTGAAGATTGCTTTTCGCTTGGCGCGCCATATAACGATCAGCGTTATTACATCGAAAGAAGATATAGAGTGGGTTCTAGATGAATACTTTTACCGGTCTAAACAATTCTGGTGCTTCACTTTTATGCGCGCCCGGCGACATGGCGCTCATGGAAACTGTTAATTTCTGCTCTGTTATAGTGCCCGACGTTTCCAGTCTATAGAATGAAAATGTAACTAGACAAAAAAAAAAAAAAAGACTACCACTTGGCTGAAATGCTTAACAGAGGCTGTATTCCCAGTTTAAGCTGTGTACCTCTAACAGGAGACAAAAGTCCTGATTTCCAAATCAGTTTAGACTATCGAGCGGCTTGTTCACAACCATATCTTTCTTATTTTCGCATTAAGGGTTTGAGTAAAGATGAAATGAACAAAAGTATATATATATAAAACGTTGTTAGTCCTAAGCTGTTTCAGTGTTTCTCTGTTTAAACGTACTTTGGCGATCAAAGCAACTTGCTTCAACGGTGGAAGTACGGGATGAAAGAACCGTAAAACACAACGTTAGCGCCTGTAGGCGCTATTTCGTTGTATTCGGAACGCCGTTCGATCAGGAACGTCAAACCATCTATCATCTTAGAAATAAAAAGGAATAATTAGCGGGAACGTTTCCATAGTAAAATGAAACGCAAAGGATGAAGTGAGTTTCATTATCGCGCGGCTTCACCCTTGCACCCTTCAGCCGGGATTGCAAGCGCGTTCGCTATGTTCGCGCTGCTACAAATGAACCACAAATGGATGACGGGGGTAAATACTGTGCGGAACAGGAAATTTGCACAGGACGCGAGCAGCCAGATTGATGGCCTGGAAGCAGTCTTCACATTTTGTTTATGTGGTACAAGTACGGTATAAGGTCCCAACACTCTTTGCTTTCTTGGTTGAAACGCATCTCTGCGCATTTGTGGACAAGCTCACTCGGAAGTCGACTGACTCGGACACAGCATCGACCCAGTGACTGTGAGTGCGCCATGTTGATTTCTAGGGTGCGTGAGTATATGAGTTAACCGTGGTAAGCTAAACGTGCGTGAGCATATCAGCCAGAACATGTCCAGCGGAGCCGAACGGATTGGTTCTTAAATCTAGTCATTCGAGGCGGGTCTGACAAGGTGTTTTTCTGGGTCCAAGTGAGTTCACGTGAGTTATAGAGTGAGCATAAGTCTATGTCCGAGCGAACATTTCTGACAAGTCTCAGTCGAGTCCTACTCCGTCCGGTTACGGTGAAACTGGGTCGAAGTAAGCATTGAGCTAAACGTGTGGCCTGAACAATGGTTTCAATGGAGTCTAGTTGCTACATCATAAGTTTACGGAAAGGTTTCATTTCTAGTGCCAAGTAGGAAAGTTGTATACATGCCTTTCTTGCTTTTATAACATCACTTCATGGCGCTGAAGACGAAGCTTGCTAGTTACATATGCTGTAATCTATTCTGAGGGAACAGCTTTCGAGTTGTCCCCTTTGATGTGATTTAAAATTAACTCTGTCTACATCTGGTCTATAAGGTACGGCAATGCATACTTCTACGTCGTTAGAAACGGGCTTTCTTAAAAACTCCAAGTAAAGTTCAGTTTATAATATAGAAGAGTACGACTTTTTCCTCATCATCTGGCCGGTAAGCGTCATTATGAAGATTACGCGGTCATTTCATTTCTTTTTTATATTAACTTTTTTACGGCTGCAGATGTCTCTGCTTTCCAGTAAAAATTCTCTTTGTTTGTCTCCCTCTCCAATATCTACTGTAAAAACTTGCATAAGAATGAGGGCGGGAGGGGGGGAGGGAATGGAGTAGAACGTTCACTTAAAAAAAAAAAGGTGCACATAAGCCCCACTGCTGGTGGAAAGCAGAAAATACAGAAAAGAAAACGTAGCCACCTTCATGAAAAGCAAGCTTTCGTGCAGTTTGTCAAAATAATTTGTCTTCTCTTTAACAGCCAAACTTGGAAACGGAGGTAGTTTCGTTTAGCTCCTAGTATTGACACTGCAATTCCGTCAGAACGGTTTTGTCTGGGACTGGTGGTCGTTCTAGCGCTCCATACCGTACCGGGACCAATATCTGAGGTGGTCACGCGAACCAAACATTTTTGAACAAGTGACTTCGCTCCCTTTGGCGGAGCTTATTGGGATCTTTCGGTTTCACGAACCCAAAGTTAGAGAACGCAAACCGCCGGGATCACAAAAGAACCCGGACCGGAACAGCGCAAACAGGGTGGGACACCTAGGGTCCCTTCTCGGTATAAGAAAAGCTGTCTGGGTTCGCAAAAATCTAAAGCGCGCTATTAAGGGACCCCGCCACTTTGGGAGACAACGTTCTGCTCCCAAACTCGGTACAAGATTTCCCCACGGCCCTTAAATGGTTGCGGCTTAAAACGGCATCGTTCTCCAACCGTGTAATACAAGCAGGAAATGAAGGGAGAACGAGGTGGGGGAAAAGAGGAGCTCCTTCCTCCCTTATCGGGATTCGCGAGCGAACGCCGCAGCGCTCGGCGGCGCATCCGGCGCAAGAATATGGAAGGCAGGCTTCTTCCGGGCGGAAGGGTCCGCAGGACGAGGATCGTCGCGTGTTCATTTCACGGCTCACAGATTAAGAGCCACGCGTCGGCAGCTCGCGAAAACAAGTGCCTCCCTCCGCCGTGTACGCAGGGCCCCTCGGACAACATTTATCAGGCAAGCGCAGCCAGACCGCGGAGGCGACCGACCGTTCGTTCAGCAGGCGTAATCTTTTGCCACAACAACGACGCTTTGTCCTCGGCGATTTTTCGCTCCGACATCGCCGCGTTTAATGCGTCTTGTCTACGGTGACTGCGTGGCCTAACGCCGCGCGAAAATCTGATCTTTCACGGCGTCGCCGACACGGGCGCAGGAATGGCTGGCGTAGTCCCTCGTATGTACTACAAGCGATAAAATTAACCCGCTCGATGAATCGCGATCCTTCTCTCTCGATGTGCGTCTGTAGGTGTGCGCGTTTACTCGGTCGGAATCGATTCGCGGACCTTGACACGAGGAAGGCGCGGGAGATCGTATCGGAGCTGACATCCGATATTGATGTCGTCCATTTCTTATCTGTGGACGAGAAAAAAAAGAAAACACACCCGATGACTCGACCAGGGGAACGACCTGCAATTCGACGTTTTGTGTAATATCAGCGGACCGCCGGGTTGAACCCGATGTCACAGTGATCAGAGGATCGCATTAGACAACAGCAAACGTGCCACGTCGATGGGAGCGAGAGCAGCTGTCATACATTTGCCGTTCGACAGAAAGTGTACGGGAGCTATACAGAGAGCGTTATTGGCCCCAAGGAGATCTGTGTGCGCTCATCTGACAAATCGCGTTTGTTTGCGTCGGGGCCCAGTGCGGGGCGGGGCGCAAGAAGAAGTGACATGCGCGTGCACGCCATCTTTTTGTGTGTTCACGCCCTCGAGACCTTCTCTCACTACTTCTTCGCGGTATAACTTTTTTTCTCGTAGGTCTCGGACACGTGTTTTCGGCACTTCGAAGCAGTGACGTCATATTTATAGCGTGATTGATCGCGAAGCGAGCCTGGTGTTCTGCCGTGTATTGAAAGCTCGCGTCGATATATTGAGAGAGACTGCACAACCTCTTGACCTATACTTTAACTTCAGGACAGCACCTTGAAAGCTTTTCGATCCGCGTTCGCTTTAAGCTGATGGAATAAAAATTGTAAGTCATTCTCAATAGCATTTCACGTTCACGAGAAAGAGAGAGAGAATAGGAGGCCGCCGTCGATTAGTTCCTCGCAGCGAGCAGCGAACAGCGAAAACATATTGCTTTTCTCCTACGGCGCATGCAGTGACGCCGTCACATAAGACATGCAGATTGATTATTCCTGCTCAGGACGTTCCCGGAGGCGTGCAGACGGATCGAAAAGAGAAGGAACGAAAGAATCAAGTCACGGTTACATACGGCGCTTCCGTTTCGACATGTCGGCATCGGCGTGTGACTTTTCCGTTCGCAGTATAGGAAAGAAAAAAAGCTCTTGGCTAGTAGTGGTCACAACCAGAGAATCGCCTGACCGTTCTCTTGGAATGACGTCTTGCAATAGCTTTTATCGGATCTGCACTGTTGTCTGTGCCTTCGACGTCTGTGCACAGTGCTCAATGGTGGCGCTGCATTTGACGTCTACGTCGTACATCGTCCGTGCTTTCCTTTCACACTTCTGGTACCCCAAGTGAAAATAGCTTCGTCTCGCTAGAGCAAGAAGTGAAAGAGAAATTGGGTGGGAGACCGCGTGCACGCCTTAGCGTCGAAATATTTTGGAGAGAATAATCACCTTGCCTTTTGAACGTAGAGAAGCTTCACTATCACGTGATAACTGGTATGGCGAGTCTTACTTGGCGCGACATCGTGGACACTCTGCATATGGACGCTACATATGGTGAGCACACCCGCTTTTCTTGGTGTCAAGTTGCTATGCAAGAATTCTGTACGCCAAATACCATCTAATATTATTTTGTATCGAAACGAATCATATAAACACATATACACGGACAAAAAGGAAATACGGAGACAGCAAGCTGACAACTGTCGCCTGGAGGAGCACGACGCCTGTCTACTCTACAAAAAGAAGGGAATAAACATGAACAAAAAATTGGCAGATCCCACGTGCAGTGGGAATCAAGGAAATGCGAAGCACGCATCAGGAACGTAAAATGGATTTTCATTGTTGTCTCGCTATACCGAGTTTGGTGCATATGAAGTTAACGAAACGGCCACAAGAGCACCAAGATTGTGGCATGTAAACCATGCCGCTCATACACGCATGTCATGATTCTAACGTTATGACTTGTCATTTACGTCCGTCATGCAGTCGTGTTGTGCCGTAGCAATTTTCGTATACATCCCTTTAAGGAAACGAGTGGCATGTAGATCATGCCGCTAATGACATGCATGTCACGATTTTCATGTTATGACCTGTCATTTATGTTTGTCATGCAGTCATGTTGTGCCAAACCAATTTTCGTATAGGCTCCGTGCAGTCGAGTTTTCCATGTGCGACATCAGCGCCAGAATGCACTGTCTGGTGGAGAGAAGAAGCAAAATTGGGCAGACTGTGACAGGGAAATACGCGAACGCGATGCGCGTCTCCAGCTCTATAGCAGCAGCGACCGCCCGTTCCACCTTCTTTCGTTTTATTTCCCTTGAGACGCGCGCTCCAAACCTGCGGCAAACTGTTCCAAAGGGCGACGCCGCGAGCGTTCGTGTGGTTCGCAGCACACCCGGAAAGCAGCGAAGAAACGCGCGCGTCGCTGTCGCCTCGGTTTCCACCGTACGCGACTGAGCCGTTCGACGAGAGCTACGTAGCGCCCTCTGGTCAGTAGACGGAGCCCATACATCCCATTAACGAAACGGCAGTATAGCGCCAGGACCATGGCATGTAAACCATGCCCATCATGACACGCGTGTCATGATTCTAATGTTATGACCTGTCATTTACGTTCGTCATGCTGTCGTGTTGTGCCATAGCAATTTTGGTATACATCCCATTAACGAAACCCCTGGCATGTAAATCATGCATGTTATGTTTTTCATGTTATGACCTGTCATTTATGTTTGTCATGCAGTCATATTGTTGCATACCAATTTGCCTACGCATCCCACTAACGGAACGGCCAAGAGAGCACCAAGACCGTGGCATGCAAATCATGTCGCTCATGACATGCATGTCATGATTTTCATGTTATGACCTGTCATTTACGTTTGTGATGCAGTTATCTTGTGGCATGCCAATTTTCGTGTACATCCCGTTAACGAAACGCGTGGCATGTAAATCATGTCGCCCATGACATGCATATCATGATTTTCATGTTGTGACCTGTCAGCCATGTTCGCCATGCAGTCATATTGTGGCATACCAATTTTTGTATATATCCCATTAACGAGACGACCAGGAGAGCACCAAGACTGTGACATGTAAATCATGTCGCTCATGACACGCATGTCATGATTTTCATCTTATGACCTGCCATTTATGTTCGTCAGGCAGTCATGTTGTGCCATACCAATTTTCGCATACATACCATTAGCGAAACGGCTAGGAGAGCACTAAGACCGTGGCATGTAAATCATGCCACTCATGACATGCATATTATGATTTTCATGTCAGGACCTGCCATTTATGTTCGTCAGGCAGTCATGTTGTGCCATACCAACTTTCGCATGCATCCCATTAGCGAAACGCCTAGGACAGCACTAAGACCGTGGCATGTAAATCATGCCGCTCATGACATGCATATCATGATTTTCATGTTGTGACCTGTCATTTATGTTCGTAATGTAGTCATGATGTGGCATACCAATTTTCGTAAACATCCGATTAGCGAAACGGCCAGGAGAGCACAAAATCGTAGGCGACTAGATAGATAGATAGATAGATAGATAGATAGATAGATAGATAGATAGATAGATAGATAGATAGATAGATAGATAGATAGATAGATAGATACGCTCAAACTCGCCGAAGTTCGCAAAGAAATGCTTTGCATTTAAAAGCTGGCATCTCTTGGCAAGATTTCAATCGTGGCTACCGTAGGTTTTGTATCACATCTGGGACCAAATTCACAAAACTTCTCCTTCGTAAGTGATTTTTACCGTTGGCTGCTGGGCTTTGCTAATGCGTCCAGTGTTGTGATTGGTCGAAATATTCTCTTACGAACATTTCTAGTGCAAGTTCTTTTTGTGAATACTGGCCATGTTCTGTAGGTGGCGGCTCTGTAGATGTCACGTCGCGCTTTTCGCAACTTTATATTTGCCATGAATGTGACATAAACCGTATTCTGCAGTGTGCCTCTGCGCGGTCATTCTTGCTTTCATAGCATTGCTGCTTGGCGCTACCAGCAAAACCTTGTCGTGGAATAGAACTAACACGTCGAAGAATCAACACAGCACAGCATCGAGCTAACCGTCCTGTGCGGCTAACGGCACCAGCTGCGAAGAACAGTGAACGCGGTTCGAAATCAACATAGCGATGTCTCAGTGTCAACGACAAAAAGAGCTAACGTGGATGTGTGCGACACTGCCGCTCCTCACAAAGCTGGGAAATCTTCCGTTAACAAAGCACAAGAGCTGTGCGATCCCGTCGTGTTTCTGGCGCTGAATCATGGCTAGCAAATTTGTGAACCGTGACTATTTGAAAAGCGACAGACGAAGCACTCGCTGAGCCTCATATGTCAGAGGTCAGGGTGCTGTTCGCACTTTTCTTCGCATTCTCCTCGAAGTTAAAAGGCAGCCGCGAGCGAGCGCTTGCTTATACTAGGGAAGTAAACAAACCGTTCCATAACCACGTTAGCTGAAGTTCGCGAACGCAAAGACTGAAACATGTCAAGAATGCACTACTTCCATCCATTTCTTCTTATCCTTGCTATTCAGTTGTCACTGCGTGCAGCCATATACTGTGACTTTATCACACGACTTTCCAAACGACTGCTTCGTGTTCATGGAGGAGAAAGAAATCTACGTTACCATGAACACACGAGCGCGTTTAGGAATCGTGTTTGTCTGTTGATCGCCCCCCCTCATTTATCACGGTGTGTGTGTGTGTGTGTGTGTGTGTGTGTGTGTGTGTGTGTGTGTGTGTGTGTGTGTGTGTGTGTGTGTGTGTGTGTGTGTGTGTGTGTGTGTGTGTGTGTGTGTGTGTGTGTGTGTGTGTGTTGTAAATTTAGCCATGTCGTTCCACTGCACCGCTGCAGCGTTGCACTATACTAGTGTAAGACTGCCATTAAAACACTGATTACAAGAATAATGGAGTTCTAAGAGCGGATGTCTTCTCGATACCTTTGTTTCCAGCAAATCTTATCAGGTGTCCTACGCCGAGGCGTCCTGATACTTGCCGGGCAAACCTTTAGTCATGAATTATCTAACGTGCGGGAAAGCGGGCACAACAAGATATCTGCCACGTTGTTGTGTCACAGCCCGAGGAGCCGACCGCGAAAAAAAGAAAAGGGGGGAGGGAGCCACCCCCTCCCCTCTTTGGCGTTGCCGGCGACATACATTGACAACAATTCGTCATGTTAGTTTTATACAAGATTCCTTAGGCCCTTCCATCCGCCTTCTTTAACAGGAGCGACTTACGATTATGCCTGACTTAACTCAATTACAATACTTACTCGCCTACGCCAGCACTGACTCATGTTGGCCAGTGATGACGAAATCATTGCTAATGTTGTCTAGGATTGCCAAATGAAGCCTGTACGACAAATGTTGTCCTTATTCCACTTGAGTCCACTAATAGCGTTGTGTACAAAATTTTCAAGTTCAGTTTACGAAGTACTTCAACAAATGTATCTACCACGCCAAGGTGTCTATAACATAGCACTACAACGAGCCTGAAGGGCCGGCGGCGTCTTCGTCCGCAGAGTTCACACAAAGCAGTTCGCGTGCGCTTCTCTATTCTCTGGCGCTCATCATGTAGTAGTGTGCCCTCAGCTCACTCCTACATGATTGTGGTTATGCAAAGCTTAACGCGCGGAACTTGAAATAAACACTAGTGTGATAAACCACGTGTGTCTTCTTTCAGAAACACAAAGACGTAAAAAATAATTGAGAATGACAATAGCTGAACAACCGTCGGGATTAAGCCAGTGAGAAACACAGGGGCAGCATGCTTCAGCTTCGCTGATTTACCGGATGCGAAATCGCAGTCAAGGAACCCCCCCCCCCCGCCCCCCGGCTCCCCTCCCGTTATAAGACATACGGTAGAAATAAGCGAGGCAACAAAACCCTAGTAAGCGCACAAATTGGTCGACGTACACGTGCCTTCTCTTTTCCTCATCTGTCGGGGATTCAATAAGAAGTGTTTACGATTCACTATTGATACTGGCACTTACTGCTCTCTCCAGCCTCACTTTAAGTGCCGTGTAGTTCTTTCTCAAACCGGCAGGATAGGGACAGATAGGAAAACAAATACGACCGCGCCCCCTGACGCAGGACAAGCACGCTAACAGACGGGTGGAAGTACACACATGTGCGCTCAACATTGCTAGAGGGGGCACGCTGTCCACATAATTGGTTCAGAGTTGTTGCAGCGCGGCTCCAAGTATACGACAAGCATCTGGACTCGGGCTAAAACAAGAGTGCTGCTTTCCTTTCTCTTGCATCGCGTTCTCACCAACGCTTCTTTCTCTTTCTTCCTTTTTTTTTCTTGTTTTACCCTCCAAGAACAACGCACCGAAACAAGCAGAGCCCCCTATCCCCGCCGGGCACCGGTGGTCTCCTATAGCGCCCGGAGCTGTTCGACTTCGAGAAGGGCCAGCCACGAAGCTGGGCGGTGACGCACGTATACGATCGATGGTGGACAATAGAGCCATATACGTGCAACGCTACCGTGTTACGCGAGCAGTGGTCAAGCGCAGGTTTCACCTGATTAGGACGGCCAGACCATGTCCTCCCTAATGTGCGTCGAGCCAGTATACGTGCTGTATCAGAAAACAAAAGCGGAAGCCGTATGCGGCTGTCCGTTGGCGAGGGAAAGTGACAAGCGGTTGACGTCCACGCGAGCGCACGTATACGTGCATACATACATACATACATACATACATACATACATACATACATACATACATACATACATACATACATACATACATACATACATACATACATACATACATACATACATACATACATACATACATATATTGTGGCTGGGTTTGAACTTGTGAGTTCGGCGTTAGCAACGTGACCGCACTTTGATGAGGAAACAATGCAAAAGCACGCCGAAGAGGTAGTCAAAATAAATTGAGGGGTAGTAAGAGGATAAAATAGTACACAGAAAACAAGCAGCTCGTTTCGCACGGCCTCATTTCTGACTGTACACATGCAAATGGGCACGAACATGCCACGCCAGCTAAAAACATAACCATAGTATACGAGAGACAAGAATTATACGACAGAGCCTAGCACCGCTCACTACGCAAGTATGCGATCGACTTCCTTTTTTCTTTTCGAGCGCCACAGTTGCGGGATCTCGACATCTCCGCGTGAGTGCGTCATGTGCCGACCACGCGTGCTCTCGCTTATTAACGTGGCGCTTCTGGCACGCCCCTGCACTCCCAATTAACTGCCTCGAGCTTTCTGTCATGCATATACACAGTTGGTGAAACCAGACTGCAGTACTATTCGAGGACTTGCGCGTAAGTTGGTGGGACGCGGTTTTGGTTATCCGGCACAGTAGCTTAAAATTCCAAACAGAATTCCCCAGTCCTTTATCGGATGCTAGAGCTGCTCGATGGCGAATGCCATTCCGCCATGTCATAACGATCTTTCACGTGGGTTGCATTGACTAATCTCGGTTAATGTAATTTGGCATACGCTGTAGAGGATAGCCGTGTGTGAAGCATGCCCCTGACTGACGAATACAGGCACATGCGTCAGACGTGATTTTAATATTGTTAAACGCGAGGTAAATGACGAGCATGTCGTTCATCATTATCACCCTGTCTATACGCCCACTGCAGGGCATAGGCCTCTACCATAGATCTCCAATTATCCCTGTACTGTGCTAACTGGGCCCAATTTATCCCCGCAAACTTCCTTATCTCATCTGCCCATCTAACTTTCTGCCGCCCCCTACCACGCTTACCTTCTCTAGAAATACATTAACATACGTTATTACCTACGCTACTGTTGATGACATTATTAGCCGAGTTTTCGTCGTCCAGCATCTGCAACCCAACCTCATCGCAATGGACAATACAATGACGGGTGAATACAATAGCCTAATCGCAAAAATTCTTGTCACAGTCTCTGGACTTCAATGAAATCATCGTATTTTGTGCGCACCACGTGCAAGTGACAGCAGCCGACTGAGTTACTGCGACACCGTCGCGAGTTCCTGCGCCAACTGTCACCTCCGTCAGTCGAGTTGCAGGCACAATCGTGACACCGACGTGACATAGGCCTCCGCCCGACTGTGTTGGCACGTCGCTATATGATACATTCACCTCAAAATCGAAACCGAAAGTGACTGTTTAAGGTAGCTGTATTAAATGCATAATGATTGCATTCAGAGGCACTGCGGTGCTCTTTTGAGGGTTCTCGACATCGCTTTTTTTTTTTTCGAGCAATAATACGCAGATGTTTAAAATTCGTGTCACTACGCCTTTAAGTTTTTCGCACTAATGAGCCAGTATTGTATCGAACTATCACGTTGATACCTTTGGCGTGTGCGCAACACGTCAGCTTTCTCGTATTCTTCCTTTGAAACAGCTTGCGCTAGTATTAGGGCTCAGCTTTGAGAAACCCCACCTTCGGTACTAAAATTGGTGAAAATAGCCCAGTGAAGTGGGACACAAAAGCTGTCGTATAAAACTGCAATCAAAGTGAAACGTGAAGTATGCACAGTTAATTTGTTTTCAAAGCAAAGTTCGTTTAGAAGCCGTTGCAGGAGTCAATTTAAACGTGGAGCGAAGGAATCGTGGATGCATCCAAGTTCCACTCGTTACGCCTGCACTTCGTGAACCAGTTTTAAGCGGCACTTCACTGTGACATTTGTTTCACTAGTTCAACATGGCGACGTGGGCACCGTGTTATTCGTTTCGAAAAAGTGCAAGCTCCTTGCAAGCCTAGTTCACGAAGTCTCTGCGCCTTTTCGCGAAGAAGCGTCGACTCCGTGCAGCTCAAGATGACGAAAACCGCAGCAGGTGAAAAAGCCGGCTGCATTCGTGTCCATATCTTAACGGTGTCCACCGAGTGCGCCAATGAGCTACTTCATGCAATTGAAAATACCAGGCAACGTTTAGGCAGCGCCGATATTCACGAATCACAACTGCCACGACTCGCGAGACAACCGAATCCAGCCACTTCCACACTCTCGTGTTCGTTTCTGCATCGCGTTTCTGTTGCACTCGCCGAAACGTCCCTTGCATGACGACGGCGCCCAGAGGGCACCACCGCGAACCAGTTCAGGTAATGCAAGCTGAATCGAATGCTCCTGCAGTATACAGCACCGGCGAGTGTTAACTGTTCGCTCTTTGTTTGGTTAAAAATGCTGGCTAACGTTGGCTAACGCTTTTTTTATTATTATTGATATGATATTAGGAGATGTCGTCGCACAAATAAGGCGCCGGCTACTTTTGGCTCCTGGGTGTGGTGAACGTTCGACATGCATGGTTGCGAAGCAGTATGCGAAGCAATCCGGCATAATCACAATAACAGTAGTTCCGTCAGAACACTAATGAAGAAACACACGCACAAGGTATACGTATACAAGTTCAAGCACATGGCAGTACTTTCGAGAAAAAGTCTCTAATAAATAAATAAGAATGTCACTGGCACAAGAACGTATATAGTCAGTCAGAGGCACATGGTCGTGTAAACGAATCACTGGATATTGTATAACATAACAATACAGTACCCTGATAATTAATCATAGAAATCACAAAAAGACGAAATAGATTAAAACATCAAATGCTCTAGTAAAGTCCAGCAATGCCTCTTTCTTCCAAAAAAGTTTTTAGTGCTTTCAATGCGTATTTTTGCAAGGCCGTCGTCGGCCATGGGCCCAGAAGTTTCCTTAAACTGAATGGCCGACGGTCGAGTGTCATCAGAGCCGCTTTAATCGATGTCTTGGTTCGTCGTGATTTGGGCAATCTAGGAGGAGGTGGCTTATATCTTCGTCTTGAAACCAACAATCACATTCCGGAGTTTTAGCACGGCCAATTTTGCGTAGAAAATGACTAACGCTAAGTATGCGCTGTGTAATGAAGAAACACCTGTACCACCATATGTACCACCATATGTACCACCATACTACGATTGTTCACCTTCGAAAAATTCACCATCATTACGTTCGTTTATTTTTTCTTTGTTTTTGACGACACGGTTGCAAACAAAGCGTTTGCAGGTCGTCTTAGTGCTACCACTAATAAAACAAGAAAAGAAAAATGAACTGAACACCAGTTACGTAACCTTCGCTTTATTTGCACGTTAAAACACTGCCCGCTCTCAATTTGTCGATGTCCTCCATGTAACTCTCGCCTTCCTTTGTTATACCGTGCCTGGCAAACAAATGACCGCTTAATGACAGGCACTTCGTTGCTTGTCAGTAAGCACCCATCATAATCTCTTCTAAAAAGCTTCTGCTGCCAGACACTCTTCTAATCCCGCATGCGACTCTCCCTTTGTTTGCCGTGGCGATGTCATACTGCGCGAAAGTCGGGATTAACATCACACAACATGGCAGTTTAGTTTGTTCTTTAATGCCCGGCACATGTCATGCAGAGAACGCCCGTGGTAGCTCGGAATGATTTCATTGCAGAGAATAAGCAGACATGCCGCAGAACTCTGGGAGCTTCCGCTGCGAGTACGCCGTGAGACTCCTCTCCTTACGTAATTAATTTTTATGGCGACTAATTCGAACGCAAGACTGACAAAGCCAACTATAACTAGCTTGCCTAACATTCATTTTACGTCGAAGCTGTATATGGCTCGGATCTCGGTATTTCTTCACGTCTGTCGACATAGACAGGGAGCCATTCCGCGAACTCCACTGAGTTTACACATGCAAGCTCAAGTTCCTTTGCTCCTGCAGTTCTTAAGTGTTAGTGCTAATTACAAAATAAAAGCCCCCACAAAGGTGTTAACTTTGTCTTAGTATTGTTGACATTATCTGCACTGGATTCACGCATGACGTTCAAGGAATTCATTCCAATAATTGTGGTCGGGTTAAGAAAATCACGCTACCTTCTGCAGCTCTTAATCGTGGTTCGGGCGAGGAAAGCACACCATTTTCTGCAGCACTTGCTAGAGCACGGCTCAGCGCCCGTCGGGTTAAGAGTTTTATGTGACAGACATATCAGACCATAGGCATTTTATGCTAAAGACACATTTTGAACATCAAGATAATTAATTCAAGCTAATTAAATGTGAGCGCGGGAAACTGAAAAGCGCAGAGCGTTTGTGCACTGTGCGAGTGCCACTAAGGGACGCCTAAGTCAGGGACTAGAGTCGCCTACTAATTTTGCTTCCACATCGCCCATGAGCACTATAATAAGCGAAAATTAGACTATGTGCGAAACACTGCAAGCAGTTTGCCCCCGTGAGTTTTGCCCAGTGTACGTAATATGTGCTAATATTACGACCTCACCGTGCTCATATCGCTACCGGTTTTCAAGTGGCACGTCAATGCAAACAGCGACCTCAGAATTGTGAGGAGAAGGCGGCAATGATGTCAACATCACGTATAGCACCCGCATTTAATGTCGCCTTCCAAGCCGATATGCGACTCCATATTGTTCGGGACAGAGAAATTATGTATACAGGCGTTCTTACAATATTTCAAGTGTGCATTCTTCTATCGAATTAACTCATTCTTCTCCGAGCGCATCAGTGATGACATTGTTGCACAGTGTTTGGAAGGCCGGAGTATTTAAGTCATCCGCCGTGTTGTATTAGCGACATTCAGTTCACCCTCTCTCACTGTCGTCTTTCTAAACGCTCTCCCCCATCTCCGCAGAGCAGGGTAACAAACTGGTTACAAATATCTGGTAACCTCCCTTCCTTTCCTCTTCATTTCTTTCTCTCTCTTCAGTTCGCATCTGAATTTGAGGGGTTACGAAGAATGTGGGTTGGACGCTTAGACTGGTGGCGTTGACGCTTGCAAGTTGGTTCCAGGATAGAGTCGAACGTTTCTGTCTCTGTGGCAATTACACTTCACGACATTTCTTTGAATAAGCACTTGTGATGTCTACTGTTGCTGACATTGTTGATCTTATAATATCTGCAATATTGGCAACCCGCTTTACGTATCGGGAAATTGCGTGTTTAGAGGTGCTAATACGCAAAGAAAACAAACGCCCACGTATCAATTTGGTGACAATACAGCGAACAATTGGGGAAAATGATTAAGTTCACACATAAATAATGGATCAGTTAAAACAGTATAGAAAGAAAGCATTAAAACATTTTCACAAGCCAGGTAGAAATGTTAACTTTGAGAAAAGTGAGAAATTCTGAAAAATACATATCAGAACAAACTTAAATTAGCATATGATAGGAAAACAAAAGGTCTGAAAATATAACAAGGAAAGAAAAAAGTACCATACCGTCGTGTATCTTGGTACGTTATTATGAATACGCAGCGAATTCAGCACCAACTAGCGTTTTGTCTAACGCTGAACTGACTCTGCAGTCATAAACAGCACACAAAGTAGTCCCGTGTGCTGGCGTTGAATACACAGTGCATTCAGAAATGATGCGGCTACTAGTCATGTGTCTAGCATTGAACTCACTGCGCATTCAGAAACAACGAAGCAGCTGGTACGCATGCACGGCATGATACTGTGGACGCAAAACACACGAACGAACTCAACAACGACAGAAGAAGGCAAATGCCCTTGGTTTTCATTGAATTTATTTCGTTTACTTACCCAATGGGCCTAAGATCTGGCGTTACAATAAAAAAAAAATGGGGGGGGGGGGGGGGGGGGCGATGCCGACAGTACATTTGTTGAATTAACAAAACTAAATCTTGAAGTAAGTGAGTAATAAGCATGACAAAGCAAACCGAAAAAAAAGAAAAGTTAAAAAAAAAAGATGGAACCAGAATATACTGGAATTTAGGCAACACAGTTCGCCTAGTATAATAACATAATGCAATAATACAAGGTCTCATTACTTCTCTCCTGCGCCTGACCCTTCGATGCATGTGTTCGAACTGCCTTGATCAACTTTTGTTGTTCTCAATGCGCTCAATGCGAATTGCCAAGACGAGACACGCACACATGAAAAGAGGAATGTGATGTAATTTTCAGTTGTCGTTCATGGCATATATAAAGCTGTAACCCGTTTCTGGGATGTCAACCTAAAGTCGTCCCACGTTCGCGACGTCTGTTTGCGTTGTCAAGTGCCAGAAGTGGTGTCTTTGTGCGTCTTTTAGTGAACATTGAACCTTTTTACTGGACGAGTGTACAACACCCTTGTCGGCGTAGCTGTTCCGAACTTTTCATAAGTAGACGTGGGTCAAGTGACAATGAGATCATGGCCGCTTCGCATAACGCACAGAAACACGAAGGAAACGAGTGCGCTCACGATATTTTTCACAGGCAGTAAGAAAGATAACAGCGTTATTGAACAGGCCTGCCTGCAGTTTTCTCTTGCAGCTCATAACTATTTTCATATCAGTTTCGGCGTATATTACTCGGAAGAATGTTGCTACCTGTGCTTGAGGCACGATACTCAAGCACAAAAAGAAGCATGTCACATGTTGCGCAATGATATAGCCGGTACGTAACAGATATAGTAGGCTGATGGGACTGAAAACTAAGTTTCTTGGGCTCCAAGTTTCACTGCCGCCCAGACACGTGCAAAACCTCCTACAGAGCGAGCGCACGAGCGGACAAAGGAGACACGCACTTGCAAGGGAAATGGGTTTGCGCGAAATAGACACGGACGCGGCGAAGACACGGTCGAGCGCGAACTTTCTACTGGATGTTTGAGCTCATTCGTGCGCTTTAGTGCGTCCGTGTCTAGTTTGACACATTTCCCTCGCAAGTACGAACCAACTCGCCCGGTAGAAAGTTTTATTGAGAAATGCACTGCAGACGGTTGAACCTTTTGCGCTACAGTATGTCTCCGAGTAAAGGCGACAGTTCGCCGGTTACTGTCACTCACCCAGCGTGGCGAGTAGGAGCCGTGGCCAGGCGCGCATAGTCCCGGGAGCGCCACATGCGCGCGCCCGGCGCCGACGCTCACATGGCCTGCGCCACCGGCGGCGATCTTCTGCTCGACGCTCCTCACGTGTCCCGAGGCGGGACCGGATGTGGCCACCAGTGTTCGCCCACCTCCTCTTGGAACAGGATACGGAACTGAGGAGGCACGGGCCGTTTCCGGCTCCCGCTCGCTCCCTGCATTTTCGCGCCCCTGCTTGCTAAACCCACGCAGGAGCGCTCGAGGAGGCTTCTCTGCCGAATCGATGGGTCCTGCGAGAAAGCCCATCTAACTAGTGCCCTCCCGTGGTCGCTTTTACAAGATTCGGGGTGGATCGAAAAGAATGGTTGGGAAAACGGATAATAAGTGTTGAAATGAGGACATACACTGTCGTAGTGAGAAGTATCGAAAACAGTGAACACACGAACGGAGATCTATGTGTGGTTTCTGTGCAAGTTTAATTAGGGCGCCATGTCTCACAGACTCTTTCCTCCCTTTTAGATTGAGAGAGAGGGAGAGAGTCCTGCCTGCTGAGTGAGCCTTGCAACAGGTCCCCGGCGGCAAATATCGCTCCCACCGGAGATGACTGAAAAAAAAATTTGACAAAGTTTGCGCGTAGTGCGTTGCGAAAAAAAGGGTTAAGTTGTTTCAGCAGTGTAGTACGTGTATACACAGCTGTGTATGTGATAGTTGATTCCTGCAAGTGTCGTCTTCCTCAAAAGTCCTTTACCAAATGTGCGTCCATTACTGCAATGGTCTGAGTCGCCCGAAAGACTCTCGCTTACTTTCGGGTGCCGATGTTTTCTGCGCGACTTCAACTTTCTCTTCTAGTACATTACGTATAATGGCGAAATCAACGACGATGGATTTCTAGAATAACTATCTATACCAGTCAGTGCTGATGTAGTGTTTCTTAGGCGGAAGTTTTCCTCATGCGCGGTGAGGTTCGAAATTTCTCACGACCCCCGAACCTTTGGTGAGGACCGGAAACGTGATTGACACACTTTGTGGTGCAGCTTGATTTTGAGAAGCGACACACGAGCTGCGCTTCGGGCAGGTCATATATAAGTGTCTGCAACTATGATCACAATTTGTCCCAGAGCTCTTAATTTGAGCACATGAATCTCTAAGATCAATTATTCCTTCATGTGACAGCGTGACATACTGCGTCGCCAGGCAGGATATGGGAAATAGAAGATTCACTGAAAACTGGTATAAAATAGCGGCCTCGGTCGGTCAGCGTCTGTCTACGCGCGGACTAGAGTTGCTCAAGCATCAGGGATGGGATAATTACTTCTAAACAGTAGTTAAACTACATTACAATATACTTTTTCAGAATATTTCTCAAATGCAATTAAATTACACTACAAAGGCCGCGGCGGCTGCATTTCGATGGAGGCGAAATGTTGAGGCCCCTGCGCTGTGCAGTGTCAGTGCACGTTAAAGAACCCCAGGTGGTCGAAATTTCCGGAGACCTCCACTACGGCGTATCTTATAATCATATCGTGTTTTTGTTACGTAAAACACCATAACTTCTTGTTAATTATTAACAAAAAACAGCTGGTCGGATGTAATGATCTTACATTGCTGTTACATTTAAAAGTAATGAAATCACCTCGAAATTACTTGAACGAAAGTTCATTCATGCACTAACTCATGGACACTTTGTTTAGAGCCCTGTTCTCACACTTGATCTTTGGAACTCTGATTAAGTGGCTTTTGTTATTTCCTTTCCTCTTTTTTTGTGAATTTTTCATGCTATATGGGAAGCGGACATGCCACGTCGCGGTCGAAAGTAATTGGGAAGGTCATAAGTAATTTCCAGGAATATCAAGCGAATAATTTCCACGAAATTACTCGCTTGGAGTAATTCATTGCAATAATAACTACAGTAAAATGTATTTCATAGCTATAATTTCATTACTGCAATGCCATTGTTGCCCAGTCTGTCAAAGATGGCGATCTCTGGTGAGCTTCGTACATTCTTGCAAACGCGATCTCGATACACACAGAAGAGGAGGCTGCACTGGCCTGGGCCAACCGTGCAGGCTACTTGTTTCTTTCTATACGGATGCGGGAAGTTCGTGCTGCAGCCGTGAACTCAAGTTTCAGCAACCAAGGAGCCTGCCCCACCGCTTCGGCTGCTCTATGAAATACGACAGCAGCGTTCCGAGAAAAGTACGCAATTGCCGTTCTGTTTCTTTTCTCTTCTAATCACAAACTGTAGGCTTCGTTGTAATCAGCTGTGGAAGTGTGAACAGACAAGCACCGAATAAGTGTCAAAAGTCGCTCTCAGACTATACTGAATCACAGATTCCCGATTGAATGATGTGAGAGCTTTCGTGCGCAGATTATCTATCCTCAACGTTAGAGCTCTCAGCACTGAACCCTATACTGAGCCACCGCGTCGGATCGGCAGATTTACAACTCACCCAACGCAGTAACATCGCGCCGACTCTTTTTCTCTTTGTCGCTGCTAGACCCATTTCAGTGAATTAACGAAAAGACGCGAGCGCTTTGCGGTTCATTCTCACGTCGATGCCTTTCGGAGAGCAGGCTTGCGCAAGTGTACGAAGCTGCCCTGAAAACACAGCTGTGTATTGCACTCGTCTGCGTGCAACGTGCGTCGACCGCCGCTGAGACTCGGCTGTTCATCCCCAGGGAGACCGCGCTGCCCCGTATATAAACTACGAATGACCTGCCTCAATCTGTGTGCACGCTCTGCAAGCGCTTCATTTATTTTTCTCTCTTCAACATAACGGAACAAAGCCAACGTTTTGATGCCCCTTCCCCGAGGCTCTATTCTAGACACTTCCTTCTAATGAAACTGTATCTTTCGCGTTTATTTCCCTGGCGACAGAGAGTTGTATCTAGTACGTGTACTGGTTCCTAGAGTATATCTTGTCTGGAGGAGGAAGAGGAGTAGGAAGGAAAAGAGGAAAGACAGGGAGGTTAGCCTGTGCTGAGACCGGCTGTCTACCCTGTGCAGGGGGAAAGGGGTGAGGGGAATGAAAGATAATAGAAAGGAGACACGACAAAAGAAAAGAAAAAGAGGAATAATATGACGTACTGCTTATACAGTCTGTCCCTTAGACCACTCGTCCGTAAAAAGCGCAACAACGCGTTCATCACTTTCCGTGCCGAGGATGATCCGGGTCATTGTCCCAAGTCTCGTCGCTTCAACAAAAGGCAGCTTTGGAGTCTGTCTCGAGTAGCGGAAAGTTCTTTCCTGGGCGCACTGAAACGGGGACACTCACATAGAACATGGGCGTATAGGGTCTCACGTATAGGGTCTGGACTTGAGTACGTCGTATATTCAGTTCCAGTATGTTATTTCGTGTGAAAGTTTTTCCTACGAATCGTTTTGCCTTAAGTACCTTCAAGCTAATGAGCAGGCAATGGCGCGTTACCCGTTGCAGTTGTTTAGCGGCTGAGATGTTGCGCTGCTAAGCTCGAGGAGGCGGGTTCGATTCCCGGTCACGGCGCGGTAGTATTACGAAGGGAGCAAAGAGCAAAAAATAAAGGCATGTGTAGTTGGATTTAGATGCCCGTCAAATGATCCCAGGAAGCCAAAAAAAAAAAACAAAAAAAAACGCCGGAGTTCCCCTTTAAAGGTCCCACAATTTTTTTTTTTTTTGTCTCTAAACGACGTGTCTCCTAATCATGCCGTGATTTTGCCACGCGAACCCCCCCCCCCCCCCCCAAAAAAAAAATGTATTCATGAAAAACTTTTGCGATCTCTAACACCTCTCTTAGGTCATGTATGTCATTCTGAGATGCCTAGTCAGTGAAAGTTGTACGTATTCTCCAGGACAGCACCGGACGTACACGTAGCTTCGAACTCATTGCTCTCCGAGCTGCCGTATCCTCCTCGTGCTGTTCGGATGGCCGTGTTTGTGCATCAAGAATGATTCTAGTAATTCTTCTGTATATTTACAGTTTCTCTTTCGCAACACGTTCAGTGCGCCGTCTCATGCACAATCATTGCTCACGCCATCGATATGCGTCAGATGACAGACGGCGCTTCCACCGCAATATGTCAGCGCCCTATACAGGAACAGTCCACATACAAACGAGTTCATGATGCTCTCAGCACGTGTCCGTCGTAATAAAAAGGCATTTACTGGTTATGAAAGACTTCCTTTCAAGTCTTGTGAAGGCTCACACGTAATAAGGGCATTGTCCCAACTGGCGAGGTGTCGCTGAGAGATAATGCACTCAGTTCGCAGCGTGCAGCTGCCGTCATTTGTGTGACAGGAATCGGTATTTCCGTCAAAACAGCCAATAAGTCTTCCTCTGACGTAATATGCTCCCACGGTGAAATGTACACCAAAATCATTCGACTGACCTGTAGTCATGTGCCAAGGTGAACCAGGTGAAAAAAGCCTGCATAAACACGTAAGACCCCTTACATGTTGGAGTCATTGTAATGCGAAAGCACGTGCAATCAGTCAGATGTCCGCGACGTGTCCTACGCAATCACAAACGCACAAGGCATACGTTTAGTACGCCAGAAGCAAACAGGCTCTATGGACAGAGAAGCGTTCCAGCCCGGGCTCGATTTCCACCTAGACAGCGATTTCATTTTTTTTTAGGCCCATCCATTTCCATTGCTTGCAGGTACCTCCCTTATCCAATGAGCAATGGCTCTAGGCGGTGATTATGTGTTCAATTCCTGCGTTTGAGCATGAATACGCATGAAACTGTGCTCGTTGTGTATGCGTCAGGACGCGCGCACAAGAGTATACGGAGAGGCAAACAATGTGGCTTACTACTATAAACGTACCTATGAATGAGGTAGAAAAGAGCAGTGAGGCGGCGATCTTGCAATATCCCTAAATCATCTTATTATTATTATTATTAGGCTGATGCTAGAATGACGGTCGTAGTTGCCAGAGATGAATCTGGCTTCCCCGTTCTCAATGGCTTTCAATGTACGGATTAGGTTATCTTGATGTGGTGACCATGTGGGTGAAGCGAATTCTAGTTGTGGGCGAGCATAATGAAGATATGTGAGCTTCTGCACATTGCAAGGCGCATTGCTCAAATTTCTACGTATATAACCGAGTGAATGGCAAACTTTGGAATATGTGGCTGCAACATACGTTGTCCAGGATAAATCCGGTGAAAGGTGAAATCCTAGGTGATTGCACGGTGGTGCAATAGAAACTACAATATTATTAGTCGAATATAGTGAAACACCGGGATATTTGTTTTGTGGGGTTTAACGTCCCAAAACCAGCTCTGACTATGAGAGACGCCGTAGTGGAGGTCTCCGGAAATTTCGACCACCTGGGATTCTTTAACGTGCACTGATATCGCACAGCACACGGGCCTCAACATTTCGCCTCCATCGAAATGCAGCCGCCGCAGCCGGGATTCGATGCCGCGACCCTCGGATCAGCAGCCGAGTACTATAGCCACTAGACCACTGTGGCGGGGCAAACACCGGGTTAGTGCACTTCCGAAAACACAGAATGAACTATTCTTTAATTGACTTACATCAACTACATTTAATATGTCTAAAAGCATAAAATAACGGTACTCCTGCCAAGTACATCAACTGCTAAAGCGAGGATAAGCTTGTGGTAGCACAAGGCTGCCAATACCGCGTTAGGACTCCGGCACTAGAGCTTCGTGTTGTCAGAAAAAAAAAATTATAGGTGGCGCGCTGAGGCCAATTGATTATAGCTGACAAGAATTACACTACGGCGTACGCGAACATAATTTTTACAGGCTCGTCTCGAGCAAGAAAATAAAAAGGAAGTTATACACGGGAACTAGGCATAATGAATAGGACGTATGACTCAGTCAATAGTGACCGCAGAATCTCCGAGTCTGATGAACAAAGTTTGAACTTCATGCCTACGGCTTGCGAACGGGGACGACATTTATCGTACGTTTGCACCGGTCTTGTGTTTATTTCGGCGCAGCTAACATTTCGGAACATCGCAAATGATCGAGCTTACGATTAGAGGCTGTTCCATTCGGAGGTCGAATACTACTTCGGAAACTACTCGGTTTGGTATTCGAAACGTTCGAGTGTTCTCGCACGCTTATTAGTGCAGATTAGTTGTTTATTTGCAGTCTCTGCGTTCCAAGCTTGTTACTGCGTGTTTCATATCCGACCTCCACTGTATCTTTACAGCACAGAAAACTGTATACATCGTCATTCCACGGTGTATGATTCACTCTTCTGCTACCTGAGCGAAGAACACATTGTTATTTCCCTTCAGTGTTTGGGCAACGTTTCCTGTCCTGAAGAATTCGAGACAACAGTTCTATCAGTTTCTGTACACGACAACATTTCGATAACTTTTCGATGTGCATTGTCCGTGCCTCTACGATCGACCGTGTACTTATTAAGATAAGTAGACGGTCTTTATGACCACCTACATTATTAATTAGATTGAAGTGTTGCTGTCTTTTTCTTTCTTTTTGCTACGCGTTCGCACGTACAACGTAATCGCCAAATGCCCTTGCGTTGATTTTCTCGCTTTATTTTCTTTCCTTGTTATTTTCTACTTTTTTTTTTTTGCAAGCAGCGTCGCTGCAGTATGAATCAACAATAGTCGCGTCGCTGTGATGTTTGCTTTCTGTCTCCCCTTCCTGTATGTGAGTGTTTTTAAGAGTCGAGGGATCACGTTCTATTCCCATTTCTGTCACTTCCGTCGTCTGCCGCAGGCCTTTCCGGTGAGCAGTATTTCCGTCGGCGTTTCGCCGAATGCCATGGTGCTGAATTTTCATAACTCGTATTAACGATGCGCTTAAACGCATGCTTCCATCGCATACGCTTTCTTCTTTTTCTTTTTTCTGTCAGTGCTACTGGTGTGCCCGCATGTTGCTGTAGGTTTTGTATAGGAGACAGGGTTTAACACATAGCGCCCTCGCTATTGGTCGGCGTGGTTATCGACTTCTCTTATGGCACTGTTAGAGGCGTAAGCTGCGCCCCTCTGGGCTCAGAAATTTATTTTGGCGTTTTTCAGGAACTAGTTTCAGGAGAGTAGAAAGCCGGGCTTGGTGCATGATCGTTGAAGAAAATAGGTGAACAATAAATCGAGAACAAAGCACAGCGAAGCTTAAAACCGCGCTTCTTACCTGATCGTTCGGCGTTGTCTACTGAATCCCGCTTTCCTGCGGAAAACAGCGTATCGGTCACACGGGTCACTGTCTTAATGACAGATATTAAGGGAGCATATTGATAACATAGGAATTGCGTGAAACGAATGGCTATCTATTCACTCAAAGTCATACCCGCGTACCGACCTTAAGCTGTTATCAAGGTAGCGCATGACAGGTGAACAAGACATATTACTGAAGCTGAAGTTATCGCATGTTCCCCGTGCATTAACGCCCTGTCTATTACCCTAAGTTCCCCTTCCATAGAAATCAACTTTTATGTGCATGTCATGTGAAGCTGTATATGCATGCCAATGTGGAAATGAATATTGTTATCCTATAAGTTAGCGCCATTTGTCGTCGTTTCTTCTCCTGCTCTCCTTGTTCGCCCAACACGATTAGCTTCGAAAACCATCTTCGGGCTCTATTGTACCATAGCACAAAGTTGTTTGTTTGTTTGTTTGTTTGTTTGTTTCGGTGCTTAACGTTAAGAAAAATGCTCAGTTTGTGGTGAACTAGGGAACATTGTTACCATGTTTGAAGGTATCAAGTTAACTGCAACGTGTAATGGTCACAACGTGGTTCGATCGGATGTGGGAAAATGCAGAATTTAAATCAGCTGTCAATTGGCTGTTGTTCAGTGTTGTTGGCACAGGACTTTCGCGAGAGAAAAGAAAGGGCCGCTCACTTCCAATGACAGTTCATTGCACGGGAAACAAAGGAATAAAGGGAAAAAAACACTGTGAACGATAGCACGCAGTGAAACTCGCAGACACACAAAAATAGATCCCAAGAATGGTTTCATGAGTGGACGCGGTGTTGTGATTTCGTTTAGGAGGCTGCTAGTCTCGTTGATATGTAATTTCCTTGTCCAGTAGGTTGAATGTCATACTGACACACAAATAAAGTAGAGGCTTCAATGGTGTCGTGTGTGCCTTGACTGATGTGCCTTGACAGGTGCGTCTTGATTGGCGTGCCCCTCAACGGCGATCCGACGAGTTCGTCGGATGTCGGCTGAGCCGCATTACGAGCTGAGCGAGTTTGGATTGCTGCCATATCCATAAAAATTGTTTGGCAGAGCTGATCGTTGGGCAAGTTTGAAAGTGTTCGTGATGAATTTTGTAGCACGCACAATGCACGGGGGCACAGTGAAGGCAGATAAAGGAGCGAGTTGAAAGAAAGCGCTGGTTTGTCTGCCTTCACCGTGTTCCTGTTCATTGTTAGCTATTCAACATTCACCGTGGTTCACCGACACTTCACCAACAACATTGACCGAGGACGATAGTAGAATGGAACAAAAACTCCGATGAAACTGTAACAAAGATTTCACTTCAACAAATTGAGTCACACCTTAATTGCTAAGCAATTTCTTACTGTTTGTTTTGAAAATTGATATATGGGTGTTGTTTTCTTTTTTTTTTTTTTCGTACGCGTAATTGAAGCAACTTATTGAGTGTTGTTCCCCCTTGTTACTTTCTACGTTCTGCGAACTTGCACATGTTCCTCACTGCCAAGGTCTTATATAATATCGCAGTATCCATACATAAATAAAACAAATAAACAAGCAATCTAAGACAACTTAAGGCAAGTTAGTGCTTAGATTTGCAGCGTACATACTTGTTAATGACGCGAAATACATAACACATAAATACATCACAAGGGGCCATAGGAGGGGCATACAGCGAAGCTCCAAACTCAGGAAGACTCCCGCGCACGCGCAGCACAGCCAAGGTGCGATGCAGATTAGGTTAGTAATTGCTGCGGTTTTACGTGCCAGTACCTCGGTATAGTTTTGAGGCCTGCCGTAGCTGACCGCTCCAGGAATTTCGACCACTCGGGGTTCCTTAGCGTGCGCTGATAATGCACAGAATAGGCGGGCCTGCTTCGCCGTGGTCGGGATCGAACCTGCGTCTTTGGAATCAGGAGTCGAGCACCACAACTGTACCACCGCGGCAGCACCGGAGATTTCACGTTAACATTTTTTTTTTACGTTAACAGACAAGCAGACGGTAGAGAAGAGGAATGCAAACGAACAGTCGCTGCTAACAAGTGCCCAACAACGCGCGTTTTGTTAAAAAAAGATTTAAAAAAAAGACATTGTCATCATTGCAGTCTTAAGGAAAAGACGTTTCTGTCGAATACTGTGAGATTTATGCGCCTCTGACCCAAGCAGACCCTGTCTATTTAACGTAGATCAACTGACTGGCTGTGTGGTCTTTATACCTCTCTTTCAAGAATCAAGACTCGTGCAAACCACGGAGCACTATAACGCCCTTGACAGCCCGCAGGGACACGTGCCTTGTAATTTTCCACTTCCATAAGCGTGCCCCAGCATAACGTTACAGCCTGCTTAGGCGCTCCATTGTCTGTCTCTCCTCTGCCCTTTTCTCGAGATATGTATGTCCCGACAGAAACAATTAACCGCAGTAAGTGGGGCACCCCTAGTGCCGCACGTTTTTGGCATGTTCCCGGAAGTGATCACTGAGGTAACGTTCAGTTTCGTACGGAAAACGTGGTAAGAATATTACTAAAGAACGTTCCACAGTTTTCAAGAGAACGACCGCGGGAGCTCCTTTGATTGCATGAATAGGGTAACTATACAAACACATACAAAGCACAAGAATAGGGACTAGAATAAAACTAACAATTTTGCAGTTTGATTACGTTGATTATGATTAATTGAACATCACTTAGAAAAGCACTAATGATGCCAGATTGTGGAGTGTCACGACTGCGCTGCTCTTAGAAATACACTGACGAAACACGAAACCATGCACATAACACAACAAAAACTAGATGTGCGTGATACAGTCTGCATGCCAACTCTTTCGATGCTGTTAGTGGCCATGCTTATGTATATGGCAATGCAGAAGAGGTAGATAGAGAGGAGTGGGACTGAACTATAAAATACAGCAAGATCATATCATGTTACGGGTGGAACAGAGGCGTTCATCTATAGTGAGCTTGGCAAACGCGACCTCGGCACCACGTATACGTACGTATACGTCTGCATTTTGTTGTTGTTGTTGTTGTTGTTGTTGTTGTTGTTGTTGTTGTTGTTGTTGTTGTTGTTGTTGTTGTTGTTGTTGTTGTTGTTGTTGTTGTTGTTCCGTCCGCTTAATTAATACAAAGCGCAGCAGAATCATATAGTGGATACATGCGATAACAGTACTGCTTGCTAGCAAAAAACATGCGAGCGTTATTATAAAACATGCGAACAAGTAGGAATAACAACAAAATGTTTCTTTTTTATTATTTCAATGGGAAAACATAGGAAGGTAGGCTACGTTAGAGACGGCTATGTCATCATCATGATATATTTAACAAAAAGGTAAGAGAATAAGATAGAGCTTCGGTCGGTATTTTTGTTTTCGTAGTTTCGTACTTTCTTTTTACTTTGTTCTCGCGCTCTCTTCGATGTCAAATGGCAGTCTATTGTTTGTGAAATGGGTGATACATTGTCCATTTGTATGCTCGATGAACCCGTATAGTAGCATGCCTTTCTCTATCTCGATATCGGCAACACGGCCCCTTCTGTCGGAAGCTGTCGCGCCGTCGTCATCCAACGTATCTCGTCTCCTTTTTGCTGCTTTTATGACTATTTGTCAATAGTCGCATATCGCGCATGCGCTTGTGCACCTCTGCCTTCCTCTAATGTAAAACCGTCAGCGCAAGCGTTGTATCGACGGGCTCTGCAACCACGGGGCTCCAGCGACGTGATGATCTCAGTGACAAATAGACAAAAGGGAGTGCGAGGTTTGCTCGCACGACCTTCCCAAAATATGCATGGGATCCCCTCAATGTAGGCTAAAAAATTGTGCATCTTCTCTATAGTGTAGCCTTTCCTTCTTCTTAATTGCTTTTCGTGGTTTTTGTTTTTGTTTTGCGGAATTGCATGAGTTCCGTAGTGTTCTTTTTTTAATATTGCCGCTTTCCTTATTTGTTTATTTCTTCGCCCAACATTGTGTAATACTCTGATCTTGTTTTATTATGCGTGTTGAACATGGTGTCGCATTTCATTATACTCACAATGCTTCTATTGCATCCCCCCCTACCACTCAATGCCTCATCTGAGGCATATGAGGCATCTTTAGATAAGTAAAAATAAACAAAAGAAGCTGGCAGAGTGCAGCTTGGGACACAGCGCTCTCAGGGTGAATCGAACCCCTAACCTAGCGGGAGTCGAGCCCATCACCTTAGGTTAATTTACAGTGAAGCTATGCACGTACGCCGACACAGCCAGAGGCCTAAAGTCTCACAGGCACGCAGCGATCCCACCGATCAGTTCTTCAGGTTTCATTCTTATGCGCGCTCATTGCTCAAAATTCAAGCTCTGCTCTGCATTTCGGATTCGTCGCGTCACCGATTTTGTTGTTACGGGTACCACCGTCTCAATCACATACACCTTTGAATATGACTTTCAATGTCCTCTACGTTATGTCTAGTTCCCGTGTACAGGTTCTTTTTGCCTAGGACAGGCTTGTAAAAATTATATTCGCTTGCGCTCTAATATATTTTTTGTCATTTATAATGAATTGGCATCAGAGGAAATTCATAGTTTCTCGTGACACCACGAAGTGCTAGTACCGAAGTTCTAACGTGGCCCATTGTGCCCATTTTGTGCTTCTACTAACGTAATCGACCTTTGTCGGTTGCTACGCACTTGGCAGAGGCAGTAGTAAGGCGAGAGAGGAAGCGCCTCACGAGACGCGGGAATGCGACCGTCGGGCGTCGACAATGCGTCATTGTTCACTTGGTACATATCAAAACTGACATGTCAATGTACGGATGTGTGATTAACATGACTGGTAGGCCAGTTATGTACATCAATAACATGACATGCCTGTCATTTACGGGATGGTTAAAGATAATAAGATCCCGTGTGACGCGTACTCGCATTCTTGGGACCGGACTGTGCGGGTGTACGGCCAACGTGATTGGCAGCTAACCTTTTACAGCCTAGGCTTCATTACATTCACGTGATGTAGAACGAGCACCTCCACCACTTGAAATGCCACGGTTCAGGTAACGCTTTATTCCGTGAAGCCAAGATGGCGCCGACGAAGAAGACACACGAGACAAATGATGGTTTTGTACATGGGATGAAGACGAATTCCGAATCGGTGCCTACAATATTTAAAAAAGAACAGGTACGTGACGCGAAGCTTTTATAATTATATGTTGATTTCTTCCAATAAAGTTCAGTTGAAAGTGAGCGCTATGGAGAGTTCTTTTCTTTTTTTTCGTAGTGCTGTAACCACAATGAAGCTATATAACACGCAATTCGTCCATTGTTTCGTCTTACTAAATCTTACTTAAGTCGATGAACAGATCGTTAAAAAGAGTGTGGAACATCGAATGTCGCCGGAGCCAACGTTTCGACTAGTGTACTTGTCCACGTCGGGAGTTGCCCTCCCTACGAAGACAAGTCCACTTGTCGAAACGCTTTCTCCGGCGACATTCCATGTTCCACCCAGTTTTCAACGATATGCTCATTGAGCCAAGCCTCCATCTTCCTCTGACATTCTGTTCTATATATTTAATCTTACTTAGAAACCTGCAATACCATCCCATAAAAAGAAAGCCTAACGTAATGCATTACTGAGTACATTAGCAGATGTAACCACCAAAACCTGAATTTCTCAATTATACCGCAAAAGAAAAAAAAAACACTCTTTCATTCCAATTAGTCAGCTTGAAAAAATAGCATCTAATCTTAACTCTCTAAGTTAAAGAAAACACGTGAAACCCGTAAACGAGCGGCCCTAAACACACGCCATGCATACAATTCTTTGGCACTCCTTGAAGAGCGCGAGACCGCGTTTTGGCGTTGCGTGGTCGTGGCTGTATCTTACGAGGTCACTCTGGGAGCGTCGAATTGTGCAACGCGTAAGAGCATAACGGAAAGTGGGGCAATTAAACGTCAACACACGGCGCGACGCGTTCTCACTGGGCACACGCACGCCGCTTTTTAGCGACCTCGGCGATGCTAAGCCCGCAAACACGGATGTATGTATACGAGCTTCTTTTATCTGCACCACTTCCAATGGCAAAGAGATAAAATGCTTTATTGTCAGAGTGATATATCGCTTGCTTCCGCACGCCGTAAGAATTTCATTTTTTGAAGAGTAGCTTTCTTCGAACACTTATCGACTTCGGACACTTATCGACACGAAAATCGACTTATAAAAAATCGAAAAAGTTATTTAAGAAAATAAGCACGCCTTTATACATCTACGGCTTGCTTGCTTAGGTTTTTGTGACTTGAAACATGCCAAAATGAACAAAGCATATTTAGTTAGTTAGTTAGTTAGTTAGTTAGTTAGTTAGTTAGTTAGTTAGTTAGTTAGTTAGTTAGTTAGTTAGTTACACGACAAATTAGGATGCACATTGCAGCACGCAGTGATCGTATCTCCTGCCCTACTCACAATCGGAACTTGAAGCTGCCTGTGGACTACACTTGAATCGGCCTCCTACTATGATGTGTGTTCTGCGTACTAAAACAGACTCATGGACATTCGTTGAATACTGAATATCAGTCGGCGAAACCAAATGTGAATTTACACTGTGAACAGGATATCTTGATTGATGTCCGATAAACTTCCCGACGCTATAACCAAGTGCCAAGCGATAAGATATTTGCATTTCTGATTACGTCTCATACACGCAAAATTTCACTACCGGTTTTTTTTTTTTTCTCCTGGCATTACTGCGCCACTCATTCGACCCCGACAGTACCAACAGTTCTCATCGGCGGCCCCGATAAAGCTAGGTGCCAGTACGGTACATTGGGGGTCCATTAGGATGCATTTTCACATATAAGAAATTGGTTTTGAAGAGAGGGGGAGAACGACCAGCCATCGGAGCGCAGCGCGCAACGTGGAGTAAGAAGTGGACGGAATAACATCGGTGTAACTCATTCGATTCTTGGCCTACAGCTTATAGCAACCGTAAGCCATTCATGAAGATAAACAACAAGAACAACCACGTGGTACGAGTGTGCGCATTTAGCGAGAAGCGTCGATGTTATAAATGCAGTGAAGACGTCCCAGTAAATGTGAACAAAATCTTGCGCATCATCTATTGACACATACATGTTTAGGGGTAGTAGTAGTAGCCTTTACTATGGCACAGGATCCTCTTATTTCTTTCCCTATTTCTTGCACCACAGAAGTATGAGCGCAATGCGCTAGTGGCACTGCAGTCAAGAATCGTAGTAGTTTACTATAGCGCTGTAGCGCCGTCCTTCATGCTGTTCCTGTATGCTTGCCTACTTGGTGATGATGATGATGTTGATGATGATGACGATGATGGGATTGCGTTTTGGTGAAGGAAAGGGCGCTAAATTCTGCAGCCCATGTCGGGAGCACGGCTACACTTGCGACGTCATACACGTACCGTATTGCAGCGTTCTGAAAGGACCAACAAGGCCGCTCTTTCAGCACGCTGCAGTTCGGATTTGATTGATTGATTATTTTATTGATGGGGTTTAACGTCCCAAAACCAGCTCTGATTATGAGAGACGCCGTAGTGGAGGTCTCCGGAAATTTCGACCACCTGGGGTCTTTAACGTGCACTGACATCGCACAGCACACGGGCCTCAACATTTCGCCTCCATCGAAATGCAGCCGCCGCGGCCGGGATTCGATCCCGCGAGCTGAAGTTCGGAGACTTTCAAGTCTAAGACCTAAAGTACTGCTATATATACCGTCCTTATGCGCAGCAGTAAAATGAGTCGGGCAACGAAATGAGCCTAGATTAACGACTTGAGCTGCGCAATTAAAATTGACCGCGAAACGTGATTCTCACGCGCAAAGGCAGCTGTCGATGAAAAACGAGCTCGGCTTCTGAAAGAAGCAGTTTATGACAGCGCGTTCGCTTAATTGCGCGGGCTGAAAAGCGGCTTCTTCGTAGGTGGAACGTGCCATCTGCTCCGAGTCGTTTCGATCCTTTTGTCTCCTTTTCCTTAAATAAGGCGGGGTGCCACCGCACGCCAGCAGCGGTGCAGTAAAAGCGGCAGAAAGCCGAGAGTAGATTATTTAATTTCCTTCCCGACAAAAACATTCTTGTCGACTTCGCGCTTCCTTGCTTGTAACGGAAAAAAGAAGAAAGAAAGGAAAAGATACGGTGGCGCATAACGGGGCCTCCCTCCCGGCTCGAATCTCGGGAACTGCAGCCGCTGCAGCAGCTGCGCTTGCCGCCCTTTCCCCGCTCTTGTTTCTTGTTTTATCTTTGCCAACTCGTCTATTGCGTAACCGGTATACCGGCAGGCGCTGCACGACCGCATTCGAACCCTCACCGTCGCGACCACAGTACACACCCACACAAACAGGGCGCGCTGTCTCCGTATGCAGCAGGAAGAAGACACGCGAACGGCACCGACACGCGTTGAAGAAGAAAAAGAAGCCGACGCCGCCTCCAACCGGGGCTGCCGTTTCCACTGTGACGCTAGAGCCGCTGGCTCAGCCAGTATACAGTTCCGTGTGTGCCTACAGAAGCAAGAAAGGGGGCGCCCGTAACCCCAGCCCCCGGCGCGTCGTGGAGTCGTTCGTCGTCGTGGACGTGCCGCGTGCGTCTGCACTCGCAGCGCGAAACGGAAACGGCTCCGTTCGACAGCGAGAGCCCCAGCTGCGCGCTCGACGCCGCAGCCGGCAAACTTGGACGCCCGCCGCCGTCGTGTCTACCCGTGTGTTTGCGTGCGTTCGTACTTTGGGAAAAGGACGCGCCAGTTCGAGTCGCCCGTAGCTGGCCGCCGGTGAGTGCATAATCCTCTACCCCCGCTGCAGCCATCGCCGTTCCTTTCCTTGTCGCCATCCATTCGAGATGGAAGGAGCTACGCTCCTAAGCCACCGCCTGCCGCCTAACGCTAATCCGGTCGCCTCGAAAGAGCTTCGAAGGGAGCCTTTCACTCGTGGCAGGGCGGAGATCCACCAGTGCGCTGTGTCTCAGCCTCTGGCGATCAGATTCTGAGCCCTGAAGTCGCCGGTTCGATCGCCGAATTGGCGGATGCGGACTGAATCCAATACCTTTCACATTACACTAGGCTTCCCGATCAATCAACGATTTAATTCATGCGGTTTAATAAGCCCGAAATAATGTCCAGCCTCATTAGCCATGAAATATTACTTCGCGTCGGGCGCCGTATCAACGTGATGCCGTGCTATTCGCTTACCATAGCGTTAAAAAGCTTGCTGATGTGAAAGCCCGTTTTATCCGGCGAACGTTGGTACGCTGCCAGCAATCGCGCCTGCTACATAAGGGTTCGTCAGCAGAGCATCAGAAGCACTGGTCATCGTGGTGGATTTTGGCCCGTCTTTAAGTGTCCCGCGTGTGGCCGCTAAATTCAACGACATGCAAAATTGCATCATCTTAGTGCGAAGCAGAAGCGCGGCCGAGGGATGGCACACCGTGCGTGTGCACCTTCCGAAACTTCTATGTGCACGATACCGAACATAAAGCGACATTCGGCAACGCCCTGCCTTCCCAAGCTCCACGTTGCAGGGTAGTACCCCATCAAGGAAAAAAGAAAAAGAAAGAAAAAGGAGGGGGGGGGGGGTGCTTTCCACGCCATTGATCCGAAGTGTCGGTTGGAAGCGAGTAGCTAGATCATTGTAGTTAATTATCAATAGTTTTTCCCACTTTTCACAGAAATGAAATGCTAGTAATAAAAAAGAAATGACCCTAGTTTCTTTACAGAAGACAATGCAGGTTATTCGCCGCCGATGCAATACAAGCACAACCAGATGTGTTTATCCCTCCCACGTGCGTACGCTTCCCTCTCCCTTCATCGTCCTTAACGTAATGTCATCACAGCAAGATTGTACGTTTAAACGGTTAAATGCCATACGTGGAACACTGATACATTTGCACGCATTGCATCACTCAAGCGATGTCGTGCAAAGGTTCCTTCACTCGTGCCAGCTTCATCTGCGAAAGTTCTGCTGGCGCCTGCAGTGCTTGCAGCTTTCCCTCTCTGAGGTCAGGCGTGTCATTTCGGCGGGTTGACATTTTTACTGCCACCTGTGTATGCGATAGGCAAGTTGAATGGCACGTAGCTGTATACCAAGCTCGAGCACAGCTTGCGCGCTGAAGCAATTGTCGCTTGCGCACAGAAATGAACTTTCTCAGCAAGTTATTTATGCGAGAAGCGGAGCAATCTTTTGCTCGTTCGCCGACGATTGTACTTCGGAACTCGAGAGATGGTTCGCTCCCTGCTGACGGCTGTATCCTGACAACACATCTACACAGAGAAGACAGAAATGCGTCATCGGGCAACGCTAACTGCCGGTTCCCTCCCCAGCATTTTAGATGTCGCTGTTAGAAGACTTCCCATCCATAAAGTCGCCCAAAGGCTGTGGTATTTCTAAAAAAAGCAACGCATCGTGAACCTTGATCGCCACAAAACCTGATATTGCATCGTATAGCATACAGAGTGCCACATGCGCTCTATAGTGATACAGGCTGCAGCTGTATTGTGGCGCAGCCTTGAGCGGTGAAAAGCCGAACTTTTGTCTCGATCTCCTTGTCTGCATAAGCGAAATGAAAGTTGCGAATTGTACAGCTAAGTGGGCGTCACGTGAGTGTCGCGTTTCTGTCGAGTGAGTGCTCGCCGTAGAGCACTGACAAGCGCGCAAAGTGTCCTTTCGTCACGTTGCTTTCGTACCCTGTTATCAGCGGAAGGTTCACACGAGCAGCGTTTCGTAAACTGGAACCAGCAGTATATGTGCGAAGGTACTCGACTCTTAGATGCAGTTGCTGTGTTTCTTTAGGTTTCTCACGAGCGTTGTAACTCCTTGATGGTTGCGTGTGATTCAAAAGGACTCGAACGCTCTTGCAATTTCATTTCAAAATTGATGTGTGTGTTCATGCGGTCTACAGTAGCCCCCTCCGCACTCCTTTCCCGTAACGAAAGCGTTTTCATGGCGAGTATACGTCTTCGATCTACTGAGAACCTTGTCTCTCAATCTGCGCCCTAAGGAGCAGGGGGCTTCGGGCAGAAAGCCATCGTATGGCTTCTCATATAAAATAACAATTACGAATAAATGCTGCGAAGGGGAAATCCGTGCACAGTGCACGACCGCGTGCGACGTGTTTGCCGATTTCGCTCGCCCGTCTTCTAGGAACTCGAAGAGAATACATGCGAGAAGAACTGGCGCTCAGATGGAACCGCGCGGCTCGATTCCAAGTGGCCGTCATCTTCTTCAAAGCGCATACCTCGTCTTCCACAGTTACGCCATCTAAGGATATGTGCTTTAGAAGACGCATCGCGGATAAGAAGGGTTCGGTCTATCTGTCGAGATAGCGCTGTCGTGAAGAGAGAGCAGCAGTTCCGTATATCGCGAGGTTGTCCTATAGCATAGCACAGGTCGACCGTCTCCAGTGCGTGCACGTGGTGAGTAGAATTCAGTGTCACGCAGAATGTAGGGGGTTAGTTGAATTACTTAGAACACAAAGAAGCCAGTGCGAAGCACACGCCGTAAGGCTTATACGACGTCACGCTTGACCTTTCTCCTGTTAGCATATAAACATTGCTTGAAAGGTCACACGGTGAACGAACGGTAAAGAAAGCAGCGCTACCTTGTACGCTTCCACTTTATATGTGTGTGTTGTTTGCCGTTCCTTCATAGATGGATGATCTTATCGACTATAGCGCAATATTCTCACCCTTCATCCAACGTGTTCAGAATGTTCAATATCCGTTGAGTACTGTCGATATCGGAAGTACTCGTGCGACCATGCTGTAAGAACACGCCGGCACTGTTCGGAAAGCTCGCTTGCGGTCACTCTCTGCTCTCCACTGCAACCCAACCCTCGAGTCCGGCTGAGTAGAAGCTTGGTGACGTTTGAGTTCGAATGAACGGGGTTGAGCAAAATGAGGCTGAGTGAGATTCACCGAGCTGAATATGGGTGATATCGAGCCCAAGTGAACCCGCCTAAGCGATACCTTAGTGAGTCCTATTAGAGGTTATAGTTGAGTACACTGTTGCTGAAAGTGTTTGCAACCCCCAGCTAAAGAAAAGGTCTTTCTTGTATGTCTGTGTAAGCGCTGTTTATTTCGTCGACTGCCCCGCCACGGTGGTCTAGTGGCTGGTGCTCGACTGCTGATCCGAAGGTCGCAGGATCGAATCCCGGCCGCGGCGGCTGCATTTAGGTGGACGCGAAATGTTGAGGCCCGTGTGCTGTGCGATGTCAGTGCACGTTAAAGAACCCCAGGTGGTCAAAATTTCCGGAGCCCTCCACTACGACGTCTCTCATAATGACAGCTGGCTTTGGGACCTAAAACCCCACAAGCCAACCTATTTCGTCGACCGATGCGCCCCACTAGGTACTCCCGTGAGGTCTCGCAGAGATAGCGGAATTATCTACTGTATTGTGTATACTATTTAGCACATACGCGCTCTTATCGCTGGAAACAATTGAGGGACGTGTGCCGTGATACCTTAATCAGTTTGCGTGCCTTCTCTACATGCTAGCAAAAAACAGGGCACAAAATCTGAGAAAAGTGCGCGACATGTAGGTCCCAACTGCGCTTCGAGCTACTGGCAGATATAACGTAAGAACGGGCGCCTGTTGTCAGCGGAAAAATATGTCTCTAAGAATCTGTAACGCTTACTAACCTTCGTTGAACTGGTAGTTTCAGTGACTTTTATGCTGCAATTTAAGTGACCCAATTTCTACTTTCCTGCTTCTTAGTTGATAGAAGGAAAGCACAATTTTCTCTTTTTTTTTACTCGGTTCGATGACTTCGTATTTTGTCACTTTGCTTCGCTAGCCAACTAGCCATTAGTCAACTGTGCTATATTTTTTTGATCTGTTACAAAAAAAAAAAATTTTTGATTGCGTAAGGATAAGGCCACAAGAAGCTTTTCAAGTATGTGCCACCATTTTTTAACGTGTGTGTTTTACTGATAATCCACGTGCATTTGCCGTATTTCTGCAGTTTGACACGTGGGAGACATGTTCTGCAGGCTGACGAAACGGAGCGACTACCAGAGTTCGGTTCTTCCCGTTCTCCTGGTCGGCATCGCAGGTGAGGCGCGTATATATATATGAATATATACGCATATATATACGCATATATATGCAACATTTCGCCCTATTAACTGCCCGCCTGTAGCACGGTGCTAGTTCAGCGAACACATATATAGCATGTGGAAATAGCTCGATTCACCCCTAGCACTGATCCCAACTACCAAAAGCAAATCGCGTATGGTAATTTGTACACATATCTTGTAAGGTGTATTCTAGCTCTTTAAAATCCAAGCAAGACCAAGATGGAGTCAAGATGGAAGCTTGCAGTAATGATAAATATTTGAACAAGGAATGCTGCTAGCGCAAACGCTTCCTGAAGTGTCATATGTCTTCATCGCTTTCTGCTGAAGAGTCCGCTTTTCGAAACGTCGCCTCCAATTTACATGTCTTGTTCAGTGGCCTCTGACCTGGTCTTCACGTAACGTTGACACACTTATCGCTGTGTGCATTACGAAGAACCTTCGCTTCTCGGTTTTTCATCTTTCGTGTAATTTCGCAGCTCTCCGTCAACTGCGCTGCTTTGAACTGCTGCAAAAAGCTATGAACAAACTCGTGCCCGTGTGAGGGTATCCGGTTGCAGACTGCGAGTGCGCACGCCGTAAATATGCTATAGCGGCTACATGAGGTATAGCCACTATTTCCTGTCATGCTCCGCCGTACAAATGCGCGCAGAAGGGAAACAGGCGGGACACTTCCGTTCGTGAGGGTGTTATGAACAGTGCGGCGTTTCTACACTGCACGCTTCCTTTTACATAAGGCGCTCTCGGCGCAAGGAGAGCAATACGTAGGACAACGTGTTTCACGCGCGAGGTTAATTAATCGGTTCAACTTGTACCTAGTTTCAGCGGTGACTGCGCCTATTGTTCTACTGAGTGTCAGCACGTTAACGTACCAAAGCCTCAACTGCCCTGCCTTAATTTATTATAATAAATCCAGTGAGACAAGTCCGCGTTCCACGAGGGGCTAAAATCGCTCAGACTTCAGAACAAACAAACAACGTGAATACATGAAGACGTATTGAGTCGACTCGTTACCAACGATAAAAAGCTGTAGTGTAAAACGATAATCACTGTCAGTTCGCTTTGTTTATTTTATTATTTTTGTTTTTGTTTTTTTTTCTTACGTTAAACCTTTCCAGTCGCTGTCCGGACGAAGACAAGTCCACATGTCTACACGTTGGCTCCTGCGACATTCCCTGTTCTCAATCGTTTTAGCGATCTCTTCATCGAGTCATACCTTTTTAGCATATGTATTATCCATTGCAATCTCGACGGTCGTTTATCGGACGCTTATTAAATATCTATAACTGTCCTGCATTGCATGTGTCTTTGAGAGACAGAGAGGTAGAGAGAGCTGACAGTGCTCGCTACATTGGTTTAATACGTGTATATATTGAAGAAGCCGTACTCTCAACTAGGGCTGAAGGAATAGTCTTTTTCTTCGCATCAACATCACCGTCCCTCTCTCGAAATGACGTAGTCGTTCGTCCAGGATGGCCAGTCCGTCCTTTCGGCCACCTTGTTTTGCAAAAGGATGAGCAGAACGATGCCTCTAGCAAACCACATCTGACGCTGCCGCACAGCATACCCATGTGCGTGCTTAAACGTCTGAAAGTTCAGCTAGTGTTGGTGGCGAAGGAATGTAAGGCGTGCACAATCGGGCGTATGAGAACCGGATAAAACACAAACGTCATGTTGTCCGGTTCTGTTATGTCTGTTTCTATGGCTGCTCGTCTCACGTTCTTTCACGTTGAGTGCACGTGTCTATGTAGGACAAACATAAGTGGCACCTTCCATGGTGTCGGCTGCGCCAGCATCTGCACCCTGCCGCACGATCACTTCAAGTGTCATTCTTACTGTAAATGCCATTTTCGACGCCTTCAGTGTTACTGCTGAATTTTACAATGAAGTTTGTGGCATAGACTTCTTTTTTTTCGTTCGAGATTATGGGCGAGCACCGTAACGTCGCGGTTTCTTTTTTTTTTTTTTTTTTTTTTTTTGCTTTCGCTCATTGGAATTTGCCCGTTGTTGCCCTCAGCGCTTGCTACCGCCAAGGAAAGCCGGATCCGAGTCTCAACTCACGACCTGGAATGGACGCTCGGAGATTCGTCGAGATTTCAAGTCTTCATCGAGTGAGTCGATCAGCATAATCACAACGTGGCGTATAGCGTCAATGTTCAAGATTTCTCGAGTTCGAAACATCGAGAGCGGAGCAGGACATCTCATATTCAACAATGCTGCTTCTGTCGTGCTTTCTGTCCTTTACTTAATATCTTCATATATATATATATATATATATATATATATATATATATATATATATATATATATAGTTTAGAAACAAATTGCGCACTTGCGAAAATCGCACGTTTATTATTCAACGTTTCGGCCGTGGCACGGCCGAAACGTTGAATAATAAACGTGCGATTTTCGCAAGTGCGCAATTTGTTTCTAAACTACTTTTGAACCGGACACAGAACTTCTTCCCCGAATTATATATATATATATATATGCATGTCTCAATTAGCTATACTTAATATATTTAATTAGATTCCTTTGCCTGCGACCAATTAATATCGCTAGAAGAAGAAATGGTCGTTAGCAGGGCATGATGTAATGAGAAGGCAAGATAACCGTTGGTCATAACGGGTATCAGAGTGGACACCTAGAGAAAGCAAGCATAGGAGAGGACGGCAGGAAGTTACGTGTGCAGATGAGACCAGAAGGTTGTGGTTATAACATGGCCGCAGTAGATTCGGGACCGGCATAATTAGAGATCTGTGGGGGAGGCCTTTGAAGACAGGCTGAGGATGGCTGTCGTCTCGACCACCCCACATTACTTTCTTAAAAGTGACGTAGATAATCAGGCTATTATTATTCAATGCAGGAAATTTCAAACTTGGTTTAAACGCGATTAGTTCAATGAAGAAGTTGTAAAGCACAATTATTGTTCGCATATAGTATTGTCATGCTAGTGGGTGCACTGGTTAGGATTTTTTCAGGCTTCTGAGAAAGTGCGCTAGTTTTAAAAAAAACAACTGACAGCTCCACTAACGTGAAACCTGAGGAGGTGCAAAGAATGCGGTGATGTGCCGGTGTTCGCCACAGTATGTGGCGATGGAATGATCGTTAGAGCTTCCAGCACCTATCGTCGCATCCCCGGTTAGTTGCGGGGACAAATCTTAGCGGGTTGTACGTGTCCTTGCCAACTGTGTGTTGATTTTTTTTTTACCATAGTTTGCTTTACCGTGACGACGACGACAGGAGACGCCGACAGAACGAGCGCATGAGGTGCTTCGCACCTATAACCACCACGTGTCTAGGGGCTTGCGCGCAGTGATATTAGCACGACAATTGCGCAACGAACGAAGCAGCGATGGTGCACGCTGATTGCAGGCATGAACCGGCTGAAAGGGGGAGAGGTACGACCTGGGGCCCTTATATTTTATCTTGTGCTGTCTTCGTCACCGTCTGTCCGCGTGCATCGTAGATCGTTTGTTCATAGCAGGTTTGAGGGCGCTAATGTGACTGCGCGCAATCACTAGTCACGTGGTACTTTCTTTTAAATCTCGCGCACTTTTCTTAGAAGCCCAAAAAGAATTAATACCATTGAGCCTATTAGCATAAAAATGCGTTATGTGGACACTAATTGAACTGCTCTGCAACACCTCCAATGAACACTATGAGATTGAAGCAACAGTTTAAACGTTAACTAATTAATTACTAATTAGACGAGATCATCTGACCGTACGCACGCGAAGGCAACAGATATCTTCACACATGGATGACCACAGCGAACTGTTGGATTCATAACCCATGCAATAACATGTCGTCATTGATCAACTAGTGCAGACAGAAACACGTCCGAAGCCACAATGTTAAGGTTTAGGCTAATTGCCCCGCCACGGTAGTCTAGTGGCTAAGGTACTCGGCTGCTGGTCCGAGGGTCGCGGGATCGAATCCCGGCCGCGGCGGCTCCATTTCGATGGATACGAAATATTGAGGCCCGTGTGCTGTGCGATGCCAGTGCACGTTAAAGAACCCCAGGTGGTCGAAATTTCCGGAACCCTCCGCCACGGCGTCTCTCATAATCATAGCTGGTTTGGGGGCGTAAAACCAAAATAATCAAGACTTAAGCGAGTTCATTAGCGTATCTCAGTCGCTTGAACGCTGAATGAGCCGCCATATCTATAAGTCCTGCAAACACTACGGGCACCAGAGCCACGTATCTCCCGATTGACTATTTTCTAGGAAACTCCATTCGAGACCGACCCAGTAACGATGGTGGGACCCAAGCGATACGTCACCAGCGTGCACCTAAACTTTTCTCTGCCATGTCCGCGCAGTCCACCGCCGAACGAGACAGTGCTGGTGAGTCTGATTGCTTCCAAGGGCGAGGACCTGCTGGCCGACTCTTCTGGGCACCACGTGATCGAGCCTGGATCGGAAGGCGGCATCTGGCTCAACTTGAGCGCGCGGAAGGCCGGCTACGCCGTGATCCACCTCAACGCGTCTCTGCCTGGCGTTGAGTAAGTGCGCATGCGCATACGCGGACTCGCATGTGAAACGTGCCCGAGTGTACGCGTGCAGGCGTGCCTGCGGGCCTGCATGGAATACATGGAGGAAGGAAATAAGCTGCGAAATGGCGTCTTTTACAATCTTGAAGCCTACAGTCGTAAGAAGGTTTAAGGGAACGAATCATGGGAAATGGGCCCCGGTCACGTGATAGAAAAGCGGTGCGTTGATATACGGTGAAATGCCACTAAATATTGTTACCGCATCCAGAAAGCCTCGAGCGGGCGGGCAAATGTGTGGGCCTAATCTGTACCGTAGAGGCCTCGCGCACAAGGCGACTGCGGAGGTTGGCTTGCCGAAGATAGCGGAAACACATGAGGCCGCTTCCTAGGGTGCTTTTATTTTCTATGTTTTTTTTTCCTCCATCATAGAATATCTCTCTGGTAATGGGGGTCCTTGTTACAATTTAGTCGAGCAAGAGTAGTTATTGAGAACGCTTCAGCGTAGGAAGGGTGCTAATTTGAGTCGAAATTGCTAAATCGATTCTGTTAGCCCGTCGCAAACTGTAAGCGTTCTGATTGAACAGCATGCAGTCGCCTCTATTTTAGTCGGACGAAGTCATGAGTATAAGAGCATGAATGCGCGATAAAAAAAATGACAGGCTTCGATGCAGACAAAAGTGAGTAGGAATGTCACCGACTTATCGATAATACGACGTTAAAACACCTCCAAATTAAAGAGCGCCGCTTTGCGAAATGGCTTCATTGCCTACTAAAAACAATATTAGATTGCCTATATAACACACACAAAAAAAAGTGTTAACGAAGATGGAAAAATAAAGATACTTTATACCATCTAGAGGCAAGGTTTAGACAAGCCCTTACTATCAGCTTTCAGGTGAGCATGCCTGAACTGGCATAGACGTATAGCAGTGAAGCTTACTTACCTCTGTCAGCACTATTCTTACGCCCATTTAAAGTCGGGGACAAAATGCAACATCAGCATTACGCCCTGGTGTACGCACGAATAACCATCAAGCGGGCATGTTTGGATGCGTCCTGCTCGTTAATCATTCACATACAGAGTACAAGCCCTGTGCGTCGCCGCGCACTGCAATATGCACCGGATATCTGTTCAGCCAACAAACTATTTTTGGCTGATTACGAAGGCATCTTTCCGCTACTCTATTTTTTTTTTTTAACTGAATGGGGACATAAACAACTACCTGAATGTTCCAGCATCTCCTGGACGTGTCTCGAATAGACTGGGTAAGAGTTATTGTACAGAAGCGAGTCATTTAGAATACGCGTACATACGCTCGGGCTTAACAGAATCTGCAGCTCGGCGTCGAGCCTCCGCTCTGCACTCGAACATAAGTATAATCAGTCTCGCGTATAGTATCCTCCTTGGCTGGTGTCGCGCCTTATTGCATCGTCTTCCCTATATACGCCGCCAGTACAGGAATTACATGTGCCAACCGATCCCATGCGTATTTGCGGGGATACTGAACATCTCCTGTGGTTTCGCCATAATTCGAGTTAGGCAACGCCTTTCTCGAAATTTCACGCGCGTTTCGAAAGCGCTTGATTACGAGAAGTAAGCCAGATGATTAATGCGAATATTGGGTCTCTCGGGGGAGCACTCTATATCCCGCATAAGCAATTAGGTGGTTCAAGGAACGATTTCAGTACGGGGCTATGTGTTATATGTAGTATGTAGCACGCGTTGCATATCTCTATCAAGTATATAACGTCTGACAAAGCGGGTAATCGTAAGCGACTATATTAGACAGCATAACAACTTGTCAGTTCCTACTATCGCGTGCGTTGTGAATGCGATATACAAAAGTAAGCCTAGTGGATATTTTCATATGGCAATATGCTACCCTCTTGCGTCATGTGTAATTAAGTTTTGAATGTCTTGAGCATTCTTATTTCACACACAAAAAAAGAAAGACGTGTCTGACGCCGTGTGTTTCCACTTACGTCAACTGTGCAGATCTGACAACAGTTAGTGGAGCTTGCATGTCCTCTGTATAGCTTTCGATAATATTTATTTTTCTTGAAAAGTCTGGCGTTCGGTTATCATCCAGAGCAAGTGGAACATTTCGTAAATGATCATATCCTCGAGTAAATGAATTTTTATAGTCGCCGTCGAATTCCTAAACTTATAGCAATCCAAAGACAGACGTTCATGGGCAGATGGAGGCCTGAAGACAAGGTGAGGCAACTCAACTCGGGTGAAGCCAACGCTTAAAAGAGACTTGTATTTGTCAAGCGAACTACTACTTTACTGAATGGAAAGTAGCTGTTCAGTGGAACAAAAGGGTGATACGGCCCAGTAAGGTGGAACAGTGGGCGAGTTACTACAGATTCATCGTCGCTACAGCGCAACACAGAGGAGATGTTGTGTGTCTGCTTCTTTTCCTTTCGTCTCTGTTAGTCGCGCTGTAGCTACGATGAAGTACGATACGCTTGTGCGCAGGGAAGAGTTACTGTAGTCCGACGTTTGCGAAGAGCTCGGGCTCGGTATCGTCGATTTTCCTTGTTCGACGACCTCTGTGCGTTATCTTGCACACTGTATACCACCTCATTCGTGCTTCTGGGTGAATGCGCAGCTCCAGCAACGCCTTCGTGCGCATCAGCGTCCTCCATCTGGCCTGGCTTAACGTGCTGAGCGCAGTGTTCGGCTGGCTCTACTTCATCGCCTGGTCCATCTCCTTCTACCCGCAGATTTACCTCAACTGGAAGCGCAGAAGGTAGGTCTGAATACTCCCTTCTAGAGAGAGAGAGAGAGATTGCATGCGTGTTGCCATTTCATAATGAATCAAAGTAGACGTTCTATGACATCATTCTATCGCCTGTTCCAAGGTTGTTAGCACTATAGTTACCAAGCGGTAAGAAAGAGAACGCTCATGTCAACTACAGTGCCGTGTGCAAATGCTTGCCCAATTTTCAGTGGTTCACTTCTTTGCGTACTTGTTCATGAAGCGAAGAACAATGACGGAACAATCGAAGCATCAGTCTGGAGTATTGCGTTGGACATTACAATATTTTCTGCAGTGCCTTGGCCAGTATATATATATAGCCAACGTCCAGTAAACTAGATGTATTCTCGGTAGTCGAAAGCGTTGGCATCGGGCCAAGGTTTCGCTCGTTTGGTGCGTTGCCCCCTAGCAAAGACAACCCTTCTTGTCGAACCGTTAGCCAACGCTTCAATATTTCATTCTGTCTTCGCAGATGATCATTTAATCTCCCCATCTTCCTGCGAATCTTTTCTCGTGTTTCGTTGTAAACAGTGTTTTTGTGTCGCGAAACTGAATGCACGCCATTTCAGCTTACTCGAATATGAAAAACTACAGAGTCTGTTGTCTTTCCCCAAGGGAGTCGTGTAAAATATACTTTTGTTTTTGAAGTTAATGATTTATTGTTTAAGCCCACGCACTTGCAGTTGCGACAGCTGTTCTGCATGAGTGTCGCATAAACTATAAGCTGTGCACGTACAGTGCTCAGCGAATGAAACGCGATTACTCGGAGCGCTCGGCTACCGATGCTTTGTGCGTCATAGCATTGCGCTAGGGACACCGAGCTGATTTGTTGTGGTGCTCAATGAAAGCGACAGACTTCTTGAAGCATTGTGGTTCAGTCTTGTCTCTCTGTGGATCACTCAGCGTACTCTGTATAGTAGCACAAAATGCGCCGGCCATCACGCTGTCCGAATATCGCGTTTCAGTGGCCGGGCACTGTACATTAGGGGAGCCACCCCGTGTCCCTTCCTATATATTATGTCTCCCCTGAACGTGCGTGAGTGGTGGTTCTCGCCGCGCTCATGACAAGAAGCAACGACGACAATCGTACGTGCAGCGCACTGGTATACAGCGTGATAGCCACACACACACACATTGCCAGACTACACCGTCTCTTAGCATCTTCACGTCACTTCTACTTTGCGTGCATCCGTTCTCCCAGGATGACGACGTCCAGTGAACCATGGTTTGCGGAAGAAAATGACATCGACGTAAATGATGATTCCTGCGCTTGAATACTAAGGCGGTTCCAGTGGTTTCATCGCAGCCCACGGACTCTAGCGATATTTTCTGGCCGTTTCGAAAATTAGTCGAATCATGGCAGGAATTCGTTATTTCTGAGGGCTTCGCTTATTTTTTCGTGGCTTAATATATCTGCGATGGACGGACAGACGGGACGGAACGGAACGGAACGGACTTCGATTTAGGCGAAATGTTGAGGCCCGTGTGCTGTGCCGATGTCAGTGCACGTTATGAACCCCAGGTGGTCGGAATTTACGGAGCCCTCCACTACAGCATCTCGTAATGATATCGCGGTTTTTTGGGATGTAAAACCGTGGGAATCAATATTATCAGTGCGTTCGTATTCTATGCTTTTTTTTTCGTGTCTTCTTGTGAAGATGTAGTTGCAATTTTTACGTGGCGTTTATAGCATATTTCCCTCCTTTTTTGTACGTGCACTTATTTGGGTAGAAAGGCCATCCATCTTGTACAGTGTGTGTAATAGATATTCGCCATTTGGACACTTCACTAAGAAATTGCGATCGCTAATAGTTGTGTGAGAGTTGTGATATGTTTTGAATTCATGCGAGAAACAGTCGCACGTTGACAGTGTTTGCTTAGTTTGAGTGTAGTTGTCTGTACACCAGGTCAAATATTATCTCACTGACTGTTCGGCTACTTTTCTTTATTATTGTTTCAGTGTGGTCGGCCTGAGCTTCGACTTCATCGGCCTCAACCTAACGGGTTTTCTGGCGTACTCGTTCTTTAACCTTGGCGTCTACTGCAGTCCCGTCGTTCAGGTAAGCGCACTTGCAAAGGGTCGTTCATCCACGCCTCTCGAAGATGCACCATGATAATACAACATCAACTAAACTCTCGTAGTAGTCGGCACGCATGTTGATGGATGTTATAGTGTGTGTGTATGACGTAGTTATATCGTAAGTTATTGGCTTTTTTGGTCAAAAACGTACACCGAGGCCTCGTCACGTGATTCCTCTATAGTCTGTTTCAGGAGTTCCGAAGCTAGTTATGTCGTTAAACTTATTGGCTTCCTTGTCAAAAACGCACACTGAGGCCGCGTCACGTGGTTCTTCCAGCTTATGCAAGCCAACCTCCTCTGACGGCTTTTGCGTCTCGGTACAGTGCCTAGAAATATTTCTAGGCACTATAGTCTCGGGTAGCATTGGGCCTACATAGTTGCCGGACCTGGACCGCTCGAGGTTGGTTGCACACGGTAACCTTTAATGGCGCTTAACTTACCGCTTGCCAATCACGTGACCGGAGCCGACATCCCGTGATTATCTGCTTTATTCTTTTTTTTTTATTACCGGGCTTCGAAATTGCCACGTGGCGGCTCTCCTAGCTTTTTTTTTTTTTTTTGCCCCTTCCTTCGTGGTTATAGCGGTGCACGGCTGCTGATCCGAAAGACGTGGGTTGGATCCCAGCCGCTGCGGTCGCATTGCGATGTAGGCGAAGACTCCCGCACATTTAGATATGGGGGCGCGTTAAAGAACCCCAGGCGGTCAAAATTTCTTTATCCCTCCATTACGGCGTATCTCATAACGATATTGTGCTTTTGAAACGTAAAACCCCAGCTATTAATATTTTTCTTTGTTTATTTATTCGCCCATACGCTGCCAGCGGCTGGCCTCCTGGTTTGCTCTATCGCCAGAGCGACCGCTCCAGACAGGCACTGGTCCCGGGTTCGAATTCTAGAACAGGACGAATTTTTCGTCGACTGAAAAGCTTTCTTTCCTGAGAAATCCGTGTGTATTTTCTTGTAGCTCTGCGCGACAGACAGGTGGTACATTTTTTTTTCCCCTCCATTAAATTTACACTTTTGCGACGACGAAATTGAACCTCATAAGCAACTTGTATCGGTCTTCAACTGTGGCGTTTTGCAGAGCGAGTACTACTCGCGGCATCCTACGGGCGTTGTGCCGGTTGAGGTAAACGACATCGTGTTCGGCCTGCACGCCGCGCTGGCCACCTTCATCACGGTGCTGCAGTGCTGCTTCTACGAGGTGAGTTGCCAGCACTGATGTGTGCTGAGAACATTCCTGACTGACGTTGCCCAAGATCGAGTTTTTCTCGCGAAAATGAGGGCTTCTCTCGCCTTCGGAATCCGCATAGTCGCGCCGCGTGTGCAGAGTAAAAAATAAACTCTCTGTTGCTTGAAAAGAGAAATAAAAACACTTTTTTGGCGTAAACCTTTCGACAGTCATTTACAGCAACAAAGCAACAAGCCCCTAACTGAGGTAGCGTTGCTGTTTTCAGCTGTCGGTTGTCTTCCAGCTGTGGCTTTCACCAGGCCTCCTGCCCATGACTTAACTGTTTTTACAGCCTCCGACTTGGCCACTGTTCACTCAAATGAAGTGAGAACGTTGATATTGCGGGGGAATGTGGGGATATCCCGCAAAAATTACTGTCAATATCGTTTCACGCTTTTCTGCCAGACATCCAAGCTACACGCCGCGGTGTCTGCATTGTTCTGCTGAGCATGAGATCAAGGTTTCGATCCCTGCCGCGTTGGGCGTAATCCGATGGAGGCAGAATTCAAGAACAGTGTACGTTGTTAGAGCCACCATATTCATGTTCGAAATTAGTCTGAAGGCCCTCCATTTGGTTTCCCCCTTAACCCGTTTCAGTTCTTAGCTCGTGTGCTCTAAACCGTACAATCTGATTTGACACGCAAGCGGGGATGAACCACAAAACAATATTGCAGCGACAGCACCAGGACTAGCGTGTAGTCAGTGTGCTGCTTATTCGGCATCTGAATTTATAGCGATGTCGTACTGCTCTGACGCATTCGGCGTTCCCAATGCTGCCTCACCTAGTACCGTTTGTGAATGTGTTTTAAAGGTGACATATGTCGTACGAGACAACGATATATAAAAAAACGTGACTGTCCGGGTGAATTGTTGCAGAGGAAGGACCAGCGCATGTCCATGGCAGCGCGGGTACTGCTGGGCATCGTGTGGATCGGCGCAGCGCTCTACGGCGTCATCACGCTCGCTGCGGGTACCCACTGGCGCACTCCCTGGCTCTTCTACCTCTACTACTTCTCCTACTGCAAGCTCGTCATCACTCTGGTCAAGTACATCCCGCAGGTGAGTGACCCTGCCTGAACAGTATTGTTGACGATGGCGATGATGAGAATGACGACTTTGTACTGGAAAGACCCTGGGGTGGAAAATACGGTATGTGTAACAATCACATGCGCATCACCGGGAAAGGTAGCGCCATCCGTCAGTCTTGTTACATGTAGAACGGAATTTCATGACTCTGAAGGTCCGCGTCAGAGTCTATACCGTATGTATACCTTTACATGATGACAGGTAACTGACCCGGTTGTCCCTTGGAGATTAAAAACAATTACTCTGAGGTGGGACGAAGGATTGTACAGTTTCGGCGATGTCGTCCGCATTTCATAGCTTACAAAAGGGCTAACGGAAAAAGACTATGTAGTATGTGGTGCACGTATATATTACCGCGTCCATATCCGTGCCCAGCTGTACGCTGTCAGCGACGGAGACGCTCCTTGACTTGATCTCTCGGATCTTTTGACCGCCTCAATCCAGTACGACGGACTACCCCCATGAATAAAGCCTTAACTGCGACACATGTCGCTTTGTAATTCACATTCAAGGTTATCAGTAACGTTAATTCAACTATAGGATCTTCCATCTATTCATGCTTTGTGGTCGTACAGCTGTAACATCTTTATTCTCTCTCCGATTGCAGGCTATCCTCAACTTTAGGAGAAAATCTACGATAGGCTGGAGCATCGGAAACATACTCCTCGACTTCGCTGGCGGAACCCTCAGCATGCTGCAGATGTTTATCATCGCCTATAATTACGGTAATAATGCGGTCCACATCACCCTTGTAAACGTCGCAGCAGTGACACCGTCTTCGACAGCGTGAAGCTGTTCGTTCGTGTAATGTGTGCCGGTCTACGGCGCTTGCCTTTCTCGACGTGTTGATCGTAACGCTCCCTGGCCACTTTCTCTCCTTATTCACCGTAGCTGTTATTTTTTGCTTAAGAGGCCTTCAGCACATTTTTGAAGATAGTCAGAAAACGGTGCCGATCAGTCTGGGAGACTCCTGGGAACATGTGAGCCAAATATCATTGCGTTGCTCGCACCAGGGAATCCGCAATTCGGTTTCAAACATGTCTCGAAAGCTGCCGCTTTTCTTTCAACATATGACGTCACATGAGGCACCGACTAAGTCTCTTGAGGCAAAAATGGCATTCAAGGATTTCATGATTACGGGAAGATAATCTCCTACGCCTTATTTGTCGTTTTGAATTCAAATTAAGGAAAATGCGCATACCTCTGTTAAAGATCAACGAAAAAAGCCAAGTGACTTAGCCGGTGCCACATGTGACGTCATATGTTTAAAGAAGAGCGGGCGAATTCCCTGGTGCGCTGCACTGCAATAATATTTGGCTCACATTTCAAAGGACCCTCCACGACTGATCGGCAGTGTTTTCTGACTGTATTCAAAAATTTTTGCAGGGCCCCTTTAAGGTCGCTTTTTTTTTTTTCTTGATGCACCCTAAGTCTCGGATTTTCACCCCTAGCCGGATTCTCTTTGTGCCACGTCAAGAAAGGCGACAGCGAGTGCATGCTTGCTGAAATTTAACTTAATTATATGCACAAACTTACTGTACAGAAACTGCTTTCGCACAAGCGAATCGCACGCAAGAGCGGCATGTTACAATAGCGCTGAGCCAGCGGCGACACATGTGTTTAAATGTATTTGCAGGAGTCGCTTAATAAAGACGACACGTCTTATGTGCACTGTAGCAAAACGCATCGTATAGGTCCCACCTGTGCTGCAGTTTCTCGAAACCGCTCCGCTCACGCCATTTGTGCGTGCCTTGCTTTAGCAAGTCGCGGCGGACAGTTTGCTGAAGAGTGTTGTTAAAGAGTGGCGCAAGTATATGCACAGGTCGCTTGGTGCACGCAGGTGCATTCCGTCCTTCGTTCAGCCCGCCCGGACAGGTTAGCGTTTCTCGCGTCACGACCGTCTCTGTTTAGGTAAACATTGGGTGCGACGTTTTGAAGAACAATTACCGCGATATAATGGACGACGCGTAACAGAAACGCGAGGCCTTGCTTCCCACGTCCTAGTCCTATGCAGGATGCGGCGCGCATCCTTTAGAGCCAAGACGCCGCCACGCAGGCTCCAAGCTCGTGTTCGCTAAGCGCCTGGTTACTGAAAAAAGCACGACGCATCATGCTACCTGCTAGCGCACGTGTTTATTCCTGCAGGTTTCTTTGCGATTATGGTGATTAAGATAATTTTTGAATGAAGTGCTACCCATTATGAATGAAGTGCTACCCAGTGCCGCCCATTATGAGCGGCGTGCCCGCTAGGCAGAGTTGGTCACGTTTGGTGCGTTGTAACCTCTTAGAAACTAAAGTAATGCAACGTTTGTTTCATTAAGGACATCTATAGCAGGGGTCCTTAACTTTAACTAGGGTGATATTCAAAAAAAAAAATAAATGTGTGGCCTTTTTTTATTGAACTATTTTCAAATTCTGACGTTTTTGGCAAATCACTTACGTTCGAGTCCAGTATTCAAATATAACGAAGCTTGACAACGGAACGAAACTTGTTTCGCGAAAAAGTGGGAATAATAAAGTGAACATTCACCAATATTCGTTGTCCTCAGTTTAATTTCCGTCCGCAGAAATAAACTCCTGAAATACAAGTAGTTTGGTCCGTTTACCAAGTTTGTGATCCTTTAACCCCAAATTCTTGCGGTAGCCAAGTGTGATGACACGCTCATGTGATAGCATTTCACTTGTTTTTCCTTTTAAAGAAATATTGTGATCAAGAAGAGTGCTGATTGCTCGCTAAGTGCGGTCGAAATTCAGACGTTGCAAGATTTACGGGGGAAAATAGTCGTTTGTTCTTGAAATTTCAATATTTGTTTTTTCAGGCTAGCAATTTTTTTTTTCACAAATTAAGTTCACATTCACACTGTTCTGGATTCAAAGCCTAGGCGTAATATAAATTCGTGAAAGGTGACTGGGACCACTTGTCTGGATTGGCTCAGCAACGCATTTAATCAATACAGCTTCATTAACGTTCACTTTTAGCTTCTCAAACTACATAGTTCTAAGGAGAATTTGGCATATTTTTTCAGCAAAAACTACTAGAGGGAACCCTGGCGCTGCAAACGTTCAATTTAGGCGGAAATACATTTTTCGTAATTCGGAAGTTCGCTTCCTTGCACTGCTTGTTTGCCCAACAAATGGCGGCTGCTGTCATAATCCAAATGAACTGGAAACATTAACTGCACATGCTGATACTTATTTCCTGTGCTTCTTTACCTAAAATAACGAAGGTTGAGTGTATCGCAGGCAAGCCAGCTTTACAGTTATGAAAATGGTCTCATTGTGGGTGGTTCAATGGTATTTGTGCAGCATTCCGGCTTGGGACATCACACCTTCGTGCGGCGTCATATCTCTATACGTACTTGATAGTTCCAAACAAACATATTCTTTGATAAACACTGAAATGCAACAAGCCACTTCCCACAGTCATAATCATTGCGAATTGTTGCACTTCTAGCGCTATGTATAGTTTGTTGAAGCTGTTTGTTTGCTTACTCGCATAACCGTTTGTACTCGAGGCGAAGTCTGCCAAAACCAACGTTCCCACGCTGATTAAAACGTCATGCATGTTTACAGCTGCCTTAGACACCAGTGTCAAACCTTCCCGCATAAGCTTCAATGGCGCTAGCGTACAGGGTAGCAGCAAGGAGGTGTAGCAGCAAGCATGAAGGCTGTTGTCTCCGGTAGCTTATGTAAGAAACTTTGTGGCACATGCGAAACGCTTTTGGGTTGTTTGTGACCTTCTTTTTCCAACGCAGATGACTGGTCGTCGCTGTTCGGGAACTTCACCAAGTTCGGCCTTGGCCTCATCAGCATCATGTTCGACGTGATGTTCATGTTGCAGCACTACGTCCTCTATCCCAACGGCAAGGGGGCGCTCAAGAAAGTGTCCCACGACGATCTTTAGGAACATTTCTGCCAGTCTGGCAGGCCCACCCCACGTCACGTGCATACGTACATTGCATCGGTTTCGACATGTCGTCTCTCTTCCGTATAGAGGAGAGGACAGTGTGGACAGCTGTGCGTTTGTTTGAAGTGTCGATGTGCTATTTTGGACACACTGTACGAATTTTTCTCTTCTCATATCTATCTCCCCTGTTTACTCTCTTATTAGGTGCGACGTTAAAACGAATTTGCGGTAATTGACTTGACGATCTCGGCTATGCTAAATATTTTATTGTCGCGGATGCATCATTACTACGCTAATGTTACGCGCGATATCGAAGAGATGCTTTCTATTTTTACGTCGTATTTAAGTGAAAAACTGCGACTCATTTAGGCAACGCAATAAAAAAAAAGGAACACTCCGTGAATATTCGCACCAAAAATTGTGATCATACACCATGTTCTCACTGCTGAAGGGTAATTCTAAACAAGCTCATTATTTCCGCCCTGGCCCACATAACATCGTTGCCGTTGCTTCGTTTTATTTTCCTTTCTTTTCTTTTTTTCATCAGTGTCTCTTCTCGCGCAATGGCAGAATATCTCAATCTCAATTTATGCATTTGTGTTGTACATTGCGAAAGTTCGGGCATACAGTGTACCATCAGTGTTCCTGTACCGTTCGCGTAAGTTCTAAATGCATTGGCTAGTACATGCACCAATTGTGAATGCGGTACCGTGAATGCTACGCGTTCCGCGCCATAAAACATGGCGTTGAATATAGGCATACGCATTCGCTAACCAAAAACACTAACACTGCTTCCTGCGGGAAAAAAATTGATGCCAAATATTCGTACGTTTAAGATGTGCACTATATGTGGTTCGACAAGGAGTTATGACCTGTTGTTCTGTATTGCTGCTGTTAAGGCGTATTTCTTCTGTAATAGGCCTTCGGTTCTGCAATCACCGGCTCATCACTGTGTAATTAATATTTCAGTTTGTTTAACGATGAAATGTATTATTCATTAGAGGGCAAACATCACTTTTGCGATTGAGAGCACTTGCACGGAAGGCTGACTGCAGGTTCACTTTTTCTTCGACGATGCTTTAAAAGCACGTATTTCTAGCATAATTAAAAATGGGTACGGTAGGAACGGTCAACCTGAATTATTGACCGAATGGCGCAGGCACATGGTCGTAATTCACAAGTGCGGAAGGCAGCTGCAGTAGAATTGTCTGTTTCATGTTCCTAGTGAAGTTCAACGTGCGCGCGAGTGACGCGTACTTTCGCGGAAGCAACGCGCTCAGAGTCGTCGCTTGAATATACGCGGGTGAATTTGATGAGAACGTCAATCCTAACGTGGAACGATCTCTCCCATGATTCGAGGCTTTTCCCGTGCGAAGAATCCCGCCTCACAGGTTTGGCCCGTAACGAGCTATTTGACAACGCTTTACTGCAAGCATCAGAAACGCTTAATCTGGAACGTGCTTTTTATGTAGATATATGGCATGTATACTTGAGCAGGGCGTATATTCCGCAACATCATCAATCCCTGACCAATACCTTGTGATCTTGACAGCAATCGGACGACGCTGCAAAGATTTCTCAATACACAGCGGCGCGCGAGCAGCAATTTTTACGACCGAATCGAATACGAATCGAAGAATGGCAGAAACGCACCGAGCGGAATAAACAATGCTTTTTGAATACAGTTCTGTGATATCGAACAGCCGTACTTACAATTAATGTAAGTGGACGTCCGCGCCATCGCATTCTTAACTTTAGCAGTAAAAGCACGGATACTGCATTTGAGCGAAATAAGCATACACTTCGTGTCCACAGAACTGTACAAGAAGCGATGACGATAATTGCATAGCCGGTAAAATTATGATGTTCGCCGAGCGAGGTAGCCTCATGTGTCAAATATACTGTCATGTGATATGCCTGTAATTAAGTCAGTGGGAAGGGGGATGTATCGAACTCTGCACCAATTCTTTTTGGTTGGTTTCGGTGCAGTTAACATTTTGAAATATTCGTGAGCTATTTGAAAAATATTTGGGTTTGCGAGAGACTGCTATTCGATTCGGACAGTGTTCGATTCGATATTAAATTTTTTAAAATAGTAGCGCATCGCTAAAATTTGATCGATAATTACAAATTTAACATGTCTGTTTCGAGCAAACGAGCTGCGCCAGTGAATCTTCCTTGCAGCGTCGGCTGATGTAACTCGGTACTCACAACTATTGCCTAGTCGACGCACATGTCATCAAAGTCGTTGTTTCTCAATGAACGTAACCATAAACGTCCGTCAAAGTTTTCATGGCTAGGCCAAGCATGTAGCAAAAGAATGAGTTCAAGTGACTGCAGCTTTTAAATGGTAAACGGGAAACTAAATTGTTCACGGACCAGCCCGGTAGCATGCGCTTCGAACTTACTGCGACAACGTTTTGTGTACGCGTGCCCGCTAATACGCCGTGCGATACTCGGCTAAGTCAAGGAAGCTTGTTATTATTATTAGCGATCGTGCATTCTCACATCTGTTTGGTCGTCGTGTCGTAAGAGAACCATGTTGACTGCGTTGTGGTTGCTCATGTCGATCTGGCGCTCTTCATTCGACTATGTGGTCCTGTACCTTTGGTTCATGTTGAACACGAAAGCGATACGCGCTTGGAAATATGCATTATTTTTGCTCATATTGTATTCATGCTACAAGATCAGTTTCCAGCGTGAGCGAAATGTTGTGAACACTTCACCGTAAACTACTGCTGAGCGATCGCGTTTCTCTACTGCACCAGTTTGCAGAGGAACGTGTATCATTGTGTGTAACATTTCAGTCAATTTTGTCATAGTGGCAGTGGGCGCATTCAGGTACAATGTGAAACACAGACACGGCGCTGGTCCGTGTTAATTGTCCGTTGTCAATTGAATGAGCTCACTGTTATTGTGACGGATATGCTCCCGTAAGCCCAAGTCACTACTCTCTTGAGTCAGATTCGTAATTGGTCAATTTGCTGCTTTCTGTTGCCGCATTCTCGCTGGAAAAGAAAAACGGAAAACTAATAAATTGTTTCGCATTCATACGTATTTCAATGCCTGCCAAGCAATAACTGGAGCGTTTTATAATATGTGCCCATTCACAAAAAGAAAACTGAGTAATAAAATGTTATGTTGTTGCAAACATGTCTACGTATCTTAATTCGGTGTAGCCAGCACAAAGCAGGCACGCCTTATCACAGTGTGCGTGCAAAAGCGCAATAAAAAGAAATCAATGGCGAATTTGTTTATATGCACTGTTTGCAAACGTAGTGTCTTCCCGTTTTTATCCCTTTTTCTTTCTTTTGTTTTTTCGGGACATCATTATTGTAAGCGCTGCAAACGAGCACGAGACAAACTATTGAATTCAGCTCCCGCACTACATCGCCAGTGACGTCAATGCGACTTTAATTATCTTCTTTCGTTAGCTTTTTTTTTTTCGACGTATTTTGAGGAAAGGAAGAATTTCCAAATATTACCAGGTTGAGACACACATCACCTTTGAATGTTATTTCGTTCTTCCTCCTCCGCTCGTAAGCATTACACTAACAAAAGCCTAGTGCCGCTGAAGTTTATGAAGTCAGGAAAGTCCCGTGTTCGAAGTTACCCTTTTCATAATGACGCCGTCATTTCGACAGTTGGTTGAATTCTGGTCGTGTTGTCCATAGCTGAAGAACGTGAGCTTGCACCCGTTCACGACGCCAAAAATGGAAGCTGCCACCTTGGCGCTTGGGAGCAGAGTGTCTGCATTATACGTTTGCAACGCTGGTAGTCCTGAGCAAAGACTGAACCTCGTTCATCTTTTCGACTCCTCCCTTGACTGTATGTCTTGGCTACCTCGTTGACACGATCTTGGTGATAGGCTGGTAAATCTAATTGGTATGATATTCACGGGAACCGGAAAATAAAACGTGTAACCCGGAAATCGTATCAACCGTTGCAAATGCGTCGCGCCTGTGGGTTGTTGTGCGGCAGAAAAGTATGATCCCGAAACACTTAAGCCTGATCGTATCAACGAGGTTTTTGACTCTTAGCAGGAATGAAGTTTTCCACCGATATATCCTCAGATGCGTTCCTCTTGTGGACCGTTGCATTTTCGCTTCTTTGCGCCGAGGCGTCGCGGTCATTGTGCTTTTGTCGCCGGCTCACCTTCTGCACAGCAGTGACACCGTGGTACTGAAAAGCGACCCAACCCGAAGAGAGTTGGCCAAGCAGTGAGTAACGGGAGTCATATCTCGCGCCAAGAAAGAAAAAAAAAACGATGATAGGAAAGGGAACAATAGGCGCACGCCAGGAAGGAAATGTCATCATTCGTTGCCTCGGTGACGGCGACCATGGTTTGGAAAAGGAGCGCGAACAAAAGTGAGGCGCCTGGTTGGGGAAGAAAAAAAAAAGAAGCGAAAAGCCAATCACACGAGCGAAGATGTCATCGCTGCACAATTCTTCGGTACCGGCGTTGGTAACAGCGATGCCGGTATATCGACCTATCCGAAGAATTTCAAGGTGGCAGACAGTGTGCCTCGGGCTAGAGTACGTGGGCTGTGCTTTCCCTCACTGTCATGCGCCGTACGGAAGCGCGAAAAGACATGTTAGATTATTGAAAATAAGGAACGACAAACGGAAAGGCCGTAGCTTTGTATAGCATCGATATCGATTGCAAGCATTTGTCCCTGCAGGCGTGCGTCACTTGGGTTGCCCTGTGTCGCCCGATAATGCACAACGCAGCAAGGAGCCAGAACGAGATTTCAATGCAAGCGAAATAGACCTTTTTCAAGCTTTCCCAGAAGCCACTGCGAGCGCGTAGTGCAGTATGGGAAATGTGTGTACATCGGCGGAGGCAAGCTCGGTTTAAGCAAGCGCCCGACGCAATGGCAGCTGTGGTATCGAAGCTACGACGCGATAAAAATCGAATCCGAGTTTGATGAATGCAGTCTGTCGACGTAGCCTGTTCATCCGCATCGTGAAACGTGCGTAACATTTAGATTTGCGCGTCCGAAAACGATGTACGTACAGAAAACAGGCGCACGCTCAACGTGGCTATACATGCCTTGCACCTACGTCACGACCAGGCGCTGCGGGATACCGTTTCGCCATCGTGGAGGACCAGCCGCGGCAGTGAAAGTGCGGACGCGTATGCGTTTCTGTACTCGCTCTCGTTAGCAGCGGTATTTGAGTTCTCGAATCGCAGGAGAGCAATGAAGAGACGAGTGTGAAAGAACACAAACCTTTTTCACGTGCTAAAAGACGCACACAGTCAATGCGGCCGCACGAAGCAGCTAAAATCCCGAGGCAGCGCAGTGTGGCTGACGCGTATCAAGCGCGCCGATCGCGACACCGAACACGCTGATACATCCAAGTGTGCACAAGAGCCTACAAATGTTTTGCGAGCACAGTTATGCGCCTGTTCCTGCCTTGAGCATCGTCCGTCGGCTCCCGTCGTAACCGATCGCGAACGAGCGTAGCAGTGGCGCACCGACGGGGGGGGGGGGGGGGGGGGTTCGGGTGTTGTAACCCCCCCCTTGAGGCCGACCAAACCCCCTCCCACTCCGTAATTTCTCTTATGTCCTAGAAGAATGTGGCGCTAATGCCTCTGCAAAATGCCGAAAAAATAATAAGAATAACCATCATCATCGATTTTACTATTATTTGGCATATTATTTACTTTTTTTTACACACGCAACAACTGTGTAATGGCATGCCCGGCCCTTCGTGAAAAATTGACGTCGATATCGATTTCAAGCATTTGTCCCTGCGCTCTACGCAGGCGTGCATCACTTGGGTTGCCCTGTGTCGCCCGAACGCGATAATGCACAACGCAGCAAGGAGCTAGAACGAGATTTCGATGCAACCGAAACTGGACGTTCGCTTTCAATTCATTGCGTGTGAACTACGTCCCACGTGGCAAGATCGCGCCCTTCAAAAGTCCGTGAACCCTGTCCGAACTTTTGACAGGAAAGGAATGAAGTACTTTGGCAAGCTCTAACGTGGTTGTGTGAAGCGTCAGAGGATATTTCTATTCATGTATGTCCGCCTCGGAGCCAAAAAAATACCTGTCGCATCAAATTTGTAAGCCGTCCTGCAATGAAATTCTCCATGTTCCGAAAGCGATATCCACTTACGAGTGTACAGTGTAACGAAAGAAAAATAAAGGGAATAACGAAGCACGTGTCTGGTGGTTACAGTGAAAAGAGCGTTCACTTTGTCCTTGCAATGCTTGTCGCCTTTCTGTGAAAATGAACGACCTGTGAGCTGGATAAGATGCCCCCTTCCTTTCATTCATTAGTGCGTCAGCAATCTCATCTGCAGGAGCACGCCAATCACGTGGCCGGCCAAAATCTCGGGCACACCAAATTTAATGAAGGTCTCAACATGAAAACGTGCCTACAAAGAACCGTGTTTTAAACGAACCGCCACAATACGTCTCGGGTGAGTTCTCCCAAGTTAAACCTCGTGGCACGCATGCGCACGCGCTTACGCCGCGTAAGTATGCGTACGCACAGTTACGTTTCTCAAGTTTCATGCTGAACCGCTCGACCACCATTGCGGTTCAGCATGAAAGCGCCCACTTTCAGCGCGGCGTCTGTTGTCGGCCATCGTGTTGACGCCTTGTTTTTCCTCCGGATGCAACCAAGGACGCGTACGCCCATGCCGCGGAGGACAACGTCCCCTCTATAGATATCTGTGCGAAGAACCTCGAATCGACCCCACAACAGAGACGGCAGAAACGCCCCCATCTTGATAGCGTGACGTAATGTGTTATCACACATGCGCGTTCGTACAAGCAAACAAACAAAATGTAAGAACGAGGAGGTGGGCAAGCAAGCGAAAACGTGAAACACACGAGTTCGTTGGCACTAAAAAGGGAGAGCTCTGTGTTTTCTCTATGAGTTTTTGTCTCTGCCTGAAACCATTGTTCAGGAGGGTGCCGGTTCTAAGTGTTGGACGACCACCCCCGCAAGAAGTGTACTGAACATTGTTCACGGTTCTTCAAAAGAACAGTTCGTTGACCTCAGTAGGCTCTTAGTGACAAATCAGGTGTAATCCCCCATTTCACCGTGTTGCACGTAGCAAACGGTTTATTGCTGTTTCCGCAGCTCTGTGATTCTTACACTATTGATTGATTGATTGATTGATTGATTGATTGATTGATTGATTGATTGATTGATTGATTGATTGATTGATTGAGTGAGTGAGTGAGTGAGTGAGTGAGTGAGTGAGTGAGTGAGCGAGCGAGCGAGCGAGCGAGCGATGGAGCGATGGAGCGGGCGGCCCTGCAGAGCAACAGAGGAGCTGCGAACCACATTTCTTGCCGCCCGGAACGCTTTATGAAGCACTTAAATTTTGGCATGCGAGTGTTCCTCAAGTTCACTTGAATGTTATCGATTAATCTTATTGGTCGATGGGGTTTTGTGACAATCGTACAACTATATCCAGCTTCGATTTGCACGCGGTTGCAAGTCAACGCGAGAACTGCGCTGACACCGCGTGAAGGGCGCCCGACGCTGCGGCAGTAATTCTCACAAAGTGGCTGCAGGAAGTCCTAGGATTTTTTTTTTCTTTCCTCGATGTTGTTCTGTTCCTTGCGGCGCCACAGCAGGCCTTGCGACGTCACGCGCCAAGTTCGTGAACGGCGCCAATTGTGTGAACATCACGCTTTGTTCGTCTGATTGTATGTGTGCTTTTCTGTTTGTTGTGGAAGTATATTCATGACTGTGTGAAAAGCGAGAGAAAAAGCTTTTAAGATTTAAGAGGCCCCGCTAGCCCTCACTTGTCACAGCGGTGGAAGACATTACAAACGCTCACAATCTTGGCAACAGAAAATAATGAGGAGCAGTTAACGCCGAGGTGCGATGAAAACAGATATTGAGATAAACATTTACAAAACTAAACAACACTACGGCCCCTCCACTACGTGAGGATAGTCGATCAGCCTCGCCGTGTAAGTGTCGCTTCAGTACATCTTTAATTGCGACTGCGCGAAGCCCGCGGAGATAAATACTCGGAATGCTGGAAAATAAAGAAGTGTGCCTGCACGCCTTCCGTGATGATGATGATAATTTTTTTCGAAAAGACATGGACGTTGAGGCTAGCTATAGACAGCTTCGTTGTAAAAATGTGTACACGCAATCCATGAAGTCAGTCAAAAGTAGCGGAAAGCAATGGATGCGCAGTGTGCGGAGGTATCTATACACCACAGATATCCAATCTACGATGAAATTCAACGCAAACGTCCAGGACAACGACACCGAGGAGAGACGACACGCGCTCTTCTCTCAGTAGTTTTCCTCGACGTTTGCGCTGAATTTTGTTGGAATGAAATGTGTACCAACTAAGCCCAACCAAAGTTTTATTGTAGATCCCTCGGGCGGCGCGTCATTCAGACGGCGAGTGAGCGGAGCATCGACTCGTAGCGAGGATCCCCTAAAGCCCACAGTCCGACCGCACATATTTCCGGGATAACTAATCATTCGCCACATATAAACATCCACAAACGCGTACATAAATCTCCTAGCTTAATTACGCAAGGAAAAGCAGGTAGTAGCGTAATAATTATCGCCAGCAGGGCGGAACACTGCCTGACAATTTCGCACGCGGTTAACTAACGCTTCCTGGATTCATATTGCACGTCGCCGCGAATAAAAGCTGTCCGCCCAACGGACTGACGTATTTCTTACATTTAGGAGCGAAATTATAAGGCCATGCATAGCCGTCGTTGTTAGCACGGTTACGGTAAGTGCTGGTGTCCGTGTGTGTTGTACTGTGCGTAGTGGGCAGTATTTCCATTCTTTCACAACGCATTCTTTTTTTTTTTTTTATGCAATGGGAGCGTCTCGAGGTCTGTGAAGTATGGTGAAAATGTGCGCACTTCTCGCTAAGTCAGTATCGCCGGATGGCCTGCTGATAATGCTGGTCGAACCTTGGTCGCCACGCCAGCGATCGGCAACGATAAAAGCCGATAAGAAGCGCTGCGGAGACTTCCGTACGCTCGCATTTCGTGCGAATCTGTCGGGCCTCGAGTGCATCGTGGAGGATCCGTGCCTGATAAGGCCTTTTTAGCGATAAGGTGGAATGGGCGGCAATCTTCGATTTCCTATCTTTTTCGCTCTAGCAACGTAGTTCGAATGAATGCCGCACAGTACTCACGGAGAAATGCGTGCACTACGCCCGACTACATCGCGCGGAGAGAGCGCGCGGCGAGCGCGACGAAATATAGTTCCGCGTAGAGAGAAACGTGCGTCATACAACTCTCTCGACTCTTACTCATTTGCCAGCGCGCAGTCTCTCGCTGTGAGACGGGGTGGTTTATAGTGACTTCGAACGCAGACAAAGCAGACTTAGAGGGATTCTAATACGATAGTACCTGACCACAACATAGTTGCGCTTTGCAACGCTGCAGCGAACTACTGCGCCCTGGCGCGCGCGCGCGCGCTCGTAGCAAACAAAGGGGCAGCCCCAACTTGCCGCCGAGGCGTCATACGACCGCCGCCACTCGCTTTCGAGGCGGCGACATCGGCAGGCCGATCTCGTGTGCATCAGGGGAGTCAGCTGACACGACCGGTCACGTGCGCTACCGCCCTTCCCCTCCTGCCTCCCTGCCGGCTGGGTCTGCTCGGCGCCTCCGCACGAAAAGGTTTGTGTACTCCGTTTTACGTGCGCTGTGCGTTCGTTGTGCCGCTGTGGGGCGGGCCTCGCGTAGCAAGACTAAATTAGTCTGGGACTACTTTCGCCGTTGCTCCCTCGTCGCGTTTTTGCCAGTGGGCCCTTCTGTGTTGTCGTTTGGGTGCAAGCCGCTGTCAATCGTCTGTAGACGATGCTATAAGGTGATAAGCGGTAGCATACAGCGTTTTTTGTGGCGACCATGACATAGGCGATTCAGAAGCGTGATCGACTGGGCAGATAATTTCTATCACGCTGTGGCTCAGGGGTTTATCCAGAATTTCGATTTTGAGGGGGGTGTTGCACAAGGTTTAACCAGTCCTCGGGAATGTGTGGGTACCTAGTCATGGGTAATCTGGAGAATTTTAAGAGGCGGGGGGGGGGGGGGGGGGGAGGAGGAGGAGGGGAGTGTAAGTCCCTGCTGCGGCTGTTCATTGCTATTCTACAATGAGGCGGATCTATCTCACCGTAGCACATTAAACGTTCGACAGTGACTCGACGCACTATATTCTTGCACCTGCCCCTTACAGCAATACGCGGTGACCTCGAAAAATAATAAACAAAAGCGGTCTCGCGCAGCTGCGGGTGGCTCTCCTACGCCCACTGCGATGAGTAATTCTAGAGACACGTTGTTCGTCCCGTGGCTGTCATTCTCGGGTGACGTCTCTCTGCTCCCCGTTGTGCCGGTTACAACCGTGCGCGTGGATGCCTGCGAATCCATAGCATTTGGAAGCGGCTGAGGAGGCCTGCTGCTGCGCGTACGAGACTCCGTGGCAACGCGAGCACTTGGATTCGACGGAGTGTGGGACAAAGCCAAATGTGACGGCGGCGATCTATGCTTATGTGCAGCTTCTCCATAGGTTTTTTTGCCAGTTGTAAGAAGACATCAACAGTATATATTGCGTTCCGTGGCTGTTTGTATCCCCTCGAGCAAAGGTAAGACACTCCACTTGTTTTTAAACCTCCACATTCCTCGTACCTGGCGCCAGTGTGACAAGAAGGCTCGTGAACGTAATTCGTAACTCGACTGTGGATAATGAGCGTGGTTTCATTTCCGTCTGCCCTCAGTTCCGGTGTCTGGCATTCCATCTCGCCGAATAGCGTTACAGTGAATGGAATGGCCATTCTTAAGGCGCTGCACACTTCGTGTCATTGCCCCGCAAATATACGCTTTGTTTTAGTTAACTGCTTAGCTTTTTGCTTATTCTCCTAGAGCTATTTTGATATATCCTTTGTGACTTACACTTAGTTAAGAGTTCGATTTCTTTAAGTTAAAGGGGCCGGAAACAAGCACTGACGTACGCACGCGCAAGAAGGTCAGGGTGTCAGAAGGCGGACTTAGAGATAAGACAGAAGAAACAACCCAGACGGGAGGAAGTTATTAAGGGAAGGTGGAAATGAATTTCAGGTGTGACAGTTGTGTGCCGGTGCAAGTTTCATCTGCACATTGTGGCTGTGTACTTATTCATGTTTTGGCCCGCTCTTAGGCATGAACTGTAGGGAGTGATCTGTGTGGAATAGGGATGTGGTTGACGCTGTGTTTCTCTTGTAAGCGTGCCTATTTTTGTATATGGCCGTGTACGTCGATGCATTTCCTTGTTTCTCGACGTGAGAGACCGCCTAGTAAGGGGCACGCACTGATGCTATTTCTTTTTCTCCGTCACACACTTTCCTCCCTCTGTTATTCATTCTGACACTTTCGGTGTTCGTATCCGTTATTCGTCACTCTCCTCAACCGTATTTCGATCCCTTGAATCACCCCTGTGCGTAGTAGAATGATAACTCCTACGCATGCACGCAAAAAAAAAAAAAAATGCACACAGACATATTCTTTTTATACGAAGCATCTCTCAGACATAAACATTGTGGGAGCTGCAGACAAACTTTAGTAACCACGGTTCTCCTGGCGTACTGGACGCTACAGATGTGCTTTTATGCCAGCGATGCATTCCATATGTCAGCCCCGCCACGGTGGTCTAGTGGTTATGGTACTCGGCTGCAGATCCGAAGTTCGCGGGATCGAATCCCGGCCGCGGCGGCTGCATTTCGATGGAGGCGAAATGTCGAGGCCCATGTGTGTGCGATGGCAGTGCGCGTTAAAGAACCCCAGGTGGTGGAAATTTCCGGAGACCTCAACTACGGCGTCTCTTATAATCAGAACTGGTTTTGGCATGTTAAACCCCACAAATCAATCATTCCATATATGCTATACATTACTGAACGCGTTCGAGAAAGGGCCGTCGCCGTGTGCCTGGCCGAGCAACCAGTCGCCTTTTCTCGTCTATTGTCCCCCTGTGATCCTCAACCACGCCCCCGTCGCCTGTAACTCTCCGCAATGCTGTCGATCGTTTGTTACACTTGCATCACTCATCCGCATGTGGCCTTCCCTTCCCTACTCCATTCAATTTTCAGACTGGACAATGATCGGTCGGCGCTTATCTAAGCCGCTTTTCCCTCATCTCACCGTGCCGCCTGTAATTTCCCTTTTCAGCTCCTCTTCATAGCCCTCCGCGATCTCTGCTGATGTCCGATATCGCTTTCCTTATTATAGTTTTGCTTATCTAATCGCCATGGAACTAAAACACAGTTAAATGGTATAGACACGCATAGTCCCTCCATCGATGCCGTTTAGAGGCGCTCCTTATCTTCTCAGCGTGACTGTGCCGAAAGTAGGAGGTCACAAAACATATCAATTGCCAGCAATGAGCGATTTACCAGAATAAAAAAAGAATGCAGCGCATCTTCAAAGTTCCGCGTATTCCACTATCAATCCTAAAATGGCGGAGGTTTCACAGGAATCCAAAAAGTTCACGGAACCACGCGACGTGGTGGGAGTCTTCTGCGGCTATTGGACGGCATTGAATTGCAATCACTAAGACCGGTCTCCTCGACGAAACGTTGACTTCAAGCCTGACGCTTTCCCTGTCCGGTCGCCGTTGATCACGCTCTTTTGGGTTGCGCAAATATTCCTGAATTTCGAATATTCGAGCCAAGCAGCGTCCCACTTGGTTCCGTCTTCGATCGTCCGTATCGAATAGCCCGCATATGCGAATATATTTCGAATAGTCTACGTACGTTTTAAAAGGCCGATGCGATCTTATTGTAGTACTAATAATTCATGGCGTTTTACGTGCCAAGACCATGACATGATTATGCAAGGCGCGCTCCGCAAAGAAGGGCTAAGAAGGGCTCCGTAGTAATTCTGATTAATTACATGGGGTTCTTTAACGTGCGTCTAAATCTAACTACGCTGGTGTCTATGCATTTCTCCCCGTCGTAATGTGGCCTTGGTGTTGGGGATTCGATCCCGCGGATTGGGGCCAACGCTCCAGCCGCTAAGCTGATTTGATTTGTGGGGTTTAACGTCCCAAAACCAGCTCTCATTAAGAGAGACGCCGTAGTCGAGGTCTCCGGAAATTTCGACCGCCGGGGGTTCTTTAACGTGCACTGACATCGCACAGCACACGGGCCTCAACATTTCGCCTCCATCGAAATGCAGCCGCCGCGGCCGGGATTCGATCCCGCGACCCTCGGATCGGCAGCCGAGATAGCCAATACACCACCGGTGGCGAGGCAGTCGCTAAGCTATACCACGGTAATATAATTGATGGTGTTTTTACACGTGCCAAAACTATGGTAAGACTGTGAGGAAAGCCCTTATTCTGGGGTAATATTGACTACCTACGGTTTTCAAACGCGCACCGTTGTCTAAGTACACGGGTTTTCTTTGCATTTCGCCCCCATCTAAATGCGGCCGCCGGGATCCGACCCGTTGTTGATGTGAAATATGGTGTTAATGTTGGTGTCAAATGGGCGATAAGCGCATTTCCCGCGGCCACAGGATGAGCATAAAACATGAGTGCTTACATAGCGTGGCAGACATAGAACGAGCGTTTACGAATACAGCGCTGCAGGCTATCTCTCAGAAAGCTACACTTCACCCGCCGTACGATTGTTTGCGCTTTCTAAGAGTTCTGCGGGCTTACAAAACTCTGCTTATTTTTCCCTAGTGTCTCGATAATGTTACGAATGCCATAGGATGTGGAGAATATCGAATGGTGTTTGTTGAAACGGCTGTTCAGTGTGCTCTTTGCCCACTCTTGGCTGTCATGAAGGTAAACATCATATACGCTGTCATAAGCACGACTGTTAAATTTTCGAAAAGTATTCCGTTGAGTTCGATTCCATCCTAGTACGTACTGTTATATTTAGGTTCGGTTGGGTCTCAGAGGGAAGTACTTTACATCCCTGCACGTAGTTACTAAGCTCATAAGGTACTCAGTCGTACACTTGCTGAACGGGCAAGCTCTGCCACCGATGGGAAGCAGCCGCCACCTGAAAATTACGTTCTTTTTGAATTAAGTACGAAGTTATACGTGTACCCAACTATCTAGAACCGATACAGGGGATCAATATTACTGCTAGAGAGAAAGAAGGGATGTTATGCGGAAGGACGGGTAATTTTTCACTGGTAATGATATTCATGATCTAATAGAACAATGTAACAATACAATGAAAAATCTGGAAGAGTGGTCTGCATTAAATTTAATGAAAATAAATGTAAGCAAGACAAAAGCAATAATATTCAGGCCAAAGAACAAGCGCATACCTCCACATCAAGACATTATGTTACATTCCCGAAGTATTGAAATTACCGAGAATTTTAAATGTCTGGGTGTTATCTTTTCAGCCAACATGTCATGGGATAATCATGTTAATTACGTCCTAAATAAAGCAAGCAAAATCACTGGTGTAGTAGGCCGTTTACGCTACATTCTTCCCACATGTATTAAACATTTACTATATAATTCACTTTTTCAATCTCACTTAAACTACTGTCAAATAGTGTGGGGTAACACAACACACACCAATCTAGAATGTATTTTCCTGTTACAAAAAAAAAATATCTACGCCACGCATACAACGCTTCTTATACAGCATCGACAATAACTTTCTTTAACAATTCGGGCGTGATCCCTGCACATAATCTGTACAAATATCGTTTGAGTCACATATACAAACAAGATAACTATCGTAACGTAAACAACCCATGTAATCTTGCCCAACTTCAAAGAAAAGCTCCAAGCTACGGTACCAGACACTTAGAGGAATGGTTAGTGCCAACACCGCGTTCACACTACGGAAAACAAATGCTTCACTACACAATACCTACACTATTAAACAGCTATAAATCGATACAGTTTGATCTTTTCAAGGCCTCCTTCAAAGAACTTAAAAGGATGTATGTGGTTTATGCATAGATTCACGTTGCAATGTTTAACATCTTTGATTTCGTTGCCTTTTCAGATGAAAGAGCGAGTTGAAATATGTAAAAGCATTAGTATACGCCTGTATATATGCACGTGTGTGTGGCTTCGTGTTTGTATAATTATGTAAAAGTGGATATATATATATATATATATATATATATATATATATATATATATATATGTGTGTGTGTGTGTGTGTGTGTGTGTGTGTGTGTGTGTGTGTGTGTGTGTGTGTGTGTGTGTGTGTGTGTGTAATATTGCCTCACTGCCAAATACAAAGGGTTGTAAGCTAGTCAAGCTGTCCCGGGACAGCTTTTTTTCTACAATCCCCCCATCTGTATCTCATAAAGATGGCAAATAAACTTATTATTATTATTAAAAGAAAAATAAATGTGTAATTTCTGCCCAGAACTGGGGAAGGGGTAAGGGGAGAAAAAAATTGATGAAGAGATAGAATGAAACATACAGACCAACATGGGAGCTACGAAGGAGCTGCGGGAAGTTTCTGCGAGCTGTCGGATATAGCTCCGGCTATCCGGCAGCTTCCGGCAACTATCCGGCAACTGGAAAGTCGGCAGAAACTTGTAAAACAGAATTGGTCGATCCTCGTAGTCGCCCCATGTGTATGCGTAGGGACTCCGGCGACACAGGTTACTGCGTTTTTTGCAATAATAATTTAGAAATGAAATCTACTCTGTCGTGAAAGAACGCTACCAGATGTGTGTCAAACGCAATTGCAAGTAATCCTTTCTCGCTTTTAAGCAGGACAATTAAACCTGCGTGGGTATTTCCTGGTTTTTCGTCACACCAGGAGATTTACGTTCATCGCCCAGGGTGGTGCCACCGGTAACTTTTAGGGTCAATTTGAAAATATTATTCCATTTTTATGGGGTAGAACGTAGAAACATGCTCGTTTCCGTCAGTGTAAGGAAAGATATTTTAAAGCCCCATAACGCGCAACGCTGATTTCGTCAGTACACACGTGAGCTTTCCCGACCACCTTGTGCGGTCAGTTGAACAGTAGTTACAGCCCATCATTCTCGTCTTTCTCTTTCTTGTCACGGTTGCATAATCGTGCGTCGCTCGGCATGCACGGAAACAGCTGGCAACAACCGTCAAGGTGTGCGAAATGGTTGCTCGTTGACGCTGGCGGTAATTTTGAACTGATGGCAACGAAAACATTTGAAGAAATGGTGGGTGTTATTCCAAGAGCCAGAAGTGTGCATGGACGTACGCGCTGCTTGGGCAGAGAGGGGGAGGGAAGGGGGGCAGGGGCGAAAATTCGGCTACAAGGAAATCCATACGGATTTCTCAGAAAGCTTTCATTTCTGAGAAATCCGTATGGATTTCCTTGTAGCCTTGTGCTACGAAAAAGGTGGATGCTAATTTTCCATTTCATAATACGTTAATCCACCTTGCGGGTTTCCGCAGAACTCATTTGCCATATATTCACGCCCATGTGCTTCGGGTTGTCGATGGATTCGCCCTCGCGCTGTCAATCACTAGCCACCTGGTTAGCTCAACTGGCAGAGCGAGCGCCCCGGACAGGCGTTGGTCCCGGGTTCGAACCCCGGACCAGGACGAATTCTTCGGCAACTAGCAAGCTTTCATTTCTGAGAAATTCGTATGGATTCCTATATATACATTGTGCTACAAAACGGGTGGATGCTAATTTTCCCTTTAATAAAAGAAAAAGTCTAAACATGGCATTAGAAACTTTGGCACGTGTAACGTACGTGCTTATACCGCTGCGGGCCGTACTCTTCACAACTGCAAATTTCTTTAGTTATGGATATACGTATTTCATAAACGACGAACTATATGTAAAAAAAGAACGAAGTTGATACTAAAGGATGCGCCTGTTCGTATTCAATTGACTTGCCCGTCTAAGGAATAACGGGGGCTCTAAACTCCATGGTGTAATGCAGCTCGTCGCTCATGGTGTTATATCCATTAAATAATATGTTAGTTTTGTAATATTCTCTGCACCAACGTGAGAAATGCGATTGTGCCCGGTTAATAAACTGCCGCCTTTACATTTAGCGCTATCTTCAGGGCTTTATTTATTTTTTTTATCGCATTCAAAGCGGAGCATATTGCGTCTACATATGGAAACACTGTATCCCAAGGAGACCTGGACCCCTGTTCGCTCCTTTGCCGTTTTGTTCTATTTATACTTTCCGTTTTTCTTCCGGGTTCATGCGACGGCAGGCAACATTAGTGTTTCTTTCAAAAATTACCGTTGGATATTTTTGTTTTAGACGACGAGGAAATTTTCATTACAATGTACAGGCGCCTCTTGCACATCAACGAAGCAAGTATACAGTCGTTTCCAAATGTGCTTGTGTGCGCTGAATGCGAGAGCAATACTCCAGACACACGCGGTGACTGCGTGTTTGTAGAGCTGCGTCCCGTCGCCGCAAGTACGTTTTCTTTTTTTCCTTCTCTTTTACTTTCTGGCAGGAAAGAAGACGGCCAAGTCTCCTCCTGTTCACCGACGCGATGGCAACGTTCCAGCTACTCTGCCTCTGCTTGCTTATGGCAACATCAGGTTAGAATGACGCTCGGACCATTGCGAATTGAAAATGTATAGGAAATATGAATGCGAAATGCAAAACAATTCTACGTAACCATAAGGCATAGAAAACTTGCCGAAGCATTTCAGGCATTTATCTTTGGGAATTCGTGCGGGTCTGATGTAAGGCAAGCGTCTCGGGGCTCTTGTGCATATCGTGTTGCAGGAGAAATACAACTACATCTAAGCGTCGCTAGCTGCTTGGCGCAGACAACGCTTCAGGCATGTTAAACACGCATTCCAAGCATTTCTCTATATAATATCCGAGTGTTATCTGATTTTGTCAGTGCGCTGAACTTTATGCCTTCCGTTCGTGACGCCTTATCAAACAATCTTTGCACAAATCTCGGCAGAATCGCCACTGAGGACGTATACCTTTTACTCCCCTCATTACGAGGCATATAGGAAAGTGCGCGGCAAAATGCAAGAGCGGAGGATTCCTGCACTGTGGTTGCTTTTCTGTAATCTAACGATTACGCTGACTGTTCGAGCGAGTTCCGAACAGGTGGCGCACGTAAGCTTTTACGACGTTTATTTGCCCCAGCTGTTGCGGATCAGTCCTTACAAAACTCAACGCTGAAATTATAGTGAGTTGTCTTTGTCACGTTCTTCACTGGCCCCGCCTCCAAACGAACACACACCCGCACATATCAAGGCTACACGCAATTTTTGCACAGGTATACACAACAACGGTATTCCCCTGGTGCTATGACCACACAGCCACACTTGCACACATTGCACATATTCACGCACTCACAACGTGGTCTTGGGAGGAGCGGGCTTCTGAGCTGGCACTGCGGAGCCAGACTCGCCGCGGCCATTGGGGCTTACAAGAAGACTATACCCGGGGTTAAGCACGGAATCTGCTCACGCAATAAAGTTCGCTCTTGTTGTTTTTGTTGTTGCATTCGATGCATTTTCTGTTGAGACGCAGTGAAATGCCATGCATAAAATTTACGAGATGTGATGGCCGTCGGAGCATTGCCTTCATTGTCTTGTTCGCTATCTGGTTTCAGGTAGCGCTTTGAAGTTGATCTCATCGACACAGAGCATGCTCATCCCTCTCGGAAGCGAGTCGGGATTTTACGTCCACCTGGAGTGAGTACCTTAACTCGTTGCCTACCACGGCATTCTTCAATTCCTTCTCTAGGCATGCGAATTATTGTTTCTGTTCTTTCATTCCTTTTTTTTTTTTTTTTTTACTGTTAAACCGCCTTATTTGTTTAGCCATGTTATATGAGCGCCTTTCTAAAAGGCGGCGAATTTTCTGAAAGTCGTGTATATAAGCGCGCACATTCTTGATCAAAGTTCTTCAGAGTGCAAGTACAAATGAGAAAGCAAAGCAAGCGGCAAAAGAGCGCAATTCATTAACAATGTACTTACAAGTCAGATGGGGCAAGATGTATGCCTTTCTTGTACACTAACGAAACTTGCGCTAGCTTTTTCTGGCAAGACCGACCTTGGAGAGCTAAAATATGAGCAGAAAATTCAAGGCTTGGCAGTTCTGAAGAGCACTGCTTGGTACCTAACATGCTCCTTCATCGAAGCGGGACTCATAAATCTACCGAGCTTTCGTGCGTGGCGAAGTGTCTATTTGGTTACACTAAGTAGGTGCACGCGACAGCCAGCGACTTCGGCCTCTGTATAGTGTGTAAGCGCTGTGTCCGTTCTTGCAGTCAAGCCCCGAATGTGAGCGTTGAAGTGCACGCAGCCGTAAAAGAAGGATGCAATGCGGTCACTCTACCTGGACGAGCATGGATACCTTTGGCGGGAACCGAACCTGCATGGATAAATGTCACGGCCGTCGGAGCCGGCCACGCCACCGTCACGCTCAACACCTCTCAGCCTTACGTCAGGTTCTGTTCTGTTCTGTTCTGTTCTGTTCTGTTCGGTTGTTCTGTTCCATGTATAACGACATTGTTTCCGCATCATGGGTGTGCGTACCAGAAGTCGAAGCGAGGTACTTGAGATCTACGAAGCCATTATTTGCGGTTGCATGCAGTCTGCATCTTGGTGTGCTATTCATGCATGACCAACGCAGTTGTGAACATAGAAACTAAGAACCCATGCCAGGCACGTAGCCAGGATTTTTTTTCGGGGGGGGGGGCCAAGGCCTAAATGTTCGCAAAAAAGTCGTTCCATGGCAAAATGAAAAAAAAAAAAAAAGTTGCCCGGGAATACCGAAGGCGCTTAATTATTAGAAGAGAATGAAAACAGTGGAATGCAGCATAAAAGGCGAGTTAATCAGAGATGGAAAGCATGTTTTTTGACACTGCAATAAAGCTAGTGCGCGTGCACCAGAAAAAATACTTTCCCACCAAGTAATCTCGACCGAGAAGGGTCAGAGTCAGTGACGTAAAGAAGAGTGACAAAAAAAAATGAAAAGGGGGGGGGGGGGGGGGGATGCGAAGGAATCTGGCGCCCACTTACGGATGTGTAGTAAATAAAAAAAAAAACAATTGTCGGACGCTTTCTCTACCCAACTTCTCATACTGTCTGAACAACAGGCCTGCGAGAAGAACGTGAGCCACTTTATTTATGACAGCAATTCTTAAACCAAAAACAGAAATACTTGGGAAAACAATTTTATTGAACCACAAAATACCAAAATACGGATGCTTTCATGACAAAAAAATATGCAGAACACTGACATTCGTTTTAGCAAGCACTTGTAAAGAATGGCATTGGGAATGGTTTTACGATATAATAAAAGTCAATGCAAAAGAAGAAAAAAAATACGCACATGCAGCTTTGCCGAAAAGAGGTTCACGCTGCAATTTTCATGCGTCTCGGTTTCTCCATAAACACAGCGATAACTTCGTCGACATTCACTTGCATCCGGTGAATGGACATAAGAGCCAGGCCATTAAGCCGCTCTTCAGCTGTCCGGTTCCTCAAATATGTTTTTATTCTTTTGAGTGTCGAGAAGCTGCGTTCTGCAGCAGCTGTAGTCACTGGGAGCGTTGCAAATATCTTGAGGAGTGTGTGAACATTCGGGAAGAGGGCTTTGTCGCATTCAGCTAAAGCGTCCGTAGCAAAGCGGGGAAGTTCCTCCTCTTTCTTGGCTTGCCATTTGGTTTTCCAGATTTCCCATTCACCTTTTAGTGTAAGGATATGCGCTGTTGTCATATCTCTGAGGTAAAAATCGAAGGCCGGCTGCACAGATTCAAATTTGCCCTTGGAGGCGTGCTTTGGCAACACAAATTGCAAACTTTGCAGTGTTTCTGTAAAGATGGCCCATTTCTGTGGTGGCTCTCCATCGATCACGCAAAGTGCGGTGCGTAGTGCCTCAAGCTCCACGGCTGTCGATGTTGTGCCATGAGACGTCCTGAACAGCACATCTACTGCTTTGGCAGGGAAGGTCACAGCTCCTGCAGATCTGCCTGCTGCTGTTGAGCCATCAGTGTAAAGCTTTACAGATTCCAAGTCAGCCCTTCAGTGCCTTTTATCGGCCTTACGTAGCGGGCCGCAAGACCAATTAGTGCTTCAAACACGACAGCTCTATCACGAATTAACCGACAAAGGCCATGACATCACGTTTCAGTGGCTACCAGGCCACTCTGGAATAATCGGCAACGAGCACGCAGATGATGCTGCGAAACGTGCCCACGAAATTGGAGTGCTGCAAGCCATCCCACTGTCAAGAACGGATGCAGTCAGAAAACTTCGCTCGCTTGCGCGTGATATGACTATAGCGCTGTGAAACACTCCTGGTCTTCTGCATACCCGTCTGCACCGCCTCGACCCATCACTACAACTTCGAGTTCCGCGTGGGCTTACCCGCTGTGAAACTACCGTACTTTGCCGCCTGTGGCTAGGCACGTCATTCACAAGAAGTTTCAGCTGTCGCATTGGACTGGAAGACAGTGCTGCCTGTATTCACTGCGGCAGCGAGGAAACAATTGTGCACGTCCTCTGCGATTGCCCTGGGTACTGCTCCCAGCGACAGACTCTCGCCACAGAATTGTCACGCCTTGATGGTCGACCGCTGTCCGAGCAAACCATATTGGAATGCCGGACAGACAGTGTCTCGCAGCAGAAAGCCACGAAGGCTGTGCTCAAGTTTTTGCGCGCAACGGGCCTCGTGAACCGTCTGTGACACATGCCGTGCTTGTGTGTGTGCGCGATTTTACCTCTCTCTTTCTTTATTCTTTTTCCATCTCTTTCTGTCTCCCTTCACCCCTTCCCCAGTGCAGGGTAGCAAACTGGATATTTTCTCTTCCGGTTAACCTCCCTGCCTTCCGCCCATCATCTCTCTCTCTCTCTCTCTCTTTGCAGTGTTTCCCGATGGTTTGCAAAGCGCCGTTTGAGGGAAGCTTTCAGGTCATCTATGTAGGGTATGAACGTGGCTCGCCTGTAGTACTCTTCCGCAGAACTACAAGCGTAGTTTGCCCGGTATCTCTGTGTTCCTACCACCCGTGGAATCTCGCAATGCACTCCGAACTCCGCCGCTCTACCTTGACATAGAGAAAATATTCTGTGGAATTCTGCCTCCGCGTTAGTTCTCATCTCTTCTAGTTTAGTCAGCACCAGGTCAACCTGATCCAAGGCGACGCTCATGTCAATAGACGGGCTTTGCAGATACACAGACAAGTGCTGTGTGAGGCCTAGGAATGTCTCGCTAACAGAGAGGCATATAAGAAAGTTTGGCGAACAGATTCGCTGGTGGAGGCAATGAGCGGTGGACGCTGCTGCTTTGTCAGGGAAGGTGTCCACGAACTCTTCAAGTGAACGAACTATCTCAGGAAGTGCCTCCCCAAACAGTGCGACTGAATCATGACGTTCCACCCACCTTGTGTCACAATATCGGTGCAGCCGGCGGAAAGACTTTGTAGACGCCTCTAGATGTTTTTTCAGGACCGCTGTCCTCTTTGGTGACATACGAAAGAAAGTGCATACCTCACTAATTGTACCAAAGGCCCGTCGAATGTCTTGGACAGCTGAGGCATCGCTTAAACAAAGGTTCAGAGAGTGCGACGAGCAATGCGTGTACAAAGCCGTTGGGAAGTCCTTCAGGATGAGCGCCTGCACGCCGTTGAATGCCCCACTCATCGCTGCTGCTCCATCGTATCCTTGGCCTCTCATCATGTTCAAGTGCAGGCCAAGATTCAGCAGCTCCCTTTTCAGTGTGTGTGCCAGGCTAGAAGCACTGACGTCGTCAACAGGTACGAAGCAGAGAAAATCTTCCCGAATGCTCGAACTAGTGGGATCGACGTAGCGTACCCACAACGAGAACTGCTCCGTTTGGGATACATCCGTTGATTCATCTGCTAGCACCGAAAAAAATCCGGCCTCGTTTGCCTGTCTTACAATTTTATCTTGTGTGAGCTTGCCAATTATCGAAATAACTTCATTTTGAATGGACGGGCTTGAGTAAAGAGCATTGTTGCCTGCTGTACGAATGTGATTCGCCAAAATTGTGTCTCCGCCATTCGCTCGATAACGTAGGAGCGCCCTGAAGTTGCCGTCGTTCTGCAAGGGTTCTTCAAGAGAAAGACGCCCCGAATCCTTGTCACCTCTCAGCGCGAGGTCTTGACGGCCGCACAGTACAACTGTCTCGACAATCGCGCGCAACTTTGCATTGTTGTCCTCGAGTTCTCCCTTTGCTTGCTGATTAAGCTGTATGTGGACACTGCTTGACTTTCCTCTGGCGACTCTGAGAAAGGATTCGGCGTCAACCGTTGCCGCCTTGTGATATTCAGTCCGTGCATGATTCTCGAATATCTCAATGGCATCCTTCCATTTCGTAAACGGGACTGTTACGAGGTTCCTACATGACTGGTGAGAGCCTTTGCCTGCTCCGCTCTTACGACAAAAAAGTACGCAGGTTTTGCAGAACGCTCCCTTCCGCACGTGAGAAAATGCAAGCCATCCGTATCGCTGCAGCCAGTGAGATTGAAACGTGCGCCTTTTCCCGTTTTTGGTTACCGAAATTTCAAACTTGTAGCTCGGAGGTGGCATCCACACGTTAGAGTATACCTGTTCTCTTATGTCGTCGGGTATGTCAGTGCGATTGACAAACATGCCGATATCATTACGACAAAAAGGGCTATCAGCTTCCTCATCGTCCTCGCAGTCATGCGTTCTCTCGGCATTCAAGTCTGCACGTGTTGTGGTGTTTTCGGAGGTAGAGCCACCGTCTGGTAATGCAAGGCTTCGTTCCTAAATGCACGATAGAAATAAAAAAATAATCATACGTAAGTTTTCTTATCATAGTTGTTTTTACTTTATGCTACAATTAATTACTGTCGCAGGACTTACGACAAGTTCCACTCTTACAAGCAGCCTAAATAAAAATGACTCCGAGTATCCGTACATTCAATACATTTCATTTCACGCCACATGTGCCTGTCTTACCGCTCGTTGATCTAGACTAGATACAATCGAATCTCGTTAATTCAAACACGCTTATATAGAATTGACGTTGTGGTCCTGTGAAAGTCACCTGTATTCTAATGGGCAAAAACGATCTATTATCATTATCATGGCTGTGAACCCTTTTCCTTCCCTAGCGATTCGCTACTGGAACTGAAACAACTTACTCCAATCTAATCCGCACATTTTCTCCAATTTACACGAGCCCAAAACTTGCCTGCGTTTTGGAACCGAATATTCAACCGCAACCACGTTCGCGCGTTTGTTAACAGGTTCTCATGATCTCATCGGAGGGTTCAAAGGGAGTGTCATCGTGATTAGGAAAGGGCGACGGAGCAGATTATTTTTTTGCGAGTACGCGTACGTTCGTTTTGGGTTCCAACCAAGTGTATGGTGATTTGCCGCCTTCATTGCGAAAACTGACGTGTAAGAAAAGATATTTGGCATGCTGAATACAGCTGCGTCGCGTGTTTTTCCGCACCCGAGGCCGTGGTGACTGTGAGTAGCGCAAAAGCAGATATCCGTGCCTCGAACACAAACGTACATGCGGACATTTGTCATCTTTGTAGACCGAACTGTCAAGGTAAAAGATCTTGAATTAACACGCGAACTGTGTTATATATACAATAAATTTAACTGCCAGAAGAAAAATTGCTCAGTCAACGACGACAAACTGTACATTTCTCTTTCCATCTTTGTCTTATTTTTTAATCGTTAACATAGCAGCACGGTACAGTATTCTTTTTAAAAGCTGCTACAAATACCTTTAACTTCAAGTGCATTTTTATATTGAAACAGCAAAAATTTGGTTTGCGTTGGACTAGAGTAAATTCGGCCGTCTGCGCTGGAAAAGAATGAGTATTTTACGGTTGGCGTAACCAGTCCATCCAGTTTTCAGTCATTGAGCCATCATTGCTAATGGCCCTAATTGGGCCATTAGCAAGTGCGAGTGATAAGAAAACGAAAAAGCGTCATGTAGTCATGCCCATATCAAGTATACAAGATTTGTAAAGCGATGGCTGCAGTCGCGCTATATGAGGCAAATTGAACCCCTCGACCACATAGCACCAGATTCATAGTGTTTGAAGAGTCATCTCAGAAAAAGATATTTATGGCGAAACCAGTATCATATATAGTGTTGCTCAGAAGCTCACAGGCGGAGAATCATTACTCCCATCTTCAAAGCGGACGTTACAAGCAAAGGCAATAAGAAATACAGGACCCACCTTTGGAACTTTAGCGAAGAAGCTGGTTAATTTCATCGTTGATCCTGGTCGCTTCCTGGCCGTTGAAGTTGAACCCTGGCTGGCACCTTCTTTCTCCATGGCTGCGTGTTGTTATGCCAGAGGACCCCGACAAAAATTTGCTTGCTCTGACGGAGCGCTGAAGTGCGGGGCTGAATCACGCCTTGCCGTTCGGGCAGCCGCATATTACTGGAGAGCTGCATACGCGCTCATTCAGCAGGTGGGCGTCCGAACTGTACAGATTGTTTAACCTGTTTACTTGTTCCGCCACGCGGGCGCCTGCCCGACGACACAGGCAGCGGACAAAGGGTGGTGGGGTTCGCAGAGGCGCCAGGGGGGGTCGTACGGGTTAATGGGTCATCGAAGCGGACGCTTCGCATACTTCCCACGCTTTCCAAGTTTTCGGTTATCTTCCATCTTCAGGTTGGGGAAAAACTCTGCGGCTGCGGCAAACCAAACCCGTACGCGTGCGTGTTCCCATACCGCGCAGCTGTCAGTCAAAGCACCTGATTACTCCCTAAGTTGCCGCCACTACGCGCGACAAAGACACCGCTCCTCTCGTTAAGAAAAATAAGAAAAGAGATGTCCGCAGGGAATCCACAGGTGGAGTCAACACTACCTTTTTCTGTTGTCAGCAGTGCTCAGGGGCCGCACCTCAAAGCCCCGTGCACCCTGGCAACTTCCAAGAGGACGGAGGACACCCCCAAGACGGGGCAACCTCTTTCGGAGAAAAGGGGATTGCCCAGGCGTGGAGCCAAGGAACAGGAAAAAGCCGGGAGGACAAAGCAGAGCAGAGAGCGACGGGCCACGACAAACGACGGCCATGAGACATCGTCCGTCCGCCTCCTGAAGAGAAGTTCTGCATATTTTTTTCAGTGCAACAATACAGTTTCTTTAAAATTTAATAATTCGTAATCGTGCCTTAATTCACCATTCGACTACGATCTGACACTGTATGATGTCCTGTCATTCTCTGCATTGTTCCTTGGAGCAATCCAACTACCGAGCGCCCAGACCGTAGAACTGATGCGACGAACAAAAGTCCCACGAAGTGCGGACAGATAACGTCGTTTTGTCTGGTTTGGAAGCCGTATGGCAACATTTTGTTCGTTCTGGTAATTTTGTTTCGAACAAGCTCGTCTTCTTGAAAATGTCCTGCGTTGCACAGCTTTCTCTCTCTCTCCGCAGTCACAGAGCAGTAACTGCTTCCGATAATTGGTTTCAGTTGGTATGACCGTTGTGTCAGGAAGATTGATACGGTCGTCGCTGTCTTGGGAATGTTCGGCTATCGGGTTGCGATCTCGGAGGTCATTCTTGTGCTGTCACAGTCTTTCTTTGAGGTTTTTCGTTTCGCCGGTGTAGCTCGTATCGCAGTCAGCGCAAAGAAGTGGGCTCTCTCCCTCGGCGGATCAGTCTTTGGCAATATGTAGAGAACATGTGTTCGAAAGCTTCTCAGTCGCTCGGATGCCTTCTTTTCTGAGAATACGGGCGATGGTACCGCTAACGACTCGGACATATGGGAGAGTGTCGTGTTTCTGTTGTGATGTTGATTCAGGAGCTGGACGCTGAATTTCTCAGCAAGCGTTTCGTGGTTTTGAAATTGAAGTGCTTTCGGAATAAAGGTTCTTGGGTAGCTGCTCTTGGCGAGTTCCTTGACTATCGTTTGTTGTTCATTTGTTTAAGTCCGTACGCCGCTACTCGCACTTGTGCCTCTATACCCCTGCGTCAATGGCTGACTGGACGGATTTCGGGGGGGGGGGGGGGGGCGGGCCCCCCCTTGCCTACGTGCCTGACCCATGCTACTAGTAGAACCTCGTCATAACGAAAACGGATATAACGAACTATTGGATATAACGAAGCAACCGCAATTCCCCTTGAAATCCCCATAAGTGAAATGGATTTGGCTATAACGAACTAATGGTTATAACGAAGTAATTACAGCTCCCCCTTCAACTTCGTTATAACAAGGTTTTACTTACATGCATTCACCAGGAGTGCTACTTGTTGGAGACTCATCTATAGCCTCATCACTGTTCCCAACGATGGCCTGGCCCGAGATCTACCCGTCAAACGCGATACAGCCAGAAAATCATCACATCTAGCAGCAACACGCTGAGCGTTATCGATACTACTTTCACTAACACGTTTACCCATGCACACTTGAACCCATTACCATGGAGGCATTCCAGGAAGAGCCAAAGCACTGCTCTCCTAAATATGCAGTGCCCTCGCTGGAACAGAATGTCACAATTCATTATGGGTCACCTTGCGTTTTAGTACGATAACTGTTGTTTAACGTACTGTGCCGAGTTCAGAACATTCTAATATGTTATGTTAGAGCCTATAATGTGCTAATTTCCTGGCCTTGCACCGCCACGCGACAATTTGCGATGACCGTGTGTGGATGCGTGCGCGCAAGCATTGCAATCGGCATAACGTTGTGGTCAGCAGCACTGTTAGCTCGGCGTGCGCATACCCGTGAACAAGTAGACGCGCTATCTGCTGACTTGATATGTGTGCACGACGCCTCCAAGCACTTGTGCATCTCCAAGCGCAAACCACTATTGTTGGCGTCACGGACGGATCCAGAATTTTGTCAAGTGCAGTACACGCTTGCAGTACGGCCGATTCCTTCGTTCACGTGGAGGTTTTTAAGCTGGGTTGGCTGGAGACCTTGAGCATCGTGGTGGGCTGGATCTACTTTTTGGCCTGGTCCGTCTCTTTCTACCCTCAGATCTACCTGAACTGGAAGCGAAAGTGGTGAGTGCTATTTTATACGAGCGTTTTTTTTTTCTATGGGTATAGCTTTTTTTTAGCTGCATCCCCACAATTTGGGTGGACTATAGGTATATAACACACACAGGAACGGATGCAGTTTATATGCACATGACCTCGAGTGCTGTCGCTATCTCTCTGTCGCACGTGAGCTCACCATGTACGCTACCTACGTCGGATAATCATACGTAAATGCGTTCCGATGGCGGAATTGGAACTGTGGGCCTCTACCCAAGTAAAGCGATCTGTAGGGCCATTCCAATAACTTCATATGTTCCCGTAATGTTTTATGGACAGATATGAGAAATTCTATATGACAAATATATATAATCTATGTGTATTTCGTAAGGAAGCATATGGAACTCTTAAAATGGCATACGGGACGTTTCAGTGAGGTTTTGATCTTGTGCGCGATCGCGACGAGCGACGCAACCGATGTACCCGCCGCACTGCTCTTTGCTGAAAAAATCAAACCCAATGCAAGCGACGGCTCGAGCGATACATCAATCGACGGCTCCCCGGTGTTGCAGCTACTGTGTGCCAAAGCTGGTTTTATGGACGCAGTAATAATTTAAAGTCAACTGTTCAGCCGTGCAAAGTAACATTAAATAGGTTTGGATGTATTGTACTAGTTTTCTTTTGGTGCTCGGTAATTGCTGGCAGTTGTTGCAAGCGCGCTTGTGTGAGAACCGGCAGTGTGTCACTCACGTACAGCTTGTACCGGCCGACTGGTTGCGATTGGATGTCGCTAGTACGACTTCCGGGCGACCGTTTCTGAATTTCCGAAAACCGAGCGATCGACCAAGCGACCGGTCCGTCGCGCGACGGCCAATTTCGTCAAATATCGCGTCGCTCGTCGCGGTCGCGCACCAAAATCGCGCACATGTGGTTTCGGCTTAACAGTGTGTACACTATACGCCAGAGAGGTACCTCTTGCCAAGGCGGAATAAGACGCCTTCAACATTGTTCGCGTTCAAACAAGCCCGTCGAGACGCTTGGCGCGTTGTCACAACGCTGGCGGACTGCCGACGAGTCACCATTTCATTCGATCAAGCATATGTTAAGGCAACTCAAGAACCACTGAAAGAACGGCCGTCTTGTAATCTGTGAGTGTTATGGCGATCACCGCTAAATGATTGTTGCAGCTGCAGATTGTAGTGCGCTGAAGTTTTATTTGTCATTTCCAGTAGCGACGTTTCAAACGGAGATACAAGGCACCATACACTTGATTATCTTTTAGCACTGAGACATGGTTGTCTGTGTTCTTTTAAACGCCAGCGGTACACGAGTTCTGCGACGCGGGTTAGCGCCGCCTTTGAGAGGTGGTTGCGCCACGCTGCGTGAACACGCCGGCAGCGTTTGGCGCGGCGTGGGTGGTGTTTGGCTGAGACAAGACTTACAACAAAGTTCAGTTCTGCTTGGCCGGCAGCCACTTCATGCTCTCATCTATTGACGATTGCGAGAGTTCCAGCATTTTTTTTTATTTACTTGCTTAATACGTTACCGTGCAAGTTCAAGTTAAACAAAAACGCACGGTAAACTTCCAAATGAATAAGTGGCTCAACCAATAAAGCACATTACTGTTTTCATCGCCTTAGTCTATAGCTATGCCCAAGTTACGTTAAAGCGGCCTTTCTTCATTGAGTCGTGTGGACGATCAGCCCCTTCGTGTCGTCAAGCTGAAGCATTAAGACTTGCGCGAATGTCTTGCAGCGTTGAAGGACTGAGCTTCGACTTCGTTGGACTCAACCTGACTGGATTCCTGGCCTACTCATTCTTCAACCTGGGCATGTACTTCAGCCCCGTCGTTCAGGTAAACTGGAGACACCTGTTCACCACTTCTTGTTCAGACTTGGGAGCTTCACCTCCAGTGCGCCTCCAGTGCCGAGCTATCGCTTTCGACTCTCAAAGGGGAAGCGTGGGCGCCCTCCAATGCTTTTTTTTTTTTTTGCCGCGGGCGTACGACGCAGCCGCAAAGCAGTCTGGCGTCGGTGATCAGCAATCTCGCGATGGAGGTTTTGTGGCAGATTCAGTGAGTGTGCCTAGCGTGACAGGACCGTTACGTGCCTGCGCTTCGGCGAGTTGTATAGTGCCGTGACGCACATTCAGTATATAGTCGCGCAGTATAGGATTAAATGGGCAAGGAAAGAAGAAGATAGCCGCCCGTCCGTTGCAAGAATTATAGACTTGTTGCATGGAAAATTACGCTGAAATATCGATCTCGCTCGGCTTGCACATACTTCCTCCTTTGCCATTTTTTTTTCCGTAGGGCATTGACAGAACAGTACTTGTTGAGGCATTGTGAACACGGCTGTAGAACACAGACACTGAAACATGCACACTCTCTTCTATTTTTATTTCTTTTTCATATTGGAGAAGGGGGAAAACGGCACTTTAGTTTGCGCTTGTTCAGGACACTTGAAACCTTAAGGTAGACGTTGTTAGCTTCACATGAAAGTCGTCTTAAACTTACCCAGCAGTGTAGTTTTATTTTCCTCCTAGAAGAACTGATATTTCGACGGCAACAAGACTTGTAAGGATAGTACACCGAAATAGCTAATGCTTATGTGTACAGCGCACCCTTCTTGCCTAGAACGCACCTTCACAGTTTGGTGCTCTGCTTGTGCTTCCAATGTCAACGAACAGGAGGAGTACCGTGAGCTGCACCCTACCGGTGTCATCCCGGTGGAGATGAACGACATCGTGTTCGGCCTGCACGCTGCACTCGCCACTTTCGTCACGGCCGTGCAGTGCTTCATCTACGAGGTGATCCTTTTTCGATGCCTTACCTCTGATCGCCTGGTTAATTCTGTCTGCGTATTAACTGCCAAGACGCCGTTCTCTCTAAAGTACATTGGAATACTCTAGCGCTACCTTAGTAAGTTTGAACAGTTGCATCTGCTGCCGCGGGCACGCCTAGGAAATCTGGACATTGCCCCTTCCGCCACACGTGTTTTTTTTTTCTATGGGTATAGCTTTTTTTTTAGCTGCATCCCCACAATTTGGGTGGACTATAGGTATATAACACACACAGGAACGGATGCAGTTTATATGCACATGACCTCGAGTGCTGTCGCTATCTCTCTGTCGCACGTGAGCTCACCATGTACGCTACCTACGTCGGATAATCATACGTAAATGCGTTCCGATGGCGGAATGGAACTGTGGGCCTCTACCCAAGTAAAGCGATCTGTAGGGCCATTTCCAATAACTTCATATGTTCCCGTAATGTTTTATGGACAGATATGAGAAATTCTATATGACAAATATATAATCTATGTGTATTTCGTAAGGAAGCATATGGAACTCTTAAATGGCATACGGGACGTTTCAGTGAGGTTTTGATCTTGTGCGCGATCGCGACGAGCGACGCAACCGATGTACCCGCCGCACTGCTCTTTGCTGAAAAAATCAAACCCAATGCAAGCGACGGCTCGAGCGATACATCAATCGACGGCTCCCCGGTGTTGCAGCTACTGTGTGCCAAAGCTGGTTTTATGGACGCAGTAATAATTTAAAGTCAACTGTTCAGCCGTGCAAAGTAACATTAAATAGGTTTGGATGTATTGTACTAGTTTTCTTTTGGTGCTCGGTAATTGCTGGCAGTTGTTGCAAGCGCGCTTGTGTGAGAACCGGCAGTGTGTCACTCACGTACAGCTTGTACCGGCCGACTGGTTGCGATTGGATGTCGCTAGTACGACTTCCGGGCGACCGTTTCTGAATTTCCGAAAACCGAGCGATCGACCAAGCGACCGGTCCGTCGCGCGACGGCCAATTTCGTCAAATATCGCGTCGCTCGTCGCGGTCGCGCACCAAAATCGCGCACATGTGGTTTCGGCTTAACAGTGTGTACACTATACGCCAGAGAGGTACCTCTTGCCAAGGCGGAATAAGACGCCTTCAACATTGTTCGCGTTCAAACAAGCCCGTCGAGACGCTTGGCGCGTTGTCACAACGCTGGCGGACTGCCGACGAGTCACCATTTCATTTCGATCAAGCATATGTTAAGGCAACTCAAGAACCACTGAAAGAACGGCCGTCTTGTAATCTGTGAGTGTTATGGCGATCACCGCTAAATGATTGTTGCAGCTGCAGATTGTAGTGCGCTGAAGTTTTATTTGTCATTTCCAGTAGCGACGTTTCAAACGGAGATACAAGGCACCATACACTTGATTATCTTTTAGCACTGAGACATGGTTGTCTGTGTTCTTTTAAACGCCAGCGGTACACGAGTTCTGCGACGCGGGTTAGCGCCGCCTTTGAGAGGTGGTTGCGCCACGCTGCGTGAACACGCCGGCAGCGTTTGGCGCGGCGTGGGTGGTGTTTGGCTGAGACAAGACTTACAACAAAGTTCAGTTCTGCTTGGCCGGCAGCCACTTCATGCTCTCATCTATTGACGATTGCGAGAGGTTCCAGCATTTTTTTTTATTTACTTGCTTAATACGTTACCGTGCAAGTTCAAAGTTAAACAAAAACGCACGGTAAACTTCCAAATGAATAAGTGGCTCAACCAATAAAGCACATTACTGTTTTCATCGCCTTAGTCTATAGCTATGCCCAAGTTACGTTAAAGCGGCCTTTCTTCATTGAGTCGTGTGGACGATCAGCCCCTTCGTGTCGTCAAGCTGAAGCATTAAGACTTGCGCGAATGTCTTGCAGCGTTGAAGGACTGAGCTTCGACTTCGTTGGACTCAACCTGACTGGATTCCTGGCCTACTCATTCTTCAACCTGGGCATGTACTTCAGCCCCGTCGTTCAGGTAAACTGGAGACACCTGTTCACCACTTCTTGTTCAGACTTGGGAGCTTCACCTCCAGTGCGCCTCCAGTGCCGAGCTATCGCTTTCGACTCTCAAAGGGGAAGCGTGGGCGCCCTCCAATGCTTTTTTTTTTTTTTTTGCCGCGGGCGTACGACGCAGCCGCAAAGCAGTCTGGCGTCGGTGATCAGCAATCTCGCGATGGAGGTTTTGTGGCAGATTCAGTGAGTGTGCCTAGCGTGACAGGACCGTTACGTGCCTTGCTTCGGCGAGTTGTATAGTGCCGTGACGCACATTCAGTAATATAGTCGCGCAGTATAGGATTAAATGGGCAAGGGAAAGAAGAAGATAGCCGCCCGTCCGTTGCAAGAATTATATGCATGGAAAATTACGCTGAAATATCGATCTCGCTCGGCTTGCACATACTTCCTCCTTTGCCATTTTTTTTTCCGTAGGGCATTGACAGAACAGTACTTGTTGATGCATTGTGAACACGGCTGTAGCACACAGACCGAAACATGCACACTCTCTTTTTTATTTCTTTTTCATATTGGAGAAGGGGGAAAACGGCACTTTAGTTTGCGCTTCGTTACAGGCCACTTGAAGCCTCATAAGGAACACGTTGTTAGCTTCACATGAAAGTCGTCTTAAACTTACCCAGCAGTGTAGTCTTATTGTCCTCCTACAAGAACTGGTATTTCTACGGCAACAAGACTTATAGGGATAGTACATCGAAATAGCTAATGCTTGTGTATACAGAGCACCCTTCTTGCCTAGAACTCGCCTTCACAAGTTGGTGCTCTGCTTGTGCCTCCGATGTCAACGAACAGGAGGAGTACCGTGAGCTGCACCCTACCGGTGTCATCCCGGTGGAGATGAACGACATCGTGTTCGGACTGCACGCTGCACTCGCCACTTTCGTCACGGCCGTGCAGTGCTTCATCTACGAGGTGATCCTTTTTCGATGCCTTACCTCTGCTCGCCTGGTTAATTCTGTCTGCGTATTAACTGTCAAACTGTCAAAACGCCGCTCCCTCTAAAGTACATTGGAATACTCTAGCACTACCTTAGTAAGTTTGAACAGTTGCATCTGCTGCCGCGGGCACGCCTAGGAAATCTGGACATTGCCCCTTCCGCCACACGTGCAACTTCATTGCGATGCGCCATCGTAACTCAAATGGCAGCATATTTATTTATTGTCCTGATTTGACAGCAAGTGGGTACTTCCTTGTAACAACATATAAGTAGGTGTTTACAGCACTGATCCGGGGTAGCTTTCCTGTTGCTTTAAAGAAGATTATTCGTCAGGACCAATACACTGCATTAGTTTGTAACGCAGCTGGGCGTTAAGAACGTGCCCTCTCGACCTTGCCAACTGGAACATGTCGATAACTCAACCGATTATTATAGACATAATAATTTTCATATGGTGCCCATTGTGTTACGATGGCGCATTGCAGTGAACTTGAACAGTTAGTGGGAAGCGCACCCCCCCCCCCCCCCCCTCCCGCTTTGAAATGCGGTCGACGTGCCATGTAATTGAACCCGGATCCTCAGACTCAACAGCATTGCGCCGTAGTCGTACAACCCAGTCGTACGTGACTAATCAGCAAGCTGCATGAGGCGGTATTCTCGGACTTTCACTTTAGGCAACAGAGATTCCAGAGACTCAGTCCGCGAAAACCACCAAGGACGTACTTCTCGTGTTGTCCTATTCACGTATACGTGCGTACGTCCTAAGCTTCCGTTCGTTCTCGCTGGCCTAGTCCGGCGACACCTACGTGAAGCGATACCACAGCTGCATGTAGCGGCCGTGGCCATACTATCCTAATGCGTCTTGGATGTGGCCCGGATAGATGCGTTCTGTGCTTGTGGCACCGCAGCATCGGGGCCAACGGGTCTCACTGCCGGCACGGCTGCTTCTGGCCGGGGTGTGGACGGGAGCCGCGATCTTCGGAGTGGTGACACTTGCCGCCGGAAGTCATTGGAAGAGCCCGTGGCTGTTGTACCTCTACTACTTCTCCTACTGCAAGCTCGTCATCACGCTCACCAAGTATCTACCTCAGGTAAGCACGTGACATATCACACGTCCTAAAGCCTCCCGATAACATTACAGAAAAACGCTATGCCTACATTACTGCGAGGCATACCGCGCTGCATGGGGGCTTGAGGTTGTGATCAATGCTTGGCATGGCTGGAGATGCTTACCACCGGGCTGCGAAGGAGGATAGGAGGGACAAGAGGGGAAGAAAGGGACATGACTAAATGTGAGCACCTGTAAGCTATCATTTGCTCGGAAGAGGGCTAACTGATTAAAATGTGGTATAATGTAGAGAAGAGATAAAACAGTGGAACAGTAAAGAAAAGGCAAACTCATGAATGCAGTATTGCTAGCTTCTTTCATTTTTTTTTTTTTTCACGCGGGCTATTGTGTGTTGCGAGGCTTGCTGTACAAGATGCCATAACGATATGGTGGATCCCCGTACCCAGGCCTACCTCAACTACGTGAGGAAATCCACGACAGGGTGGAGCATCGGCAACATCCTTCTCGACTTCACCGGAGGAAGCTTGAGCCTGCTCCAGATGTTGATAATCGCCTACAACTACGGTGAGTTTGTGCAGTTTCCGCCGCATGCGGCGCAATAACAATCACATTTTCTCACGCATGAAATACGTCATGCATTGAAATTTAGGCGCTTCTACGGATTCTCTCTCTCTGTCTTTATCTCCCTCTTTGAGACAAGGGGTATTATAGACTGTGTGCTTGTTTATGGCGTTGTTCTGGTTGTGAAGGCTTTGTTTGTTTGTTTGTTTGTTTGTTTGTTGTTTGTTTGTTTGTTTGTTTGTTTGTTTGTTTGTTTGTTTGTTTGAAGTTGAGATGACCTCGATGAGACCGTGCTGCCGGATTCACCATTTGTTCGATCTATCCACTGTATCATCCTTAAAAGCAGAATCGGACTTATCGAACCTCTATCTTCGCCGTCGCATTACCACACTGTTTTTGCTCCACAATTATTATTGTTGTTGTTGTTTTCGGTTCTCACGGTCGTCCACGTTATATCGCACTCACTATCCTCATTCATCCACCGCGTCGGCCATAAACTTCGAGTGTTATGCCCACGTGCGACACGGTTACATTTTCCTTTTCATTTCTTTCTGCGCGCGCCATCTAAGTATTGGCTTTGGGCTGTCTCACAAAATTGCAGCAATCATTTGTTCAACAGCCTCCTGGAACGGCTAAACCGTTTTTTCTTTGTGAGTGACGTAATGCGGCTCTGCATTGTACTCCCACCGCTTGTGTAATGCGCCAGGGGTCTAAAGGAAATAAAGTGATGTTATGTGAGGACGAGAGTAAATAAGCACATAGGGAATACAGTACGATCGGACGTTGCGCTTACTTCGCTGTTGTTCTCACTGAAGTTCACAACGTCGCACCAGCACAGCGACCGGTAAACTACGTCATTCCTTCGACGCTGCGCATTTTTGTTACGCTGGCTTTCGCACTGTAGGGAGTAGATTTATGTGTGCGATTGGCCTCGGAGATTGCCTTTTTCGCAGCCCGCATATACGTGGCTGAACGTGACACAACATTCTTTTTCTTTTATCACCGCCGCAAGACGTTAGCGCTGCAAGGCTATCTCCCGAAGGTCATTACCAAGCCTCGTTAAGGAAACACTAAAGATAAGCGGTCGAGCAAGCAAACAAACGCAGGGCCTTGCAGTTGTGCCTCGTGGCTTGAAGTGCAGAGCAGTTTGCAATATACGTAAACGATACGTAAAAGGTGGGCTCGTATGCTCTTTGCGAGGTTCGCGTGCCTGCTGCTGTGCGGTTCTCGTTTCAGCACTCATGAAGCCCATGAGAGTTCGTATAAACTCGCGAACTTCACTGATCGTAGCGTTGTGAGGTCGTTTCTGTAAAACTTTGTTCCACGTGCTCATTGGCGAATAGTGAGTGAGTGAGTGAGTGAGTGAGTGAGTGAGTGAGTGAGTGAGTGAGTGAGTGTCGTAAATGCGGGCTTCGGGGACATAGTTCGAACGGTGGATCTTTCTTGTTCACTGGCATGTGTTCATCAGCCATACAGGCATTTCCACCATGGCCAAAATAATTCTCCTTCTCTCTCTCTCTCTCTGAAAATGCTGCACGTGCAAATTATACGAAATCATAGCTAATATGCGGTGATCCATTCTTTCCCTGTGCAGACGACTGGATGTCGCTGTTCGGCAACGTGGTGAAAGTGGGACTCAGCTTCATCAGCATGGCGTTCGATGTGCTCTTCATCGTCCAGCACTACGTCCTCTACAGGAACGGCAGGGTCGAGCTTCCAGACCAAGTGGACAGCTAACGCCGCTTCAGACGTAACCGCGAGGTTGCTTGTCCGGGCATTACCGTGGTATCGATGTCTTTCGGCCACGAACTTTACGTACTGCGGCGGTCTGAGTGCCCACGCTCAGAGTTTGACTGCTGTAAGGGTGCTCCGGAGGCATACCACTAGGGAATTAGATATGGTAGTAAAATGATAGCTGATACGAAGGCGGGAGTCCGGTCCCAGTAAAGCTGCTCCCCTCCCTCCTTCTCTTTCCGTTTTCTATAGGCATCAACCTATAGATACCCTACTTCACAGCACTTAGCTCTTGTTCATTGCTTGAATAATCTATGACACTGGGAACTTGCATGCGAGCCCGTATTCGCAATGTCGTGCAGCTTCCGCCCGTGATTGACTACATATCGCCGTCTCGATCGTCATTTTATTGCCCCCAGTCGGCTTTCACGAAAGGCAGGTACCGTGACACCCGCTAACGAGGAGATATTTCTGCGCGAAAAGAAAGACTGTATAGTTGCCGGCTCCGGACGGACGCTTCTGCTGTGCTTAAAGGCAATTCGGTTAGAACGATATGGCCTCTCAACCGGCGTTCCATCGTGCATTTCTCATGCAGTACAAATTAACAGCGTGTGCACATGCAGTTTAAGAATAATATATAAGAGCAGCGTCATTTACTCGAAGTATCCAGGATGACTTCGCGCGGCAACCAATTGAGATGGCTCGCTAGAGTGACATACCAAGCTTTGCACAGAACACACAGGGTTTGCAGGAAGATGAAGAAGAAGTGGTCAGTAGTTTTGGCTATCGAGGAAGGCGTTGACTGGCACACCCACCGCTTGTGTAATGCGCCAGTGGTCTAAAGGAAATAAAGTGATGTTATGTGAGGAGGAGAGTAAACTAAACACCATAGAACACAGTTACGTTGCGTACTTCGCTGTTGTTCTCACTGAAGTTCACAACGTCGCACCAGCACAGCGACCGGTAAACTACGTCATTCCCTTCAACGCTGCGCATTTTTGTTACGCTGGCTTTCGCACTGTAGGGAGTAGATTTTATGTGTGCGATTGGCCTCGGAGATTGCCTTTTTCGCAACCCGCATGTACGTGGCTGAACGTGACACAACATTCTTTTTTTATCACCGCCGCGAGACGTTACCGCTGCAAGGCTATCTCCCGAAGGTCATTACCAAGCCTCGTTAAGGAAACACTAAAGATAAGCGGTCGAGCAAGCAAACAAACGCAGGGCCTTGCAGTTGTGCCTCATGGCTTGAAGTGCAGAGCAGTTTGCAATATACGTAAACGATACGTAAAAGGTGGGCTCGTATGCTCTTTGCGAGGTTCGCGTGCCTGCTGCTGTGCGGTTCTCGTTTCAGCACTCATGAAGCCCATGAGAGTTCGTATAAACTCGCGAACTTCACTGATCGTAGCGTTGTGAGGTCGTTTCTGTAAAACTTTGTTCCACGTGCTCATTGGCGAAGAGTGAGTGAGTGAGTGTCGTAAATGCGGGCTTCGGGGACATAGTTCGAACGGTGATCTTTCTTGTTCACTGGCATGTGTTCATCAGCCATACAGGCATTTCCACCATGGCCAAAATAATTCTCCTTCTCTCTCTCTCTCTCTGCAAATGCTGCACGTGCAAATTATACGAAATCATAGCTAATATGCGGTGATCCATTCTTTCCCTGTGCAGACGACTGGATGTCGCTGTTCGGCAACGTGGTGAAAGTGGGACTCAGCTTCATCAGCATGGCGTTCGATGTGCTCTTCATCGTCCAGCACTACGTCCTCTACAGGAACGGCAGGGTCGAGCTTCCAGACCAAGTGGACAGCTAACGCCACTTCAGACGTAACCGCGAGGTTCCTTGTCCGGGCATTACCGTGGTATCGATGTCTTTCGGCCACGAACTTTGCGTACTGCGGCGGTGTAAATGCCCACGCTCAGATTTCGACTGCTGTAAGAGTGCTCCGGAGGCATACCGCTAGAGAACTAGATATGGTAGTAAAATGATAGCTGATACGAAGGCGGGAGTCCGGTCCCAGTAAAGCTGCTCCCCTCCCTCCTTCCCTTTCCGTTTTCTATAGGCATCAACCTATAGATACCCTACTTCACAGCACTTAGCTCTTGTTCATTGCTTGAATAATCTATGACAGTGAGAACTTGCATGCGAGCCCGTATTCGCAATGTCGTGCACTTCCGCCCGTGATTGACTACATATCGCCGTCTCGATCGTCATTTTATTGCCCCCAGTCGGCTTTCACGAAAGGCAGGTGCCGTGACACCTGCTAACGAGGAGATATTTCTGCGCGAAAAGAAAGACTGTATAGTTGCCGGCTCCGGACAGACGCTTCTGCCGTATTTAAAGGCAATACGGTTAGAACGATATGGCCTCTCAACCGGCGTTCCATCGTGCATTTCTCATGCAATACAAATGAACAGCGTGTACACATGTACTTTAAGAATAATACATAAGAGCAGCGTCATTTACGGGAAGTATCCAGGATGACTTTGCGCGGCAACTAATTGAGATGGCTCGCTAGAGTGACATACCAAGCTTTGCACAGAACACACAGGGTTTGCAGGAAGATGAAGAAGAAGTGGTCAGTAGTTTTGGCTATCGAGGAAGGCGTTGGACTGGCACTACTGTTCAGACAGGGGGCCTGTATGCGTTGATGTTTCCTCGCTGCTTTCGGAAGGGCTTCCTACATGGGAAATTAATGCTATTGAGCCGCAGTTGTGTGAATCGTCTCAGTGTCCTCCTTCAGTTGGTCGGCAGGATAATGTAATGGAGAGGTTTTAACTGGGACACTGTATAGTTGTACAGACATGGACGCGAGCATAGTGTATCAGCGGAAGTTCTACGATAGACAAAGCAGGAGAAGACAACACGTGAAGGTGAAAGGCCGGTAATACACTAATTTTCACGAAAGCGGTAGTGAATGAGGTGCATTTTCGTGGCACGGTATGCCTTGCGCGGGACACATTGTTATGCCAATTGCGTTTGGTCGAAGGACGCTGCGCTTGTAGCGCGTGTGCCATCCTGGGACCGGATTTCCCTCCCGTGCCAAGTTCCTCCAATGCCTCGTTTAAAAAGAAAGAAGAAACAGAGATAGAGAGATACATCTCATTCTGTGTACGTGGCAATTATTGTATATAGTTAACGAAAGTCATTTTTCCCTTTTGTCGATACGTGCCGATAGGCAAACGATAGCATGTGGTGCACTGCAAATGTCCGCTATAGACGATTTTCATTGTGTGTAATCGTTGTTTGGGGCACATTGGAGTACTGTGATGTAGCGGCCATGTTTCCGACGTTTTGAACCGTCCCTGCAATTGTACAAATATGTCTTTCACTTTGCACATGTGGCTACTTGATTCCGGTTGGAATGGTGCCTCAAATGGAGTGGTGACCATGCAATAAGGAAGAAAAAAGGAAAACAGGCCGCAGTAGTCGTTGACTTCATCACCCTGAGGCAGCGTGGAGCAGTTCTTTCTCTCTTCGCAAATTGATCGGCGTAAAGCTCAAGCCGAGGGCCCGTCGACTACAATGCTGATGGGCTGCCCTCCATCAAGGTTTACATGGAAGTGTGTGCGTGCTTGTAAAATAAATGTCAATATGTGTGTACGAAGACATTCAGATCTGTAACCCTGCCTCTTTAATTTATGTACAACTGCCAAACTGCGTTCGGTTGTTCCCCTGCTGCTAAATGGTGCGTATTGCATGTTATTATTTAGTTATTGAGAAACATATATGCGTATTGCCGCTAGTGTGTACCCCACCCCGATTGTAATTATTAGCCGTATAGAACATGCTCGCTATACCGTTTTCATGTCCCGTTTCGTTTCGCTTACCTAACCTGAATGCGACGCCTGCCTATACCACCTTCAAGTCGGCGTCTATAGCGTTGAGAGTGCTCTTAAACAGTATACGCTCTACATATAACGACCGATTCCTATTTTAATTCGCGGCATTCCGCGGTGGGTATGTCGGAGACCCGCGAAAGTTTGTTCGACCGAAATTTTCGTGTGTCTGTTAAGCCTCAAGACCTACATCGCCACCGTGTCACTACTATTTACAGCCGCTGGTCCTTCGCGTATCTGGTTCGTCCCAGTGTAATTTTCGCGCTTCACAAGCATGAATATTTTCCAACCAGGCCAACTAAGTGTGCGACGTATCTCCAGGTGCGCTAGTCGACGACACTGTTCTCAGCGATATTACGCAGTAGAATGACAAATGGGGCCGCATATTTTCAGTGTAGCAAATATGCTCCTGAGAACGCAAATTCCTTTAAAGGGGTCGTGAAAAGAATATGGAGATGCCCGGTTGCAATTTTCACTGCTTCAATATGCATTCGACAAGCAGAATCCGAAATATTTCGGCGAAATATACAGTGCACATTTAAAAACACCCGTTTGAAATCCTAGTGTTCTTGCGCTCCCGAAACGACTATGCGACACTACGGGCCGGCATTTCGGTAAGCTATTTTTAAGTGTAACGGTACAGTGAACTCGCGTTTGCTCTAAATGAATAGATTTACTTAAAAGCTAGAAAGCTAAAAAATACTTATAAACTGTGCGGTGCCGCCATCCAGAAGCAAGGCTGCAGGACGGTCTGTTTTCTCGTGGCGTCCGAGGGCGCGCCAGTCCAAGAAGCCTGGTGGCGACTAAGGTGACGTCAACTGCAGAGTTGAGGGGAACGAGCGCGCCGGGGGGAGGGCAGGTGGGGGTGGGGGGGGGGGGCAAAACTTATCGCTCTAAATCAACCCACACGATGCAACGGAACAATGCACACTGTTGACTGGAGGGTCAGGATACCGAATACGCACTTAGTACAAAATCTTCAGAAAACGTTTCCATGCCTCATTTTCTTAGTTGGTCTCTCTCTCTCTCTCTCTCTCTCTCTCTCTCTCTCTCTCTCTCTCTCTCTCTCTCTCTCTCTCTCTCTCTCTCTCTCACACACACACACACACGAGTGGCACGGCACAAGCACCGAGTGCACTGGTGTTTCTTGCTTAGCACTTCCCGTATGCGCTCGACTTAAGAACGCGTTACGAAATTCGTTATACAAACTTTAAACATGAAATAATATAAACTCTACGAAAGAGGATACGTTAAGGGTTTTGTACGGTAGATATAATATCAGTGCATAGATCTTTAGTACTAGAGAGGCATTTATCCATCAGGGTAATGAAAGTTAATTCTCGTCCGCCTCCTACATAAAAAACCGTTAAGAAATTAGAATAACATTAAAAATATAAACAACGTAAGAAAGAGGACATATGTTAAAAGTAGTATATGATAAATATAATATCAGAGCATGAGTCTTTTATACCGAAAAGTTATTTGACCCTCAGGATAATTAATCAAAATTAAGACCACGTATACAAGTTAGAAGCAAAGTAAGGAACCATGTGTGGTTTACACTCGCATTGGGTATTTCGGTAGCGTGCTCAAAGTGACCTAATAGGATAACTTAAATGTCTACATGGCGCAACCATACCATTGTGCTCACGCGGCCACGCCTGATTATATAGGTCGCTCTAAGTGTTTTAACGCGACAGAGTCAGAGCGCTCATGTCCCAGAAAACCCGGCATAGGCAAAGGCTTCTACGGCGGAAATAATCGTGTCGAGCTAACGCGGTGTTTGCCGAAGCCCTGTGCCCACAGGTGCGTTTAGTGAACGAAATCCAAGTTCTCATCGTAAAACCCGTCAGAAAAATTGTAAACTATGACTTAAGGGACGGCTACACACATGATAGCTCAGACTGCCCCACAACAGCTCACACTAAACAAAAATAACCAGGAACGGGAGTAAGCAGCTTGTCCTGTAGCGCACTACCTTTTCTGGGTTTTTTTTTTTTTTTTACTACGTAACAGTCAAGGTAAAAATTTACTCTCACGCTAACCGAGTTTTTGAACGTAGAAACGGCAGTAATTATTTACCCCCCTGGAGGTTTTCAGCGAGTATACGCGGAGTAATTTTTTACTGCCTAAACAATGTTTTCTCGGCTTTTCTTAGAGTTATTTTTAAAGCTCATTCGAGGTTTACTGTGGCTGCCGTAGAAGTATTTATTTACTCCCACTAATGACTTTCTGCGTAAACACTAGGCTTACGCAAAATGCAGACATCACTCAATTTATTGAGCAGTAAACGAGGGCTCACCCTTCGTACTTATAACATTGGAAGCACGTTTTCACTCGTTGAGAGCGCAACAAACACAGGCACAAGCGCAGGAGCAGAGATCTGAAGGTCGCGAGATCGAATGCCGGCCGCGGCGGCTGCATTTCAATGGAGGCGAAATGTTGAGGACTGTACTAGAATATTCTAGTACACTATAACGTGCGCTGTGCGATGTCAGTGCTCCAGGTGGTCGAAATTTACGGAGGCTTCTGCTACGGCGTCTCTCGTATCGTGGTTGACGTCATTTATTTATTTATTTATTTATTTATTTATTTATTTATTTATTTATTTATTTATTACAATACCCACGGCGCCTTTCGGCATTACAATGGATCATATGTATCGACACATCGCAGCGAAAGGTGTGCGTTGCAAGCTAGATAGCGTTGCAAGATAACTAGTGACAGGTAATAACTGCATCTCATAACATCTCATTAAATTCATATTATTCGATGATGGGCGTAGATAATGAATTATCTCAAAGCTTTAAAGTGATATGACAAAATGTCTTGTGAACGCCTTGGTGAAAAGTAGTCTCCTTGTGGAAAAACTGTTTCTAGCGTCAGTCGTTGTTGAACGTTTTCTCGTTACTTCAACAGTCCAACTTGTCCTGGACTTGTTTGAAGACCCGTTAAATTAAGCCGAATGGACGCTAGAGTGTGTTCACCGCAACTGCCGCAACAAAATGCGCGCGTGAAGCAAGATGGACAAGCTGCGCCACCTGTGTGTGCTGTTAGAGACTGCTCGAAAGACTAGAGTGACGCGCGAGTTTTGATCTTGCGTATACACCACGGTGTAAGAACACCATGGTATACACTGACTCAACCGGCATCGTCGTTTTGAGTTTTGTTTCTTTATTTCTTTTTCTCCCCATTTACACCTGAAATTTAGCTTCATTTACCTTTCTGTGGATAAACCTTTAAATAAACATTCATAGACTTCTTTTTTTTCCTATTCGTAATTTTTCGAGCTTAGCCTGCTTTCTCGTTTTCGATTTGTATTTTCCTTTCTTCTTACGAATACCTTGTTCACTAATTTAAGCAACGCTGTAGGCTATACACATTTTTCTTGAACCTTGTAAGGTTACATTCATTTCACAGAACAATGTTTTGTTGAAGTGCAGTCTTTCTTTTTATTATTTGCAGAGTGCACCTCTATATGCGCGATGCATCCGTGCAAGAAGCGTACATTCCGTAACCGAGGCCAAACTGAATGAAAATTAATCTGTAAGATTTTACGGGCACGCAGAGCCAATGAATAATAGCGGTGAAAAAAAAATGGCTCGGTAGATGACCAGTTTGTTTGCCTTGATAAGATAGGTATACCGACACTGCAGTGCCCCTAGCCGATAATTCCTCCGACATCTCCATCTTCTTGAAAAGAGGTTCCACTTCAGCGCTTCATGATTAAACATTAAAAGTTACATTGAATATCTCTGACATCAGTGGATCGTATATACGCGAGACAACCTAATAGGCAACACGCATCAATTACGCATGGTATGTACATGCGTATTCAGATACGAGAACAAGTAAAATTATATGTTATATATCAACAGCTAGGGTCTGTTTCGTTTAGTTGCTTCGTTTGCTTCGTTAGCTCACTGTGTTAAATTTTTTCGGGATGGTGTTGAGTATGCGTCGTGCGTTAATTAGTACAGATGTGTCCTCCTATGTGCACGGCTGGCGTGAATCGTCGCTCGAGGACGTGCCATTATTTACAACATAAGGAGCTAATATAGTCCACAGCCTTGTCCCGTCTGCTTTCTTGTGTAGCATGTTCGCGATAATAAAAGGTACCATGAATACGCACCAACCTGCTCCTCGCCGTAGCATTCTGTTGACATATATTCACTTTCTGCGAGTGCCGTAAGCGTCACAGTTCTTGTTTTCTTGTTTGTTTTTGTTGAAACGGCGAATTGGAAAAGTTGGTGCCTTTCGTAGCTATCACTGGCTGCTCTTTCTCACTTAGCAATCGAAACAAAAATGTGAAAAGAAAGAGAGAAAAGCCTGCACAAAATATGGCACGCAATAAAGCACCAGATGTGCGAACACAACACATATTAATCGCAGAGTTCCGTGGAGGAGTTCATGTAAGACGAGTAAGCACACGCACACTTGGTGTAGATAATGCACGGTAAAAAAAAAAAAAAAAGAACGCAAGTAATTTCCTATAATGTGAAACCACATCATTAGAACGTAGGGTAGATTTGAGACCCTAACATTTATATCACTGATTCAGCATTTGGGATAGAATGAAATTTAATATTTTCAGAAGATATGAGTCTTTCCTATAAGAACCCTTTCATGGCGGGAAGTGCTAATTTGCTGAAAGACAGCTGCTGGCGATGGACCAAGTATTTTCTCTGGATTTAATTGTCTGCTATACAAAACTAGCAAATTGGCTCGCAGAGCACTTCGTGATGAATCGTATTTTGTTGATTCGAGAAGAAGAAAGCGCACATCTCGGTTTGGGCGGCAGCAAGAACACTGCGGACTGTTTCGTTGCACGTTTTACACCGTTTAGGAAGTGTCGCATAAATGCTGTACCAAGCGGCTGGGGGTGCACCGATATGATCAGGTGGTATTAATAGCTTTTATGTATGGGTCAATAAAGAATAATTCTAAACTCTTTGATTTTCCATCAGACCAGTTGTTTCTGCTGAAGCGACAGGCTGTTTTTTTCTCATCGCAGGAGCAGATGGATTACAATGTGCGAAGCGGGAAGATGGATGGTCTGTACGTTATAGTGTGCTCGACTCGCTACTGCGATCATTGCAGTGTTACCAGCACCAGCAAGATTGCGATCATAATTTTTCTCATTTATTTGCGAAGCACCTTATGCGCTCTGGCTGTCGGCATGTCCTGTCGTCGTCGTCACGGTAAAGCAAGCTATGGTAAAATAAAAAAAAAAGAAATCCACACACAGTTGACAGAGAAAAGTACCACCCACTAGGATTCGAGCACACAACAACCTGGGATGCACGATAGGAGCTGGAAACCGTACCGATCACACCACCGGCAAATTCATGACACTTGGAACAAACGGGTCTTAATCTTCACTGCACCGTTTTACAATTTGCGTCTAAGTGATGTCCGGTTAAATCAAAGCTATTTAGCAAGCAAAATTACTCTTAAATTAACACCGCCTCCCTTCTACTGCAGTGTTGGTTCGCAGCCGTGGTACCGCCATCTAGGAACGATAGAGCAAAGCAGATTGTCGTGCTAATGCGAGCGTCACGGTGGGCCGATCCTGGAGACAGTGAAATCGGACAGTGTATGCGTAGGGTTGTCGTGTTGGAAACGATTTTAACGAACTTATGCTAGTGAGCCTGGACTCACGGCTTCTAACGTAGTCGTCGTCGTGGCCATGGTAAAGCAAGCACATTAGCAGCGATTGGCCATCGAAATGTGGCCATCGAAACTCATCGAAATGTGGCTGACGCGGCACATATATCGAACACACCTGGAGCCCACCACCATAGTCTCTCAGCTAACGGTGGCAAGCCGTTGCAAGCGCTCGGAGCCCGTGCAGGCAACGACCTTTCTGCAGCCCTTGCTTCTCTGTCTTGGGCAAAGATATTGAAAACATAAGAGATTTCTGGGAGGGTGCACCAAGGAGGTTTCAAAAAACCTTCTTTGGGAGCACCCGTGCGAATGAGTGGTTTTACAAAAAAAAAAAGAATAAAAGAAAAAGAAAGAAACCATGAGGCGGGAAATCATCTGCGGATGTTGTCGGGCTACGCGGCACACCTGCAGCGGCACCACACCCGTTCGCTGAATGCAATCGCTTGTTGCATAATTAATCTAGCTCTCTTTTTTCATTTCTTTGCGTTTTCTTCTTTTCATTACATATTTCCATTTAATGAACTGCAGTGATATAAAGTAAAGGCAGTGAAGGGAAGTAAATTCTGAAAGTGGAAAAAAAAGGCATCGACTTGTGGCATGCTTTACGTTTGTCAGAACCAAATGGATGCAATCCGAAATTTCCCTCTTTAGTGCGTTCCACAAGATTCCGCGGTCAAGCGTGCGTGATCCATGGACTAACTCGCGAATGAGCAACGCTGTTGCATACGCCGCTTTATAACCGGCTCCGCGTACGACTGCATGATGTGCTTCCCGCTCGGTGCCTTCTGCAATGATAAGCCACCACTGGTTGCTAGATTTATTGCTGTGGACATGTCCGTTGTGGTTAAGGTGCAGCAATTAAGAGACAATCTCCAGATGATTAGTATGCGCTATGTGATCATGTTGTACTCGACTGTGTGACTGATGTGTGAACACTTCTTTTCATCTACGATCTCTCGTTTCATGGACAGACTGGAATAGTGACTCTAAATATGTGTCCGTGTCCGAATGCTTATATTCATTCACTTTGATGAACTGTGCATAACTTTGTGACGAAAACCACCCTGTAAGAGAAGAGTAGTAGTCGACGCCGCACATGGGCACCAACCTCTCCTTATACTACATCTGTTTTTTAAAAAATGAAATAAAAAGAAAGCCGCGCTGAACATTCCATTTGGCTATGAGCCCGCAGTTCGACACAGAAAGCAGGGTGGTAGTCCACAGCCTTCAAGAGAATGGTGTCACGTACAGTACCATTTAAGACACTGTTTTCCTGTGGAAAGCCCGTGGCAAGCAGGATGGGAGTGCAACGACTGCCTTCCTGCGGATACGAGGATGATGAACACTTGGTGACACGTTCCATGGTGCTCAGGCGATACAGTCGCCACGGCTATATGCACGCGAGGCTAGCCCCGTCTGCTGCAACGTCGCCATCACCACGGCTACCACTACCGCAGTTGACGTGATAATAATTGCCGGGGCTTTAATTGCCAAAATACCGGTATATGACAATGAGGGACACCGTAGTGGAGGTCTCCGGAAATTTCGACCACCTGGGCTTCTTTAACGTGCCCTGACATCGCACTGTATACACAGGCCTCTGGCATTTCGCCGCCATCGAAATGCGACTGCCGCAGTGGCCGCGGGATCGAACCCGCGCATTTCGGCAGCCGAGCACTGCGCTTAGCCGTGCTCCCTTAAGGGCTGCAGAAATTAGCGCCTTATTTCATTTTCCTGACAAGCCACTAACAACAACAACAACATTGTTCGTCGCGTCGGCTCATTTGTTATGGTATACTCCTCATAGGGAATAACGGAATCACGTTCTTCAAAATGCCACTTCTTGCTCTCTCTCTCTCTCTGTTTCTTATTTCCTTTTTTCCAGCTCGTGGGTTGTTTGACCACTACTCTTGTATTTTATGACGGGTTGTCTGTATAAGGTAAAAAGGGTGCTGGTCTACCCTTACACGAAGTGCGAAGCGTGAAGTATAAGTCTTGCATGATATCACTCCCTCCCACCCCCCACCCCCGCCCCCGCCCTCTATTTTTTTTTAATAGAAATTTAACTCCATGATGCGTTCGCGGAGGCCCCACCGCCATGTGGCGACTGCCTCTTGGACGTATAGATGTATCCCACAAGTGCTCCCGCTTTCTGTCGTCCCCCGTGATTGTATACTGTGCTATGTATAGCAGTGACATGACGAGCAAGTAGACACATCTTGCCACTGACGAAGCCCGGTGCATCATCATCATCATCATCATCATCATCATATTTTAGGTCCACTTCAGGACGAAGGCCCCTCCCAACGATTTCCAATCCACCCTATCCTGAGCGAGTTGGTTCCACCTTTAGCGTAAAGCATATCATTAAGGCCACATTAATAACACAATAATGCCACAATACGTTCATCGGACCCGCGGTGGAGTCCGGCCATGGCTTCTGGTGTACCAAAGGTCATGAGACCAAGAATGCATATCACGACCGAGCGTGACATGGTATTCGTCACGGGAAAATAGCTAGAACAAAACTTTCATACGTCAGCTGTGGATTTCAATACCGCCGTGTTGCACAGAAACCAGTCGGCGAATCCGCAGCAGCCACGTGCGCAGAGTCACGAGCCACGCAGCAAATCGAAGCTGATTCGACGGCGAATTCGACAATATCCACGACCAATCAATGGAGCGGTATCTGCCATGCGAACCAATCAGAGAAACCTAACGGCATGTGAACGTCGGAGCATTGCTATTGCGGTCTGAAGAAATCGCGACAAATCCGCAAACTCCTTCATTCGTAAGTACATTGTTTGCCATCGCCTTTGTGGCAGTTTTATTTTGTGCGATGTTCCATACACTAAGGATAAGCTTCAAACGGGTGCAATATAATCAATTAGATAATTAATTTCCGTGGTTTTACGTCCCTTCACGATATGATTATGGGAGATGCCCTATATAGTGGCCTCCGGAAATTTCGACCACTTGGGGTCCTTTAACGTGCATTCACATCGCACAGTACACGGACCCCTAGCTCTAGCGTTTCGCTACCTCTAGCAGTTCGAGACGCTTGTAATAAGTACGCCGAGAAAACGAGTTAATTTCTGAGACACTCTGTTAGACAGCACTGCCTTCATGATGGGTTCACACATTAAAACCGCAAGCTGTCTGACACTGCGGGCACTGCACAGACATCGTCTTCAGAAAAGTTATTACGCTAAAATTTATTGTACGAGAAGAGAATACAACCAATCGTAATGCAGCGAAGAGATACAACGAGTCGTAATGCAGCGAAGGCGGCCGGCCAATGGCAAATAGACGAACGAGAAGCTTCGCGAATTCGGCACCACCCCATTGTTTCAGGCATAATCGGTCACGAAAAGAGAGTGAGTGGAGGACGTAACAAACGGGATCCAATTGACATCCAATGTGCAACCAACCAATACAATCGGACGTTCTACGTAGATCGAGAAACAGGCTGGCGAAGCGAGGCGTTAGTGATGCGCTCGTGGCCTTTCCCGAAGTGACAACGTCATAGGTGGCCGATAATAAAACGCCCTCGCATAGCGTATTCCAAATTCCAATGGCCGGATTCGCGATGTCCGTTTGCGGTGCACTCTTCACCATTGGCTGGTCATTTCTCGCGCATAAAATGTCCCATGAAAGGATTGGTTGGCATTTGCTCTCCCGAACCACGACCTCCTCTAGAGGAGGCCGTGTTGCGAACAACTTTGAGCTTATATAAGCGCTTTGTATGCTTGAAATCAACCCGCATCATCCAATCACAGCGTCCCTTGCAGACACAGGACGTTGACCTTGTAACAGTATTGAATTTGCGTAGGTCCTCAGTATTTCATCCTTCTTATCAAGTCTGTTTCCCTGAGCTTCTTCAGTGCGTGAAAAACCTATATAATTTTTACGTCGAGGAAATAACCCAGAGATCACGAGTGATGGTGTATTCACAAGTTATCTACAAGGCATGCGATGACACGTGCTCAAAATGGCTGCCGGCAACCTGTCCCAGCTCGACTCCTCAAGTCGTCTTTTGTCTCATATATTAACTTTTACAAAAGAGGACGATCTAGCACCAGTATTGGCTGAAACTTCCTTTTGCGAAAAAAAATTCTAGCGTGGGACGCTTCGTTTTCAGTAAAAACGAGACCATGTGTTCAATACAGAGTTTACGAAGTTTTGAAATCTGTGAGCTGTTCCATGAATTTTTATGCGCTAGCTTAGAAGGCCCGTACTCAGGTTATTTTAGGGCACACCCGACTAGACAATTCAATTGAATCTATCCCATATGCACGTGCTCGTCAAATGCGGCAGTGGCCTGCGTAGAAGGTGGCCGACGGCAGGCCGAGGCCGGACGGCGGCGGAGAGCTGATCGATTCGGCCTCCGCATCCAGGCAGCGATCATCAGCGCATGTCCTGTGTTGTCGGCCGCCGGCGCTGGCGCACACGCCCAGGTGCACGTCCTCCGCATTTAGCTTCTCCGATACGCCACCCGACCTCTCTCTTCACCGGACACCAGCGCTCAGCTATTCCGGAATATGCAGCGCAGTGCACGCGGAGTTCGCAAACTTCTTCCAGGTGCGTCCGACTAGACGTGTTCGGCCAATTCGCAGTTTCCGGAGGGCCAATCTGTGCGACTACATTCGTTAAATTGCGCTCTCGCTGTGTGTGTGTGTGTTTATGTCTTAGATTAACCGCGGAAACGAGTCGCGCGGTAGGTTTGTTGTAGATGTCCACCTGTGCTCGAATGGCGCTGCCCGACAGCTAGCCGCTTGAAAGGCCAGCGCACGCCCTTCAGCAAAAGCGTGCGGAGAGGCGTGGTGTGCGCGTCGGGCGGAAGAGCCTCCCATCAGAGAAACGCAGGTAAAGTCGGCGTGCGCGCGCGCGCGCGCGTGCGTGGCTCGTTTTTGCTCGCATCGAGAGGGTTTCATTGAAGAAAAAGCGACCGCTGCCTCTTCTCCGGACGCTCGGAAAGCAGCCCCATTGAAAAAATAGCGCGTCACGTCTACGTCACGTGGGCCGCGCCCGCCGATTGGTCGCGGCTCCGCGCGACGGCGGCGCTAGGAGAAGGCCAGGGCGAGCGTGTGTGCGTGGACGGGGGAAGGGGAGAGGCGACCATTCTCGAATGCCCCGTCGGACCGTGGTGGTGGCGTTAGGCCTAGCGCAGCAGTGTTTGTGTGTGGGCCGGCGGCGATGCGGCCTCGACGACGATTCCGCCGCCGGGGCTGGGCCTAGGCTTCAACGGGAACCCATGCGCAGCCCGGGCCGGGCCGCCAGCGCTCGGCCATGGCTCGCTCGGGATCGCGCGAGCTCATCTCGCTGGGACAACCGCGGCCGGGCGTCGCCCGGCGCCAGAACGAGTACATTGAGACCCCGCTGAGGAGCAAGGATGCGGCGGTGGTGGCGCAGCAGCCGGCGGCGGCCAAAAAGGTGGTTGCCGGCCACGAGGACTCCATCATCTGCGGCCGCTGCGGACGATGCCGCTGCGACGCGTGCCAGGGCCCGCGGCCGCTGCCCTCTCGCTGGGTGTGCGGCGATAAGGTGCACTGCTCGGCCGGGGCGCTGGTCGACTGCTGCTCGTGCGTGTGTTGCGCCAAGGGCCTCTTCTACCACTGGGCCAAGGACTACGACCTGGACACGGACGTGTCGTGCGCCGACCAGCCCTGCTCGTGCGCTCCGCACCGGCGCTGCGCGCGATGGGCTTGCCTCGGCCTCCTCAGCCTGCTGCTGCCCTGCCTCTGCCTGTACTGGCCCCTGCGCGGGTGCGTCAAGCTTTGCGAACTGGGCTACGCGGCCTGCGCGCGCTCAGGCTGCCGCTGCGAGCGACAACACGTCGAGGAGGCCGCCGGTTCCCGGACGCTGCTTCAGCCGCAGGAATTATTACGCCGTTAGGCCTCGCGGGCGAGGCGTTGTGCGTGTGTGTGTGTGCTACTGCTGCTGGCTGCCGTTGTGCGAGCGTCGACGTGCCCCGCTGGAACAAGCGTGAGTGTTCGCAAAATCTCGAGCAGATAAGGCGCCCAATCAGTCCCGCCAGTGCTAACAAAAATACCCGGTCGGCGCCACCGCTTCGACTGCCTGCGAGCAGACGATGTTGCTCTGCGCTGGCGCTCTCGGCCGCTCGTCTGTGGAGTGCTGCGCGCCGTGGAACCTTCCTTCCTCGTCTCAACCTTGTGTCCATTTTGTACAGTAGGAACTTCCCCCCCACAACCCCTCGTAGAAGAGTTTATGCGTGCAAGACGACGCGAGTTTCGCCAATTTCGCCTCTCATCCTCTAGTTGTTCTTGTGATTATTTGTTTTTTCTTCCCCCATGTTCATCCCTCGTGCGCGGCGAAGCGAGACGATCTGTGTGTCTTTTACTCTGTGTGTCTCTGTTACGGGTAAAATTTCGGAGCACCTCCGTTTGTCTTCCTAATACATCAGGCAGCTTTACTATATATACATATACTTTTTTTTTTTTCGTCGAGGACCCAAGAGGCGTTCACGCCTTGCGCTCGTCAGCCCCTCGTCGGTACCGTGCATTTAAACCCACTCACAGGGCTCCACGTCGAGCATATCTGTCGTTTCCGAGTCGCCAAAATAGTGCATTTACCGAGGCGGGGCGCGGAATTCAGCTCCGTTCGACCCACACACCGGGGCCGACGGCCGCCATGTTTTCAGATCGGTTAGCCCCAGCCGCCTTTTTCCCGCCCTAGCAGCCGCCGCGGTGCCACCACCTGTGAGAAACCGCGGCGAGAGTCGGTGCGATCCTAAACCGTTTTATACCAGTGTCTTCCTATCCGTGCATGTGTCGAGCTTTCGTCGTTGACGTGACTCTTATGAGCTGTGCCTGCCGTAAATTCACGGCCTGTGTTAATTTTTTTTTTTTTTGCAGGCCGGCGAGAGCTTCCTCTCCGCCAAAAAAAAAAAAAAAAGAAAAGTAATAATGAAAAGAAACTTGTCGCCCTCTCGCAAGTGCCGAAAGGAGATCACAGCTATAGCTTCGCACTGGAGTCGTCAGCTCCGAGGGCCACCCCTGAAATGAAACTGGCGTGCTTTTTGATGGCATTTCTCGTCTATGCTCGGCCCCTACGCACGCTGGGGCTGGGCCGTGACGTGGCGGGTCACGGAGTAGGCGGCCCCGTCGGTTCGTTCGTCGCCGCCGCGCGCGCACAACTTCTCTGGCTGACAGTTTTTTTTGCTCCGACGCTCGCCGCCGCGTTCCTTTACTTCCTACGCCCCCATCCCATCCCCCCCTTCCCTCCACCTACACTATTTTCTTTCCCCTTTCTTTTATGTTCTGAGCGATGATGATGGAAACCTGTTCCCTTGTACAAATGTATTTAACAAAGCTTGTTTTACATTTTTATTTTTATTTTTGCAGTTACGTTTGTCTAATTTACACAGTAGACGGCAGCAGTCAACGAGTCCCGTTGTTTCTTCTCAGGTGTACGTACGATGTTGTTTCGACTGTGTGTGTTCAGAATAGAAAGAAGCAAAAAAAAACATGATACCGTTTGGCACGCCCTTAGGTCACGTCATGCATTTCAACGGTGTCAAACTGTGTATATATATATGTGCCAGGGCTGTGCAATCACTGCGGTCTTCGTGACTAAAAGCCGGAGTCCAGCGAGCATTTTAACACAAAGATCGAAGGGATCACGTTTTTTTTTTTTTTCTTTATTTACATGTCTGTTTCTCTGGTCGCTGACGTAGACAAGAGTGCGCTGAAAATTGGAACAAACATGACTCAATTAAAACCCGCAACAATACTGTCACACGTATTCGTGCTTCTTGAGGCCTTTTAGCGAACCCACCAGCGTCTTTCTGGTCGATGAACGAGGTGCTGTGGGTAATAGGCTCCCAAGAGCTAGTCGGTGTTCTATATTTTGAACGTGTGCCTTCTTCGTTGTCTCCCGATCGATAAACCAGCGCCGGCAGCCATCTTGGAGTGACAAAAACAGAGCTTGTGCATTAATTGTACTGCGAAGGAGTCTCGCTCCCAGTCGCTGCACATTACCCGGCGCACTAGCCGTTTCGTTATGCCTATTCACTGAACCATTTAGCGGTTACATCACGTATAGCTGATGCTTCACCGTACGTTCTCTGGACACCACGTGATAGCACACTGTCATTTGAGAAGCTTCTGTACTACAAGATGTCTGCCAAGCAGCACTGTTGTGTGTGATATGGTTACTCGCTAGAGACCTGCCCGACTAGTCACCAAGATGAGCCGTATTCTGATCAAGACTATCCTAGCCCGTACGAGCTGCCTTTCTATATGTTCATCGTGACGAATGCGCCCGTCGTAAGCTCTGGGGCGGCAATTCGAGGCTCACGAAGACCGCCCCTCGTACTACGCTAACAAAATCCACGCTCATTGTCATCCGGCGCTTGCTGGCCTGCCCGCCGTGTCCTTGATCAGCCGTATTCGTTTGCACCAGTCGAAGACACCCCCATTGTTTTTGCACAGCCCTGGCGGATCCGATATTGTTACGGACACGCTCAACGCTCGTCGCTGGAAAGCGAGAAGTTCACTGTCCGCGCACACAGCACGCACCGCTTCGAGCCCTCGCTGCCAAATGGGGTTGGGTATCGAGGGTGGGAGGCGACGACGGGCTTCCATGCCTGGCGAGAGGCTAGCCGACGACGACCGGGCTCGGAGGAGCGTGGGTGGTTCACGCGTCGCGCCGCCACCGCTCCAAGTTGCCGCGAGCCCTTCGAGGGACTTGTTGGAAAAACGAGAAACACTGAGTCAGTCTTTGACTGGTAGAGCATGTTCTTATGGGGGGTGCGAGCGAATGTGAGGTTATAGGTAAGACGGAACAAAAGAAAAAAGCCACACCCATGGTGGATGGGTTAGAAGCGGGGATTCGGCCTAACCACGTTCACTGGACAAAGTACAACGCTTCTGTGGTCCTCCACTAAAGTCTGTTGCCGTATGATAATGCAGATTCGCACTCGTGTCCGAGCCTATGGATGGTGAGAGCACGGGCTCCCAAAATGGTAACTTGTGTGATATGTCGACCGGTGCCTTTCTGCTCAAAGAACACAGAACGGTCGCGACGTTAAGGCCGTTCGTGTTTCTCGGATAGTTTGTAGCAATAACGGAAGCGTACATTCAAGGCACTGTGTAAAAGAAACGTAGCAGGTGATTAATGCACGCTTCGCATCCTGCTTTATTATAATGTTTTGGCGTTGACTGACCTTCGCCTATATGGACCCTTTCAAAAGAATTAGAAACGTTTCAAAAGAAGTTGGCACAGCGAAATTGCAGACTGCCAGACTAGCTTCACTTAGTATTTCTCCTTCGTGTGTCCCTTCCATGAAAAAAAATTAAGTACGTCAGTCTCGTTGACGGTAATAAATTGCCTTGCTGTTGTGCCGGTTCTTAAGTCTGTTAGCAAGGGAAGCTTGCTACGCTCCACCCGGCGTAACGGTATACAAGCACTTGATGTAATCCGTTCGCCGTTTCTATCCTTCTCTTTTTTTATTCTTCCATTGGCAACGAAAACGTATTCCCGAGCAACCGGCCGTGCGCACGTGAAACTGCGCTATATGCGAGATGCAAAAAAGCCAATTAAAGAATGCCCGTCTGGCGATCGCTCCCGGCAGTTGCCAAAAATTAAACAGTGCCGCTACTCAGAGGTATCGCGCTGGCGTAATGTTTTCCGCGGCGTTTCCTGTGATACGTATGCTGCAACTGCCCGTTATATAGTCTTGTGGTGCCTTTGTAACCGTCGTTCGAAAAGGTGCCAACTTTATTCCGAGAAACGAAATTTTCTGTGAACTAAATTGGTCGCCACATAGAGCTCGCTCTTTATCGATATATCAATCATTGTGCCACCTCTCGCTTGCATCCGGAAGACCACCTTATTCACAAGAAAAAAACGTGACTGTGCGTCTCGTGCTTACGTTCATGCTCGGCTTTATATAGCTGTCCAGTCGCAGAAATGATTTTCTAAACGTTGTTTGTCGGAAAGAATCGACAAACGTTCGAGCTTCCTAGTGCGATCTAAAGAAGGAGGACTGTGTACCATACGGCGGTGTTAACAAACAACACAAAAAAAGAAAACTTGTCGATCTTGCATGGCTATTTAGACTGTGAATTCGCACTAACTTCCATGTCTTCCGAGTTACATCCTAGCTAGCTTCCTAGCACAAACCAAAACGGTGTGTTCAGTAATTAATAGCAGCCCTGTGTGTTTACCGCAGTGATAGTGCCTGGCTATTCTCTCTCTTTTAAAAGTCGATGTTTTAGCATGAACACCTGAGAATCCGCACTATATCTTGCCCGTCTTGAGATATTCTTGGAAGTGTTAAGATATATGAGGATAGAAAGGACGCTTGACACCGTGGTGCAAATTAAAGTCAAGAAACGACTGGAGCTGCGTCGCTGAACGAACAAAACTAGCGAAAATTCAGTGAGCCTGTAGTACGTCTTCGTATCACAAAAAGTTATGCATTTAAATTAATTCGGTGCATTAGCTGAAATAGGCGTTGGCGTCCCATTCTCTCCATTTTCGTATGTTCGCCATGACCGTATTAGTTAGACGTCTCTGTGCTATCCTGGCACTAATTTAGTTGTACAAGAGTGTGAACACGATATTAAAGAGCTCTGACAAAGTCAAGACCAAATGTAAGCTGTATTACAAGTCCTACAACACCGACTGTGTACTATGTCCGGATGAACACGCGTGGTGATGTGAGCGACGTTTAGCGTCAGAGCCCCGTATTACTGCCACATTTGGGTACAGTTGTCTGCTCCGAAGTGAACTCTAAACAGCGTCTATCTGTTAGAATATGTATGCTTAGCTACAACCCCCTGGGGTGTTCTCGGCAAGACCTGATTGCTAGGTTAACTAGAGTCACTGTTGTAACTAAGTTCTGCGGCCACAGCCTTCCACTAACGAGCTGGAAGTCGCGGGTTGGATTCCTCGGGCACGCCGGCCGCGTCCGCGTTGAGAGCTGAATGCAAGGACTATTTGATAGGATGTTAATAAAATCGAGACTATATCCATGGCTTTGTTACGTTACTAGCTATAGGTCGAGATCCCGTTCTCGGACGTTAGACTGAATTACTCAAGCGATCATTTCTGATTGGTATGCGCTGTTGCACAAGTGTCGACTGGCCGCTATCCGCACCATCGTATTTTGGCAACGAGATATTTGAGCAACGAGTGCAGCAAAATGCTTTCAAAACTATGCATTTGATTGACATAACGTTCCAAATTTCCTTGCCAACTTTCACTGCCGCGGCGAAAGAAAACTGAAGAGCGAGAACGATACGCGTTGGAAAGGAATGGAAGAGTGAACGCAGGCAAGAACAGGCCTAACGTGCCTCACGACGGCTGCGAAAATCTTCCTCCTTCTGACAGCGTGAAAGTACCATAACGTTGATGTGTCACCGTGGATGTAGCGTGCGATACGTTGTGCTTTCTCTCGCATTCCGCACCCAAAAGCGAAAACGAGGAAATGCGAACAGAGGGTCACTCTGTAGACTGTGCGTCAGGCCGAACTCCGCAAAAACTTTAGGGAGAGCACGTTAGCGTAAAAATGCTTCCATCAGGACTTTCGTTCCCTTTTTTTGCCGGACACCAAAACGTCCTCGAAGCAGGCATTTAAGCGATGAAATTAGACACTGAATATCTTGACATTTGTACTTGCGCGTAATATGACATCGATTAGCAGACGAGAAACACTTGTGCCTTAACTTTAATGGTAAGGTCGGCACCGGATTTTTTTTTGTGTCGTTGACGTTACTGCGGCGTCAAAGCACGGACCAGTCTTCGGACGTTCTTTGCTGCAAATGTAGCCGTCAAAGCACTATTATACGGAACCGCTACGCGAAGGGCATACGTGTTGGCAGTCGCAGCGACGGCTGAAAGGAGGCCGTGTATGGTGAAGCATAGACAGCTGTACTGAAGCCTGAACTGGCCCGTAGGAACAGCAATTATTATAGTAAACTACTTCGCAGGTTTCGACCATCGTTCATAGACGCTCAAGAGAAACAGTAAGAAAACCTTAAAACGTCCTTTAACGCTTAGGTATCTTTGTTACACGTGAGCAAGAGGTTTGAGCCACTGGCCAGTTTCCTGCGCGGCTGTCAAGAGGAACAGCGTTTCTTTTGCACAGTGTCCGGGAATTGGATGAGGTGATTGAAGTGAGAGAGATAGAGAGAGAAAGACATAATTTAACCTTAGTTCAACGTATAAGCAAGCGAGATTAGTTAGCTACTGAGTCCACGTAGCATTCACGTGCCGTCAGTGACGTCTTCACATTGCTCTTCATTCCGAAGCTTCCACAAGGGTGTTGTACAGATAAGGGGGTGGAGATAACTCGCAGCTTTTCGCCGGCTGCACGAATATTGTAACGGCTGCAATGAAGTCTTTGCATGTTTCCCTTGACAGGGGAGGTAATTAATTTAGAGGTCTCGAGGACACTGTCATACTGTTTCTTTCAAAGTAGTGCTTGAGCAAGGATAACATAATCTTGGGAGTTTCTTAACGACGATGTTGCGAGTCAGTTCATGCGCACTTAGTCTCCTCCCAAATGCTGCGAAAAGGGCTGACGCCTGCTCCTAGCTATCGGCGCTTTCGGCCATGGCTTCACGTTACGGGCTGTACTGAGCGCACCGAAGCACTCTCGTCTATCACTTAGAGGCTGCAGTGCCGCTTTCCCACCGTACGTGGAGGCACGATGGTAGAAACTTCTAAAAGAAATGATGTTTCTTACTGATGTAATAAATTCGCAGCACAACCGAATCGCGAGGATATATAACCTCAGCGTTTAACAAGACTTACGCAACTCTGATATGGACGTATCAGGAAGAACACAAGGGGCAGTAAAGTTCATGAGAAGGAAACTCGTCACCCATCAGTTTTATGGCACTTTCTCGCCTTCCCTTGTTCCCCTTGTTTAGGGTAGCAAATTGGACATGTATTATAGTTCGGCCGCCATGTCTGCCCCTTCTTTCATCTTTCCCTCGCCCTGCTCGCGAAAGAGTCGTCCAGGGGGGCTCTCCTGGACACTGGCAAATTCCGCCATCTTCTCAAGTTCTGTAATGGCATTTTTGAGCCAATCAGGGAGCCCGTACCTGGCCTCTGAGCCAATCAGAGCTTCCAGGATGGCGGAATTTGACAATGTTTCTTTCTATCTCAGTGCTACAAAAACGGTGGGCGACATATCCTTGATAGGAACGCACGCACCGCAGTTAGCGCAGGACTGGATCAGTCGGCAAAGTGTGGGAGAAGGCTTTGCCCTGCAGTTGGCATAACAGGCTGGTGACGATGACAGACAGCAGTACGCAATCTTAAGCCGATTTGGTAAGAAAAAAAAAAAAAAACTCAGCATTACATTCGCTAGGAATCACACGGGCGTCATCGAGTTATAACTCGTTTCCAGGCACGATGTAAGGTCAGTATACCGGCTGCATTGACAGAAGTGTCAGCAAAGATTTTTACGTGCTTTGTCAGTATGACCGATGACTCGGATTGAGTGACGGCACCTATAGAGAGAGGGCAGTTGATATCGTTTGCTAACAGTTGGCTTGATCACGCAGCACATACCCGAAACAACGTAAGCACGAGCGATATAGATAGACAAACCAGCTAAAACCACCGTGCACTCACAAGTTGTTCTGTGCAAAGCACCTTCCAACGCGCTCTTAGTTTAACACCAGAGGTTTGATTGTGGTCTATCGTATATTTATGAGATGCATGCCAGGAAATGGCACAGTACTACACGTAAGCATTGCAGCGAGCACTGCACAAAGGTTGCCGAAATGAAATCAGCAGCTCCCTCTAATGTCGTCACATAGCCTCAAGTGTCGTTTTTGGGCTGTCGATGAACACTACGGTTTAGTCAATTTGACTTTGTAGAGCTTCGGTACAAACTCTTCGTTAAGTTGCTTGCACCATTAGTTGATTCGATTGATTGTGCTTTTCTTTGCTTTTTTTTTTTTTGTTAGCAAGGATGCTTTTGGAGGAAAGGAGGGAGAACTGTGATGGTTCGCTCGAGGAAAACTCGTCTAGTCGTCCTGACGCAAGCAACCGCTTCGTAATTTCCAGTGGTAATTTTATTCCGCTTCCCGTCACGTGACGTAGGCGTTAGCGGCGCAGAAGGGCATCGCGGCGACTTGGCGTGGCGGACGCCGGCGGAAGCGTGGCGCCGAAGGAGACTGTGGGTGTGGAGAGTTGTTCGCATCCCGATCTCCTTCCTGTACCGATCGCTTTCCAGCGACGAAGAGAAAAAAAATATATGTGAGACAGACAAATGATGAGTGTGCGAGCAGTAGGCTGACTATGGCAAGATGTAACGGAAGCGCACATCGTCTCCGGCCGACGTTTCTTTCCAAGAAGCGCCCGTTCATGTGTCTCGTGCCTGTATGACTGAGAACTTTGTAGTCTGCTTACCAAAAGGCGCCATTTGACACTTGAGCAAAGCTTTGTGACTCGCCCAGGTCATGTGGGTTACTTTCGAGCGTACCGTATCGAAGCGGATCGAGAGCCGGTATACGGGTCGATTTCGATTCGACGCGGTTACACATTCGCGCGTATCTTCACGCGAGTCGTTTTGATCGTACGCGTTTATTTTTCACCTGAATATGGACACCGACCCTCGATCCTGCCAAAAACGATGCCATTTTCGCGAGCATCGGCACCGGCCACTTGACCAGGATTATTAGTTTAATAGACGAGTAACGGCAAAGATGGCTTCTGCGCAACACTCGTGGTTTCCAAAATGCTCTCTAAAACAAAGTGCACTTTTGTGCTGATGTGGAGATTTAGCTTACGCTTTGTTCGACTTAGCCCGCTCAAAGCTTTTGTAGAGACGTTAAACTTGGCCTTACGTGAGGCCTCGTGCAAGTTATCTTCCAGACAAATTGAAACGTAGCCAGTTGTTCCACTGGCAATGAACCATTTTCGCATATTCTAGTTAAAGAAGGAAAAAGGCTGGGTTGATATTGAATGTTGCTGTTATAACAGCAGATCACGGCCGACGTTAGTCAATATTAGCCTGATTGCCCGTTGTATGCGAGCAAATACGGTAACTGAACTCGACCAGGCATCACTGGCGATGTCTTACACCGTTACAGAAAATGGTAGAGGGGGTCCCGGAACGCGTAGTCCAAAATAAATAAATAAATAAATAAAACAGCGCCTTGTCTCCCGCACGTCACATGGCACAAGGCACTGTGGCTCTTCTTTGATGAAACTTTCGTCCGAGGTCGACGCTGCCCGTCCGTCTCCTTTATCACGTCGATGTACCGCACAGAATGTGTCCTCCCCTTCCTTGCAAGTGGTGTATTTATTTCCCCCGTGTCGACAACGTTACTGCTGTTATAGTGTAATTCGTCTGCCCAAACAGGGAGGCAGGCGTGGCAGATCGAGCAAAAGACATATTACAAAGATATTTATGTATACCAATCACCCGCGCGTATGTTCCGTAACTTTTTTTTTTCCTTATACGTCACTGTGCTGCAGAACCCGAGTGCAGCCTGTGGAACTAAAGAGTCGCACTAAGGATGCTAGGAGGAAGTCTGGAGCTGAAAACGGCTCACTTCCACGTGTATCGTGGATAGAGCATACAATGTATTTGTTGAGGGAACAACATTGGGCGGCTTTCGTTTTTCGACTGAGGTTCATTGGCGTTGTGTGTTGGGGTCGCAACCTCTTCTCGTTTGAGTAGCAAAGAACTCGCAGTTGAAGCGGAAATAATTTTTCCCCCTCCATTTCTAGACCATAAGCAAATGATGATAGTATGTGAGTATGCGCATCGCTAAATCTAAATAACGATCGCTCTACAAATATCTGAAGTCACTTTTCAGTACAAACTCTAAATTGTCTCTACTGTTTTCGCGTGCTGTCTGGAAATTGTCAAATTGTCCTAAATATGGGCGATAGCGTGACGAGTTCTTTCCGCCCAGCAAACCGAGCTGCAGGAAGTTAGCACACCCCACACAACTTAAGCAGCAACCTGCGAGTACCACCACTGGATTCTACTGCGATTGAGACAGGAGCGCCAGGTTTCTGCCTAGTGTCTTTAGTTCCAAAACACATATGTGTGTACACGGTGTCTGAGACTTGAGTGGTGCGCGCCACCCGGTCTCGAAGGCCATGATGTGAAACAAGAAGAGACCGACGAGGATAATTAAGCGTACTTTCGGTCGTAGCGGGGTCAAAGGCGCTCGGGTGTGTTCGCATTTGAGGCATTTTCGATCAAATGCAACGTTTTACGGCTGCGCCGACTATCGTGCTGCGTTTTTTCTTCTTTTTTCTTTAGGCAGCAGTGAAAGAAAGTGTAGGCAAGGGCCATTCTCAGATGCCTCAAATGCGAATACCGCCAGTCCCGTTGTTACTGTCGTGACTGCCACAGTTACACGAGCTTGTGTACCATACAGACGGTCACTGTTGTTGGCCTGTGAATAATAAAGGCGCATTTGACGACGCGACGCTGCCCCTGGATCTTGGTCGTCTACATGTGTGTTTGTGAATCTTGCGATTCACTATTCGACGATTCCAGTGTGCTCCTCCTCCATACAGCCTCTTAACGAGGACCGATCACGGCCGAATCCAGTCTGTTGTGTTACGTACCGTAAGGCTTTAGCAACTATAGCAGAAGGGTCTTCTGTGTGTTTAATACCCGCTACCGCTGTAACGACATACAAGAAAACTCCTGATCGACCACGTGCAGTGGTCACTGCTGAAGTGTGACCTTACTTGGTGAAACTGAATCTGGCTTGTCGTGGTTTTCTTATTTGAGGAGCAAAACGAAAACGAAAACTTGCAGCCTTGAATAGTGGCCAATGTGTTTTCATTTCACGATGGGCCCAATTTGTGTGCGATGTGTGACGAGGCGAACAATTTATAGACTATCGTCATCAGTTTTTCTGGTGGCTGCGTTGAGCCATCTCCACCATATCCTTGTGCTTGTTTCTCAGCTCTAAGGGGAAAGAGAGAGAGAGATAGACAAGCAAGGGAACAAGAAAAAAGCAATGACTTTTTCTGGTGATTACGACCCTTTAAACGGAACTCACAAGCTGAAATTGCCACTCCGATCTATCTCAACGTTCTTGTAAATGCGGTGCACCATACATTACGCTCGACAATGTGAAATTTTTGTGGCCTAACGTAAAGACTAGCGGCGAGTCCGACGCGACACGCAAATACTAGCTGTCCTCTCCGTTTCATGCATTGTTACGAGTTCCACTGTCGCTGTCAGCTGTTTGAAGTGCACACACGGCTACGGTTCTCCTCTTTTATTCATTTCCTTCGACCGAGTGCTAAACCAGCCCCGAATGAAGCGTTTCGCCGAGAGGGCCAAAGCCAGAAAAAACAGCGCTCGGCTGCTGCCTGCAACGCCGGCCGCTGCTCGGCAGTGGTGTGCCGCATCCATTATCGAGCGAGCAGAGCGCGTAGAGAAGACCATTCGGGCGCACGCGCACACCCCTACCAGCAGCAGCAGCAGCAGCACAAGCAGCGAGTGTGTGTGTGTGTGTTTCTCTTGGGGCGCTCCTTTTCTGGGCTAGTGCCTCGATGGCCGAGCCTGGGCGGCGGCGGCGGGCGGGCGGTGGTGTCGGTGGCCGACCGTGGTGCCTGCTGCCTCCCTCCCTGCCTCCCTTCGCCTTCATCTGCTGCGCGCGCTGAACGTCCTTCGGGCGAGACAGCGGAAGGAGAGGGACTTCCTGCGGCGGGGAGCAGGAAACGGGCCGCTCTTCTTCAATGGGCGCCCACTTCCTGCGCCGGGGGTCGTATACCAAAGCGCTGTGCCCACCTCCCTCCCCCATCTCCGCTCCTCTCTAGCTGAACTGCGAGCGACGGCTGCTCGGCGGCCACGTGCAGCGACCGACGCTTGTTTCTTGGAGGGCGCGCGCCTGCTGCTGCTGCTGCCTCTGATGTTCAGGAGAGAAAGAGAGGAAAGAGGGGGTGAAGAAACGCCAGTGGCATCATCTAGCGGGGATCGTGGCAAACTGCACGTGGCCTGAAGGAGCACCGAGCGATGCTGGTGCTGGGATGGGAGGATGGTGTGAATGAAGTTTTCTGCTAATTGTCATTGCAGAGAAATCAACGACCGAGTAGAGAAAGGCTGGTAACCTTTAAAGAGTGATGTGGTGCTCTTGATCCTCCTATGCTTGCCTTCGTGGTCATCTTGTCACTGCTCGATACTTCGTTGCGGTCCAGTGGAGCATCAGAATGGAATCACTAAGGGCATTGATTGAACTGATTATCAGAAGCTTATGAGAATAGGTAACATAGTGAACATACGCACATAACAGATGTGACCGACGTTTCTTGCCTTTCTTTTTTTTTTTTCTTTTTGCCAGCGGGACAGTGTCGGAAGCATTAATTTTAGAAAATGGTGACGTTGTGCCACACAAAAGCCGTTAAAGTAGCAGTCTTGACAAACGTTCATGTTAGAGTGACGCAATGGTTTTGGCAAAGGGTTATAAACGCATGACTTGCTAGTTAGTGTAGGAAACGAGAACATTAGAAATAAATGGGACATATTGTGTCCAACACACTTTTCGTGAAGTATTCAGTAATAATCGCGCAGCGCTCTATAATTCCTAAATGATAACTTCTTACTCTGCACAAAGCTAAACGGCGAATGTTCTGTGACTTGACACCAAAATGGCCCTCCCTCATATACCGGTGCCACATGGTTACTCTCGATCGTGATCAGATGGGATCCGGATCGAATTTCCAGGCCGTAATTGTCCCTTTCACGCAAGCTGCAGAAGAGGGATCAATCATTGTTGAGGAATTTCGCAATGATTACGCCTAATATCGCAATCAGCAGTGCTCCGTGTGACACCGGTATTGTGCACTAAATCACTTTAGACGGCTAAATTAGTCTTTCAGGACTTCCATTCCATTTCATTTGGTGAAAAGGGTGACTACAGGGAAACCATGGCGTCTACGTGATGTCACAATTCCGACGTCTATACTCGTGTATTACGGAAGCTTGTTAAGGATCAGCAAATTGTAGTCCCCGCAAATTCACAGGTTGAGCGTTTTGTGTCTTTCCAGAGTGCAACGTACTGTTTCTTTGTACAGATGAACGTTTAGCTAGAAGCGAGCATTAAACTATCGAAATCCATGACGTCACGGTGCGGCCACAATGTGTAGAAACTTCACGGCGGTGTCGCCAACCGTCATCTGTACTTTCTTCTGGCTTATACCAGATGTATTCTCGCAGTGCAAGCGGTCGCCTTCTTGGTAGTACAAAAAGGGTAACTTACGAACGCACATTCCTCACTTGGTACCCCTTAATGTTCTGCACGCATTTGAATACAAATGCGTACAGAATGCCATCACGCGGAAGATATATCTTAGCAAACTTGAATGCTATCGGACACATTTGACAGCAGAAAATGGATGTTGGGAGCACAAGCCTTATGCCAGCTCGCATTGCCTGCTCGGAGACTATTTGAAAGCAGCATCGCAAAATTAAAAATAGAATGAAGCGCTCTAGTCATGTCTGACTGAATTGAGGCAGTTTTCTTAAATTTCTGGTTCATGTCACCATTTTCTGCCTCTTTGATCATTGCCAGAATGGTTCCGTCGGTTTCATGTGAATTTCACTTACATAAACTTATCTGAACCTTAATCACAGCGGACGTGGGCGTTATCAAAAACACACAAAAGAGAGAGAGAGAGAAGAGCAAACAGCTCGACAAATCGGCAGATCATAAACATCTATGCACCTTCTGTAAACGAATTTGGTAATGTAAATGGAAATGGAAATTTGGTAATGTAATGTAAAGCAGCCCAGCTTCGTGTAATATATCCGTCTGTGGGACATGCCATCACCTTGGATATATGACTTTTGCAATGTTTCGCTAATTTTACAACCTACCGGTCTTGTCTACAAGATTATATTGCGTTCTTTGACAACACGGCATTCATTGACTGAAGAAACGATGGACGATGAGAAGGTTTCAGCTTTCCAAATTTTTTTTAAGGGAAAAGAGCAAGTCTATCTGCAGAGTTTCTATATATATTGAAGTATGTGAAAACTCTCGGCTGTATAGCAACGTAACTGCACCGGATATGGTGAATCGTTCGCAAACGTCCTGTCTGGACTTAAAACAATGACAAAACAAACCCAAGTAGGACTTCAGCTTCGGTGTCTTTGATGGTAAGTTACTCGGATCGGCACACATCTGTGAATATGTTCTTCTATATGGTTTGTTGTAGACTTCCTTTCGACGGAAATTGCGTCATCGGTCGAATTTATCAACACACGCAGGACAGCAGACAGATATTTGTCGGAGTCAGCGTGCACTTAACCAACCTGTAGCCAATATGCTAATTCATATACGGTATTATGCATCGTGGCATAATGTTTAGACCGTCGGGGTGCTGCCCTGGGCAACAGAGGTTCCAGAATCGCCGCTTGCTGGTCTGGTTGGCCTATTGCAACTGATGGGAGCGCAAGCTTGAAGAAGCGCCAAAGATAGACAGAGCGTCTTTGCACTCTGTGTCTGTCTCCGTCCGACCAATTCTTCGCGCTGTTTCGTATTAAGAGCATTCGGAACATCGCGAATTTCGAATTAAGATTAAATTTGGATACATATAGAGTGCCTTAAGGATCTCGAACGAGGAGGTTATGTGCTGTCTATAGTGACGAAATTATTTAAAGTGTATATCAGTTTCCTTCTGTCTGTTGCAGTCCAAGGGTAGTGAGCCGAGGTTCTTTACAGACACAGTCGTCAGAAAGTTCCAATCCCCTAACTCCATAGGCAGCCTAAAGAAAGTCTAGGTAGACCACGCACATAAAACAAAATCGTATATAAAATTAAGAAATGATGTCTAGCGGGATCCCACGCAGACGTGGGAATGTCGGTGTTAAACGTGGTTGCACTTTTATTCCCTCAAGGCAGAGATAGCCCTGGCTCTAAATTTTTTAGTGGAAAATAAGTGTTCTTAACACCGCTTTACCGATAGATGCGAAAACAGAAGGAAGTGGTTATCGGAAGGAGAAAACAGCTGGATTTGCCTCATTTGGGGTGCGTGGTGGACACTTCACTCATGGGATGTCTGAGTAGGAGGAGGAACTGAAGCAAACAGAGAGCGGGAAAAAGTGCGGAGAGCGGTGTAAAGTGAAGGCGAGGTGCGCGAGCTGTGTAAGAACGAAAAGGCAGCGCGTATATATTTGAAAGTGATGACACTTCCTGCAATGCACCACTACCGCCGGTGTTTTCGAGCATATTACTAGCATACGGTATACGCGTGGCTGGCGGCGCACTTCAGACGCCTTGGTGGGAAAAACGGCGGCTCGGCTTCGAGAGCGGAAGCCGCCGATAAGGGTGCGCGATGAACCGCGAAGAAGTGGAGGACCGGAAATGACGACACGCTTGGCCGCTGCGGCAGCGGAGACGCCGATGGGCCTTCCTTCGCATTTCGTGTGACGCCCCCCTCCTCCTCCCTCCTCTTCTTTAGAGCCGGGCTGTCAGAAAGAAAAAGAAGAAGAAGAAACAGCATGGCACACATGATGACCTTCCGGAATGGTCATTTTTCTGGACACCGTCAAATTTCTGCCATGATGGCGAATTCTGAAATCGCGTCGTTTTCAGCCAATCGGGCAGACCGTAGCACGCCACTAAAAGGGCAATCAGAGCTGACCTGATGGCGAATTTGACAACATGTGACGGTACCATATAACGTTCAAAATAGTGCGCCCCACGTATACGTGAGCTCTGGAACAAGTGAATTGGGCTTGTTGGTTGAAATGCACAATGAAGGCATGAGAACACACACACACACAGACACACACGCAAAGAGAATCTCACGGAGCGATTGCTGGAGATATAATACGAAGGCCATTAGGTTGCATTATACAATTTGCGTGGTCACATGTGCTCCGACCCTTAAACTTTATTCAGTCTGTTGTGAAGTGACTTTGCTGTTGACCACCGGATGCTACGATTGTTCAAAAGAAGGGGAAGGGAGGTGGGGAGGGGAGTTAGCCCTCTTTACGCACCTCGCCTTTTTGCCCGCCCTCCTAATATTAAACCCTCTCATAATCAGAACTGGTTTTGGGACGTTAAACCCCACAAAACAACAACAACATAATATTAAACCATATATTCACGGAACTTCAGTTCATTCGAACGGCAGCGCGCAAAGCACACGGGGAGACACGTGGTGCGCCGCAAGTGGTGTGCCTTACCATTCGATTCACATACGAGGATATCGTAACTTTGGAGTTTTGCGCGAACCAAACTGTAATGCTTGCTCGCTAGCTCCATGGCTTGTCGCACCTCTTCCCTCTACAGAAACATTCGCTGTCGAGATAGAGCGGTGCCCTAAGAGGAGCTCGCATCTTTGACGCCGCTCAGTACATGCCGGCAAGCGTGATGGCTGATCGATCGATAGAATAACTTTTATGAAATTAATGACGAGACCGTTAATAACTATGAACAACAGGAAATGTCGTGAGGCTCTAAAGCGACATTTCATGTTCTCTGTCGCTTTCAACGATTTTTTTTTTTTTGCCAATCGAAGTCAAAGCCCCTCCCCCCCCCCCCCCCGCTCATCTTTCCCTGAGCTTCTCTGCTAGTTTTATGAAATTGGAGGCATTGGCTGTGAGTCCGCGACGCAGCAGTCAGCGACTGATCTAGACCTCCCTAGTTTTACTTGCGTGGAGGAAAGTCTGACGGAGCGCATCATGAGGGAGGTAAAAAAAAGTGTGTGTGTGTGTGGGGGGGGGGGGGGGTCAGGAAGACGAGCTTCCGGCTTAACTCGGCGATTATTAAGTGTTACAATTAATTTTTCTATATTTGCAGACTTCACCTACTGCAAGGCGCACGAAGCCCCGTATAGAGAAGAACTTAGAACTCGGGTACTATGTTGTCGGAAATGAACAATTATAGCATAGTCGATCTCTAAGTCAGCTGAAGCCATACGAAGTTCTTACAAACCCACTTACTGCCCAGCAAGTTTGCTACTCCGGGCGAATTTATGGACATCTGTACAAATACCGCGACACATTGTCTAATCCTGTAATAGCGGTATTTCGAACTAATCAGAGAGGCCCGTTCGATCATGCCCGTTCGACCTCAAGGGTGTCAAGATGGCGAATTCGAAGATGCGGCTGAAAGTGACTCGTGTGAACTCGGAAAGCGCATACTTCTAGGAACACGAAAGCAGAGGAACACACGCACACACAGAGCACTTGCACTGTTTCGCCTTATACTTACGGTTCATTGTTAAAGCAAACGCTAAAATGTGTGCCATTCATATTGGCGTGTTCATGTGACTTCGGAAACTGTCCGTGCACTGCACAGTCGCGTCGAGAAGAAAAAAAGAAATAAAGAAGGCCAGAACTACTAACCACAACTTACCTGCTGCAAGTCCGGACGACTGTGCCCTTGTGCGAGAGAAAAAATCCCGACATGCCCGGCGTGCGAGTGTTCCCTTTAACTTTTGACGCGGCTGCAAGTGCGTGTGTTCCTCTTCTTTCGTGTTCCCGTTCATTCAGTAAGCATGTGATGCGAATACACCAACATACTACGTTGACTCTGTAGCGTTATATTGTAGCAGAAACTATTCAGTATTTAGTGATTATATGTCAGTATTCTCGTAATCAATCAGAAATTGCAGCGATCAAAGTGAACCCAAACAGATTTTTTTTTCCCTCTAATTACCCGAATCGCGCAAATCTGCAGGTTAGCATGCATCTGTCTGGCGCACTTCCTCGCGTTTCCTCCATTCAGCACCGTAAACAACAGCAGCAGCAACAGCAGCAGGCGGTGCGAGGCCGGGGCTGAGCCGCCGGATGGGCGCGCAACAAGGTGTTGTTCCTCCCGCGGCGCGCGCTCTTCCGAGAAGCGAACGCGCCGTTTCCGCCCGCGACGCGGCGACGCCTGCCGCGTCCCACGAAACTCGGCCAGCCACCAGCGACGCCTGCAGCATGATTTCTTTTTTCTTTCCTTCTTTTTGTTTCTTCTCGTCTTTTTCTTTCTCTCCACTATACACATATATAGGCGCGCGAGCATATGCGCACCTGTTGCGAAACGCGCATTTCCCTTTGTTTAAACTGAATAGGCGGTGCGTCACGTGTTCTGGCGAAAGAGAATTGCAAATACGTCGCTCGGCCACCGAATTATGTGCACGTGACAGTGGATAGACTATATGGGGCACTAAGTGACGCCGTCGGGGCCAACGTGACTGTAGACTAGACTAGTCTAGTAACGTTGGTCGAAGCCGCAATTTTGTTGCACTCAGTGGAGAAGTGCGCGTTGCTTCTATTGTCTCCGGAAGCACATCCAATCGGTATGAGTCGTGCAGTAAAATGCCGTACGTTGCCGTCGCATGAATTCTCCTTATAGCCTCAGTGTTACGGAGGTTGGCGAGTTGTTTTCGGAAATTTTTTGGCAGTATGGGTTACGGCATCGCCTCAAGTTGACAAGTCATTTCAGGTGCCACTATCGCAATTACGAATTCACGCCGTGGATACTCAGAATATTTTTTAACACATGACACGTGTGTGCACATCTCATGACCAATGAGCGAAAATTGACGCTCAAGAACACTTGAGCTGTGTTGGTATAAACTGCGCTTCCGCAGTAGGAAAAAGGGCACGCCCTCATCTATTAAGTGAAGAACCTTATAAAATGTCTTCTATTGCATGTGATTTAATCATCGGTATCAACTTGCCAACCGCGCAGCGGGCGATGGAACGGAAAATGATAGGCGTTACACTAAGGGATAGGAAGACAGCCGAGTGGGTGAGAGAACAAACGGGGGTCGCCGACATAATGAAGGATATTAAGAAGAAAAAATGGACATGGGCAGGCCACGTGATGAGAAGGCTAGATAACCGATGGACAGTTAGAACGACGGAATGGATACCAAGAGAGGGTAAGCGCAGCCGTGGGCGGCAGAGAGTAAGATGGGGGGACGAAATAAAGAAATTCGCAGGCATCAAATGGAATCAGCTCGCGCAGGACAGGCAAGGATGGCGAGGATTGGGAGAGGCCTTCGTCCTGCAGTGGACATAAAATTGGCTGGTGATGATGATGATGATGATCAACTTGCCAAACAAATGTTGCTGCATTATAACCGACATCGAGAACTTCAGGACCAGCGAGCAACAAGGCCGAGGCAAGACAAGTGGGCTATCTCGCAAGTATAACGCGACCCGAGAACCATCCTCCGGACTGCCGCACGCGAATCGAAGATAAGTATAGTTTGTCGCGGCATTGACTGTGCCCTCCATTTTCGCTTTCTTCCTGTCACCCTTTCCCGTGCTATTTTAAAGACGATAGTCTTCCTTGGGATACCTGAACGCAGGAATTTTGGTCTGTCTTTCTGTTTGCCTGTCGCACGATTCAGCCACTCGGCCAAAGTTTAAGCACTTGTCTAACGCCCAGCCATCTTGAACTGGTGGCTACCTTCATACTTGAGAACATGGTCCATCAAAAAGCAAATATTACCTATCTGAGGCGCAACATCAATACGTAAGTATTTGGTGGTGTGTTCCTTTACCAGAAAATACATACATACGTAATTCTAAAGACCCTATAGTGTTTCTTAGGCCGCGCTAAAAATGCGACGCTATGCACGAAAGAGGCCTCTGCCGACGATTTGGTGCTGCCACCTGGCAGTTGCCCAGGGATTCTGCACAAGCTCATGTTTCCCGACGGCGCTGCCAGATGGCGTCCATATCTCACGCAGCGTAGTACGGCCGGCAGAAGACCATCGTCTTTCGACGACGTTTGCAGGGAAGCACGCAGATACGCGGCCAATTTTTAAAATCATGTCTGTGTCACACCCTTCCTTACTTGAGCGAACTGGCTTTTCTAACCAAAGCAATTCATTCGTTGACGCTGAGCCGTGCTTTCTTCAAGAATCGTAGTGAAAACAGCGCACACACACGAAGACAAAGAAGGAAGAAGGACGACACAGCGCTCTCGTGTCGTTGTTTTTCTCTCTTTGGTCGTTTGTGTGTGCTGTTTTCACTAAATGAAGTTTTACCTACTCGCCCAAGTTGTTACTTTGGTTGCCTTCAAGACTTGCAGAAGCAGCGTCTTTCCATGTCCTCACACCCCCATTCATTCATTCATTCATTCATTCATTTGCAACAAATGGGGGAGGTGAGGGCATACATATATCCTCATTGCATTCTATCAAACATGGTGTTCATTCAAGGCGATATCGTGGTGACATGCACTACTGCTTCAGCCCTGCGCCGAACAAGACACGTATACGCACACAGGCTCGTTCAAATGTAGCCTTAAATGGCGTTCTGCTGGGTGCTCAAGTGCCAGGAACACACGTCAGGCCTATAGCTCACGCTTATGCACTTAGTATTTTTGCAGAAAGACAGTCTTGTAAGAGCGCCATTTAAAGCAGAGTAAATTTTGGCAGGTGAGGGAGCCCTAATGCGGGCTGCATGCGACCTGTTTTTCGTTGCCTTACCTGCTAAATTTAGAGGGCTATTTCAGAGGGCAGTACGGGGCGTTTGTTTGTAAATTACGATACGGTCTACGTAAACAAACGTCCCGGTGCTATTTTTATTGAGAGTATCCAATGGCGAAGGGCGGCTGAATTTGGAGCCAATAAAAACTATGGCAGTATCCAGGTGCAGGCAGGAAATTCTGAGAAAAGGGAAGGCAGTAGTTTTCCTCAGGGGGAGCTTGCTTTCCGACACGATATACTGATAAGGTAGAGATCATAAGCGCACGAAAATTTTCTTAGGTGGAGCTATAGCGCAGGCACAGATGGCGGACGTGTGAGCAACGCAGACACTTTCGATTTTACCGCGTTGAGACACCAGGGCGCCAAACCACAAAACTCCTCGCTCGTAAGGGCTCTTCACCACTGGCCAGCCGATTTCGCTAATGATATATCCGGTACCAGGACTGGCATGATACATTTTTCGCAAATGCGGGTCCATATCATCGTGTTATGCCAACCCACAGACAGAGCTGCACATTGACGATCTCGTGGCAAAATTGATGCAATAAAGTCGTTTCCGCCTCCTCTTACTCCTCTCTCTCTCCTTCTCCGACGGAAAACTTCAGCGAACAAAAGGAACCCGTGCAGCAAAAGGTAAGTCCGAAGACAGCAAGCGGTGGGTGAGTTGCCGCTGTCGCCTCCGGAACTGCGTTGATATATTGAGGTCTGCTCTGTCACGCTGGTCTACATAGTGGCTATGACATTTGGCTGCTGATCTGAAAGGGGCCCTGCGACACAAATTGAGTAAGCCGTTTTTATCACTGATTCTAGAACTGTTGCACGCGGGGATGTCGCAGCGAGAGTAGAAACGCCGAAAGCAGAGTGGTTATAATTTTATTTCAGCGAACAAACCGCCCAAAATCGCCTTCTGTTTGAACTGAGGCGACACATAACGGAGATTTTTGTTACAGGAAGTTACATAGAGTGACGACATAGGAGGGGCCAGGCCGGGCGTTCTGATTGGCTTGACGCTCCAAGGTACTTGTTACACACGTGTGGTGTCTGCTTGATCACGCTATTCAGTACCAAAATGTACTAAAATAGTTGTTATGCTTCGTAAGATAGAGAGAAAGTATCTGACATTACTTGCAAAACGACACCAGGTGTGTTGACGGCCGGACGCTATCTGCGCGCGCGCGCTCTGCTCCCGGCGTCTTCCGGTGTCGCTATATAAGACGCGCGTTGCTCTTGGACGCCTCCACTGACGTCAGCGTGAGAGCGAAATACGACAGGGAATGTTGGTTTCATGCTGTCTGCTCGTGTTTTGAACTTCGAGGGCTAATAACTCCAATTCTAGACCACCGATTCGCATAATTCTTTTTGCGTTTATCTCAGCATTCGATCCTACACACACTGCAGTACTGCAGACGGCAGTTGAAAAAGTGTCGCAGGGCCCCTTGAAGGTCGCAGGATCGAATCCCGGCTGCGGATGCTGCATTTCGATGGAGAAGAAATGTTGAGGCCCCTGTACTGCGCGATCTCTGTACACATTAAAAGAACCCCACGTCGTCGAAATTTCCGGAGCCCTCCAGTATACGGCGTTCCTCATAATCATGTCGTGGTTCCGGGTCGTAAAACCGCCGGAAATCAGTCAATCATGTCTTGACGAACGACGCGGTACGACAGAAGGCACGGGGACGTAGCGCTGTCCTACCTCGTCCAGCGCCTTTTCCTTACGCGTCAAGATGGGCAGTACCAATTAGACCACCAGTCTATATTTGGTATACCGGGTGTATTCTGCTCGGCAGCATATAGCCATAATTGCGGCGCTCTGGAGAGCCATGTGACGACGGAAATGTGTTCGCAAACCAGCCGTGCGGCGCGCAGCAGGTGAGGTGACCGGTGGAGGGATCGTACGGAAGAGGAGTTCGCCGACGAGACGGCGACGACGCGACCTCCTAATCTCGGCGACGCCGGCATCAGCTTGCTGCTGCGACCGTTTACGGTGCACGCGCTCGTCGGCACAATTCGCGACGACCCGCGGTCGCGGTCAACAAGGCGGTCACGTATGCACCACCACCATGAAGGTGGCATCCGCCGAGGCCTTAAAATAAGACACATTAAACGAGGCAGCTGCAAAGAACAGAAAGAGGACGAAACTAGTGAACCTATATTTATAAATGGGGCATGATGCGGAAGCGCTATACATGTAGCGAGTTCGCTGAGATGTCTATAAACCATCTACTATAGACAGTTTATAGACGTTACTGAGAAACGCCGTTTTCTGGGAGGAGCAGCAATGCATGGAAACGCAGGGAGGTTGCCCAGTGCAATGTATAGATGTCTATAGTACCTAGAGAACGACATTATTTAATAAACTCAACATGTGTTTTAAAAAAAATCAAACCTGCCAGGAGTTTCTGAGTAGAATAAAGTGATCGCGTTCATATGGCTGATAAACTGCATACGAGACCCCATAAATTGCCGACAGATAGTCGAGTTATATCTGATCGTTAGCAGTAAACATTGTTCATTATAGTACTGGTTATATGTCACAGCCATTCAGCAAACCAGACACTCATGACTGCGTGTCGTAAGAGAGAGAGAGAAAAAAAAAGAAATGTTAATGATATTGGTCTGTAGATTGGATGTGTACATACTTACACAATCGAATGGACAGGAAGGTGCGATTTCTGCCCCCGCCACGGTGGTCTAGAGGTTATGGCACTCGGCTGCAGATCCGAAGGTCGCGGGATCGAATCCCGACCGCGGCGGCTGCATTTCGATGGAGGCGAAATGTTGAGGCCCATGTGCTCTGCGATGTCAGTGCTAGTTAAAGAACCCCAGGTGGTCGAAATTTCTGGAGACCTCCACTACGGCGTCTCTCATAATCAGAGTTGGTTTTGGGACGTTAAACCCCACAAATCAATCATGTGATTTCTGCAGTGTGAGGGCAACCATAAACAATCCGAAGGTCTAAGTTTAAAGAAAAAACGCTCACACGTAACAAAACAATTCGTTTATTTCTCCGAAAGCCGGTGAGGCTTTATCGAACGCAATCGTGTGGCATCACGGCGAGACCTAGCGTATACAGTCCCAAGAAACGCCACGGACTGCCGGCAAAGTGCAGATTGATGGGGAACATTACTTTTATCATCACTGAAGGACGGCTCTTGCGTCAGCCATGCGGCACCAGTTGTCTTGGTCCGAAAACAGGTCAGGTATCTGGAACGTTTTCTTTCACAATGGTCTGTCGAGACACGCGCCGTTTCGTCCCTTTGGAGCGCCCCTTCTGTGCTATAGATGCGGCGATGCACCACTCTGATATAATTACTTGATAAAGAAATCGCTTTGTTATTGTTTGCAAAAGCGTATCAGCGCTTCTAATTGTGCCCTCCATTTACACGCAAACGTCGACGTTCGTTTTCGTGAGCAAGTACTGAACTGTTGTACTTCGTCATCACTTCACGTCTATCTATCTGCAGTGGACCTAGAATGCTAAGCAAGTGAGGCTTCGCATCTGCCCCCTTCTTCGTCTGCAGCACCTGAATAACGATATGGAAGCTACGTAAACTGTATACAGGCGGCTACCGTTGCTAGTACAGAAAATGCCTCGTCAAGAAAGGCGCTCGACGAAGACTCGCACGTATCGACGAACGGCCCTCAAACGTCGTGCGCGACTCGCACAGCTCGCCAACAAAGCCTCGCCGCCTCGCAGCAACTTGGAACTGCGCCGAACGAACGCACGGCGGGACGCGGATTGTTTCACTAGTGCCGCCCATTATATACCTATGCTCGGAATACAAGCGGTAAGACCCTGGTTCCTGAAACGTTCTTTTAATTATGCAAGCGCTGAGGCTACAAATAGAGTATACATCATTTGCAATATAATCGAAGCGAGGCACCTTGTATCAAGACAGATAGATGGATAGGCGGCGATTAAGGGTTGTACCTCCAGCGAGCTGCTCTTCCTCTCTACTATGCCGAGCGATCGGAACTGGCCCCGCCTTCCACGATCGTGCGCCGACGCATGGAGGACCTCAGAGAGGACCTCATGCTCCATGTCCCACCACAAGGTACCAAGCACGGAGGAACATGGTACCAAGTTCCGCCACAGATGATGATGATGATGATCGTGGTTAATGGTTACGGAAAGGACACTAATTGCTGCTCGGCCGCACCCACGTTGTCTCCTCCTGCATGCACTAACTCTAGGAAGCCAATGTGCTTCACGCAGAGCGCTTAATTCGGTCTGTTAAGAGGGTGAATACACGGACATCAGACGGCAGATCGACTATATAAGCTTTGCATGCTTACAGCGAACGCTGTTAGAAATTTTGACAGTTTACTTACTTGAAAATTTAATGGACGAGCTCCCTTTTCCAGACTTGTCGGGATGTTCACCGGAAGAACATTTCGCAGACGGACAAGCGTGACGTTGGATAGGTGTATGCCAAATAATTATGATGTCGCTTTGCTCAGGGACGCTCATTGTCGGATTAATCGGACGACAGTGGTGATGCGACATCGCCACGAAGCCGCCAGACACAGGTGCGCTTTTAGGCACTTGAGAAATGGAGCAGACGGCACAACTGGTTGCTGTTGTCATGGGTTTTGTATAGTCGATGTGACGTTGCCGTCACGTGAACCTCCTATTTCTTCGAAAACGATGGGAAAACGGGGAATCTAGTTACACAGCCAACGTTTCGACTGCTTTTCGTCAAGGCAGTAATGGTTTCTAATTGCCATCAGTGATGCAAAAAATTTCGATATCAGTTCGCGATTTCAAAAAGCCCGCGCGAATCCAGAAGCGGCGACAAAAATGAGTTACAAGCAAGAGCTGAAGTTCAAGGAAAGATGGACGATTGGAGTGACGAAAAAAAAATCACTGAAGACGACGAACAGGGAATGTCGCTAGAGCCAACAACTCGGCAAGTGAACATGCTTTCGTTTTCCACGTGACGAAGACAAGTCCACTAGTCGAAACGCTTGTTCCAACGATTACGTTTTTACCGTTCTCTGCAATCTTTCTTTCATCTCTTCAATTCCCCCCCCCCCCCCCCCCCCTCGTTTCATTTTGAGACTTTTCCTGTTTGGAACTCAACCGTATACTCACTCCTACGTTTGGTGGGATTTTTGAAATCGTGAACAGCACCATATACTGGCGACACAGCGGCAAATCATGGATGGGGTTTTACTTTCCAAAAGTACGATAAGATTACGAGGCACGCCGTGTCTAGTGGCTACGGTACTCGGCTGCTGATCCGAAGGTCGCGGGATCGAATCCCGGCCGCGGCGGCTGTATTTCGATGGAGGCGAAATGTTGAGGCCCGTGTGCTGTGCGATGTCAGTGCACGTTAAAGAACCCCAGGTGGTCGAAATTTCCGGAGACCTCCACTACGGGGTCTCTCATAATCAGAACTGGTTTTGGGACGTGAAACCCGGCAAAACAACAGCAACAACGAGGCACGCCGCGCTGGTGGGCGCTCCGGAAGTTTTGACTACATGGGGTTCTTCAACATGCACAGATGACGCATAGTACACTAACCCCTACCATTTGCACCTCCATCGAAAATGCGACCGCCGCTGCCGGTATGGAACCCGCATCATTTCGGTCATCCGTGAAGTACTGCAAAAGAACGAACAGGACACGGTGCTACGTCGTGCTCGTTCTTTCGATGTCCCGACCTTTGCCCTGTTTCTGCTATGTGCGCGATACATCTAGCCCACCCAGAAACACCAGCGCGCCATATAAATTGATTACGAATAGATTACCGAGGACACAGTCTTGTAGTAGCTAATCGTTATCACGGTCCCCGATAAACGTCCTTCTACACAACATAAGACCACCATAGCAGATTTCGGTGTCTACACTTCCCCACTGAGCCAAAAGACTTGCTGGAAAACCAGCCCAGCAGAGTGCCTGGCTGGCGGCCGGCGGTTGTCGAGGAAATGCACACAATCGCAGATGTCACCAGTGAGCTTTTAATGTCCATTCGAGTGAAATGACCCACTCTCGTCCACGAGCAGCAAAGTAACCGGTTTGGTCAAAAGGCATATTGCAAGAAAACGACCAGAATTTCGCACACGCGAGCACAGAATAGAAGAGGCCCCTCAGACGCAATCCAGCCTGCGCAATACCGAAACACCGGCGACGTCGACGGCACCATCACAGCTGGTAGTGCCACCTTCTGACACTTCGTTGAACAAGTTACTATACTACGTTCCAACTTTCACGAAACGGACAACGTCAGCCTCAAGAATGCAATCCTGTCCTGTTCCGCTGCAGCTACCCCCGCCTACAAGCGCTCTTGATTTCTGCACGTGACGTCAGTCGACGACAGGACTATACCGCGAGGAGAGGTCAGAGGGGAAAGCAAGTTAACCATTTGCTTGCCTTCTCTAGAAAGAGATTCATTACGTGATACCCTAAGGCCACGTAGGCTAACGATAGGAATAAATGTTTCAATCAATCAGTTTCGTGCTGCGTCATAGCTTTAGATAGCCGCTATGTGAATGCTGTTGCTGCTGTTATCATCAGACAGTCCGGCAAGTTTTTATTATTATTATTAGTGGACCTGCACGGGGGTTCGTTTATTGGTAATAAAGTTATCTCTCTTGCTGCTGTTACTACTACTTCACGTGTGTCTGTGAGACGCTAAAGGCTTTATAGTCAAGATGGTGCCGCCTAAAGCCCCTTCATGTGTCGCTGAAACTGCCGCGCCAGGTGTATCGTTCGATGTTCTGGTATTTCGTAAACTGTTATGCGTTTACGGACTGTTTGGAGCGCTCCGAGCATGCATAAAAATGCGTAGCCAAGAAGGGGGGGAGGGATGCTGCATGTATATACACGCGCACATGTACGGATATAAAAGGAAATCGGACACCCTAAGTTCTGCCTACGCACCTGATATACACAAAGTCCGTGTAACACAGCGCATTATGTAAAACAGCGCAGCAACGGGACGACCCGAAACACGTCTCTCTCGCCTGTTTTCCGACTTTTTCCGTCCACACACAATTTGCTTTGCTCTCGAACAGTAAGATACCACTGTCAGAAGTCAGCGCCCGTGTTCCCGTGCTTTCCTTCGTTCGTCCCGTCACTGGGCCGTTCTACATGACGCGCCTTTACCAACGAGCCAGAATCGCAACCATTCTGAACATTGCGCATGTCTGCGTACTGGTTAATCTCCCGCAATAGGCCATGGACTATGCACCTCGGCCAGTCTCAATAATGAAGCAGAGTCTGGCACGGCGTTACAGTAGGCACAAGGGAAGGAAAAAAAAAAAAAACGGGGGGACTCGCCGCAAGCGAAATGTGAGGCCCCCTCGACAACAAGACGACGAAACAAGGGGCCGCGTACTACGACGCTGTACCTTTCCAAAGTGGTTTGCACCGGGCCGCGATTAAAGGGACAGGCTTTAACGACGACCATTCTTTCCTTCCTCCGTGCGGAGGAAGGAAAGCTTAGGAGAGGCCCTTGCTATCCGAGCTACGTAGCAAAAAAAAGTACAGGAAAGGCTTTCGAAATGCCCACTGGGATTCCTTGGTCACGCTGTCGTTGCCGTCGTCTCGTGCGGTTCGTCTCCGCAGGGACCACATTTGCTGCTTGCGCATGTGCCGCTGACGGCGCTCCCGCAAGCGAGATCGCCTGCTTGCCTTGCTCACTGTAGCGCTACAGCGCACGCGCAAGCGAGTTCAAGAGCCATCGACCTTGCGTGGGAGAGCCCCCACGGCAGGCTTTTAAAAAAAATGTGACATACAACGGCCTCTCCGAAGTCTTCCCTCCCTCCATGCAGTCCAGCATAATGGAACGCGACGTCATGTCCAGCAGTTTCTTGTTAGTATTCAGCAAGGGACAGCATCGCAATAACCGGCCCCATATTGCACAACGTGCCGCATACAGCCTCATCGTACATTTCACGCTTATATTACCTATAGCTGGGGCCGCACTCTGAGAACGATCGCCCTTGGTGAGCGCTGATTGGCTGGCTGAGGAAGGAAATCGCTTCGTCATTCGACACGCGAGATTCTACGTCACGCAGAGCGACACTGTCGCCTCTGGCGATAATCTCAGGAAATGGCCCCTGGCACAAGTGTCGGCCGGCTCATTTAGCTCTTGCCGCAAATGTCAAGTCTATAAGTGACATTCAGTCCCTACTTAAGCTCTCAAGAAAGAAAAAAAAAGTACGTTCATAGAAGTTATAAGAATACGCCACCCATCTAGGATAGTGCAGGAAAGGAAGGGGAAAGAAAGTTACAATAACAAACAGAACAAAGGCTGTCATTCACTTCGAACTCAGATTATCGCAAAGTACAACCTCAACGTTTAAAAATGCCTCGTTTAAGTTTTGTACATTTGTTCATTTCCGACGGCAGAAGATTATTATCGATAGAAGTGACCTAAATTCAGCTTGTCTGGTCCCCGGTTATTTCACTGTCGTTATCGGACGAAAGGTTGCCCTGCCTTTCAACCCAGATTAACTGTCCTAGACGACACAGCGGAAAGCGCGTGCTGCGTGTGAAGATGCTTCAGGTGGGGGGCCTGCCGGGTGGACGATGCAAAATCGCCTCCAGGATCGGATGGTTAGCGGCCCTTGTGGGACACGGGATCTTGAAGGCTGTGCGCTAACGCACACCTTTACGCTTAGTTTCGCGTACCGTTTGTAGTGCTTCCTCAAGCAAAGACACATACGGGTTTTCTAACTTTTGCGATTTCCAGCTCAATAGTGTGCACCTGAAGCACTCCGGATCACACAATGAAATGGCCAAGGTAATATGCAATGCTACAGAGCCCGTCCATTATTTCATGCTGGAATGTTCTTAAAGGCGGCAGTATTAAGTACAGAGGTCGTAAGAAAATGCCGATAATCATGACTAGTGCCTTGCTAATTAGGTGCACAGAGTAACAAAAAAAAAAAGAAAAAAATGCGGCAAAATGTTTGCCGAACTAAACCGTGCCGCACGCCTGACAAAAGCTTCGTCGTTTGAAGTTAAAAAGCATAGCTGGCGATTGATGGAGAACTCACAAAATATTCCCTGCAACAACTTACACAACCCTATAAGGGTGAGATAACAAAACATAGAACACGTAATAACTTGTGTGAAGAATATAGGCGTTTCCTCGCAACACACACATGCGGAGCGTTAAGGCGTCACACTGCAACAGAAAACACCAAGGAAGCCGCGGTTTCCACAAAAGGCTTCACAGCACCATGTCCTGATCGAGACGACGTACGTCCGAACACGTGCAGATACAATGCAACCACATCGACCCGCGATCACCAGCGTTCGCAAACGCTCACCGGCAAAACACGTCAATAGTTGTCATGGAAGCACCGCACCGCGTACTGTTGAATTTCCCGCAGCCGCCTGCACGCGAATTGAATGGTTACGTTATCCGAGCACCGGTTGCACCGAATATTTACGACGGTGCTTGAGTCCGATATCAGTGACACTCAACGCCTTGTGGCTTTCTTTGGCCGCGTTCCACGGTACAGCGGTAGCCCGACTCTGAAGTATGGTGTTTGCGGCAACGACGGCGGGCACAGCCCTATACGCGGTCCAAGTCAAGTGTGTATTTATAACGCGCGCAGTATCTTACAGCGCACCACTGAATGCGTCACTTCCTCGGCGCCCAACCGAGGTCCCGCCCACCACGTGCGCATTGACGCCACCTTGTGCCTTCATACGCATCAGCTTAGACTATACTAACAAGCTTTGTGATCGGTGTAGTCGGTCGGGTAAATGATAAGAGAGCGCAGGTGGGTCGGATAACGAACAAAAGACGCTGTATAACACTGTTCCGTCCCAAAACTGCGCCGTCCAGAGTTATGGACAACTGAAAACGACATGGAAACAAAACGCGACGATGTGAGATAACTAAAAACGGTATAGTAGATGCCGTCGGTATGCAGTTCATCATAAGAGCTGCTGGTGGAAGAGCTGCGAGCAGAGCTTGCGGTTGATGTCGGCCAAGATGGTGGCGTACAGCTCGAGGCGCTCTGGCGTGCAGCCGGCGAACACGTCCTCCTCTTCCTCGTCTGGCATTTCGGGTTCTGCACGAAACGGCCGGGAGCAGTGAAAAAGATGAACAGGCAGTGGGAACGATTTTTTTTTCCCCTTCAACGCACCCTCCGGAAAGGGCATTATGCAGGTATGCACCGCGCGGCACGCGGATATAAACTGAAATCAACTATAAGGCGAATTAACGTGAATCAATGACTAATTACAGTGAAGTAACCTGAATTCAAGTGAAATAAAGATGAAGTGGCAACGTGATCGCCTGGCAACTTAAAAACAACTTAAAAGGGGTACTGACACGATTTACATACATACATACATACATACATACATACATACATACATACATACATACATACATACATACATACATACATACATACATACATACATACTGTGGAGATGGGTTTGCCCCCACGGCTTACCCTGCGAGCGTGGTCCGAGACGCGACGCTCCTCCACCGGGTTCGATGATTCGCCGGCACGGCGCAGAGAAGGCACCAGTAAGGCTCGTCAGCGAACGAGGGCTTTATTGACCCCGATACATACATACATACATACATACATACATACATACATACATACATACATACATACATACATACATACATACATACATACATACATACATACAAAGAACTTTATTGCGAGACCAGAGAGACTAGTTTAAGGAGGTCCTAGGACCCCCTCAACCAGTCGGTGGCTCCACCCAGGTCGGCACCGGAAGATGAGTATCCTCCGCGATGGCCCGGACCCTCCGGACAGCCAGTAGTTGCAGACCCAGGTCCGGGCTGTGTAAGCTCCGTCACCACGAGTCCTCGTCACATAAATCAGCCCCTACATTCGCGGGGCACTGCCAGAGCATGTGTGTTAGCGAGCAACTCTCGAGGCCACAACGAGGACACTCTTCTGGAAAATCCGGCGCTATCCTGCGATACGTACGCGGGCAGAGATACGTATCCGTCTGTAGGAGCCTAAAAGTGATTCCCTAGGCTCTGTTGAGCCTAGCATTAGGAAGGGGAAAGCGCCTCCTACTCAGCTTGTAGCTAGTCGTAATCTCATGGAACGTTGTCAAGGGATCCTTTCTGAGGTTAATGTACCCCCCAGACGCCTCACCACCCCCCGCACGGTTCGTGCATTCACGAATTTTAGAAATTTTAACACGCAAGTGTTTTATGTCGCGGTCCACCAGGACAACACTACGTCATTTCCGTAACGGAAGTAAGGCATGAAAACATACATGGAAGAACACTAAAGAAAAACTCAGAAATGTTTCCATTGACACGCTGGGAATTGAACTCGCAGGGCCCGGCTCCACGACGAATGGTGTCCGATGCTCTACGACTGCGCCATCGACGCGTGTTGGAAGCTGTAGGAACGCGGCTTGCATTCTTTCTTATGTCTCGCCTCTTTCTCTTTTGCTCGATGCGTTCGTCCGGCTCAGCGCGCGCACAGACGCGCACTTTGCCTAGAATAGTGCCGTCGTCCAGGAGCAGAATAAGTAGGATCCGAAACGTTGGTTCGAAATGAAACATTTTGGTCGGGGTGCCTCACAAAGTCGTAAGCTACGTCGCACTGTGTTGGCACGTCACTGTGAGGCACGCTGGATGCCTCTCCGAACTGGAGAGGCACCTGGCCGTGGCTTTACTTCGCCTCTTCTGGATGGCGGCACCGCTCTGCCACCGTTCGAAAGTGCGTCTTTCGTCGCAGACCGCGTTTGAGTATGATGGCAACAAGAAAACTGCTGCGTTGAGCGCCCAAGTACGGTAACGACGTCGATGGGTCAATGTGGCGCCAGTAAACATGATTGCTGCCTTCGTTGCACGGCATTTGCTATCGACTGTGTTCATTATTAAGTGAACTACTTTAGTTACCACAAGGGGATGGTCATGGAAGTTATGGAGGCGATGCGTGAACGTGGATTCATCCACGTCAAACGGTGCCGTACCAAAGAAACACCGATAGCAACGGGCAAGTTCATATCGATGTGCAATAAACATTCAACTGCTTATGTGAAGAAACATTTCACGTTCGTGTTATACCGACTCCTCTTACAAAGGGATCAGCCACATTTTTCTCTTTTTTTTTGTACTGTTGCTCTAATAAAAGTGCTCGTGTCGAGAACCATCGAAAAGGCATCGGGGCGCCTGGGAACGCATTGAATGTGCTTTTAATATGGCTACTTTAAAAACCTGTCTTCGATATCGAGGGAGTGGCCTGACGTGCCAACACAGTGTGACGTAGCTTACGACTCTGAGGCACTCTGCTTTATTTCGAACCAACGTTTCGGAGCCCACTTATTCTGCTCCTCCTTCTAGGTTAAACCTCGAAGGTATGCTGTGCAGCTTTTAAAACTTTTGTAGGGGAAAGGGGAAATGAGCATGTTCTTTGTTGACGACGGAGGTGCATGTGCACGGGGTAGCGACGCAGTACGGAGGCGAAGACAAATAGTTGGCATGGAGGGTTCTTGAAGAAGAGGTGGAGCTTCCCGCATTGGAGGGACGAAACGAGGCTGCGAAGTTCTTTCTTCCCGATTCTGTTGTTACGTCGCTGAACAAGTGACGAAACGTTGGTTAGAAATCTTTTTTTTTTTGGAGTGCCTCGCAAAGTTCTTATCAAGCTCCTAATCTGACAGGCAACTGTCGAAATGTATAGCTTCAAGTCTCACGTCGGTGTAAATCGCTTGAGGACGGTAACTCGTCACGTACAGCGGTGAGCACTGTTAGCGTGAACACGCGAGCGCATGACCACTATCCGTAAAGCGCCGGTGTAGCCAACGTGGCCGCGCATGGAAGCAAGCCCGCCCATGCGCAGTAATAAGCGATGACATGACGTCGTGCCAGCTGAATTTTGACATCGCGAATACTGGACTGGCAAGTATGCAGCAAGCGACACAAAACCATCGCTCCAGCCTTTCCTACGCATGCGCGGGCTTGGTTCGATGCGCGGCCACGCTTCCAACGCTGGCGCTCAGTGTACTGCGTCCACGCGCTCGCGTGTTCACTCTAACAGTGCTCATCGCTGTACTAGCAGCAGCTGTGTCGGCTGCTGTCAGCAGCAAGTGGTGCAAGTAAGAAACGATGTTTCAACTGCTGTACAGCGACTCCAACAGCTAGGGATCTGGGAGATTGAAGCGACTGCATTCCCATGTCACGATATTGGTCAATCCGACGGGGCTGGCTTGCAGATGAAACGAAATTAAAACATTTCATACGTGTTCTTTGGCTCTAGTGGGTGCAAACCATCAACACCGAATGCCACGCAAACGAAAAATGTCCATTTTGCGCGGCTATATATCGTGTGAGTACTGCTTTAATGAAAGTCTAGTGAGAGCTGGACCATTCGCCTGTGCTCACCTTACCACGTTAGCTAAACGAACTGTCAGTTTATTAGATGCGAAGCAGCTTATGGTCGAGCCTGTTCTGTCCTTGCGCCGTCCACACCCTCACTGCGCATGCGCAACAGCTCGCCCTAGCTTGCAAGGAACGAGGACGCGCCCTCGACCGCGGGAGACAACGCTGACGCAGGCAGCGTCTGCTAGCTCCCCCCTTTTCTCTCCTCTAGGAATCCTCTACTCTACGGAACGGTGCCCGCGTTCCACACCCCCACAGCGCATGCGCGTCCCCTCCCCCATCTCTCCTCTCCTACGCTCCCCCTTTCTTCCCTCTAGGAATCCTTTACGGAGCTGCGCGCACGACAGGTGGTGCGACAGCTGCATACTGCGCTGGGGGCGCCACGGTAGTTTCACTGTATGAAAATGACGGAGCGCGCGCGCCTCATTATATCCTGTGCAGCGCCGCGATGAGCGCTCTGCCGCTGCCGCGAAAAATTACATCTCCCGCTCATTTTCCCTCCCACCATGCTTGGCTTCCGTTCTGGACTCTCAACTTAAGATGCAATGTTACAGCTGAAAGAGGATGTGCTCAATCCCGCTTTCCCACACATAACCAGACCCATCCTCGCATTACACCTCACTAAGGCTTTTGATAATGTGAATCACTCCTCCATTTTACAAAGTCTGAGCGATCTGAACGTAGGCTCCCGCACGCACAGGTATATCGCTGCCTTTCTGAGTAAAACGTCTGTCTGCCTGCAGCTGGGAACTTTCAAAACTAATCTTTTCACTCTGGGGAGCAGGGGAACGCCCCAAGGAGCAGTTCTGTCTCCGTTTCTCGTCAACATAACTCTTATACCGTTAGCGCGGGAACTTGAAAGAATTCCTTCCGTGAACCACTCTCTGTATGCCGATGACATCACTATCTGGGTCAATGCTGGCAACTATGGCGAAATCGAATCAAAACTGCATGTATCCGCGGACGCTGTTGTTACCCACGCTAATAGCATTGGTCTCACATGCTCGGCGGCTAAATCGGAACTCCTTGTCATTGACCGAACGACACGGGATAGCTTTAGCATTAAAATCACATTAGATGACATTCCCGTCCGCGTGGTGGATAAAATCAAAATTTTAGGTCTTAATATTTCTAACGATGGCTCCAACGCTGAGACGATAAAATTAATCCGCACTACGATCCACAATACAGCCTCACTGATTCGGCGCATCTCCAATCGTCACCGCGGTATGAGGGAAGCCGATACTCGTCGTCTCATTCAGGCCTTTTGCTTATGTCGAATCACCTACTCCATCCCTTACCTCTCCCTCACACCCACAGAGACCGAGCAACTTAACAGAGTCATCCGTACTGCCTATAAAACTGCTCTCCACCTGCCTAACTCAACCCCCACGGAGAAACTGCTTCAACTTGGGGTGCACAACACCCTGGGAGAACTCGTAAAAGCGCACCTCTTAAGTCAATACCAAAGGTTACCGCGCACAGAAACTGGTCGAATACTCCTGCGTCGACTTAGAATAAACCTACCTGGCTGTACCACGGCTACATTCTCTCCCCCCACTGCTGTTAGCAATAACCTCTTTATCCCGCCTCTTCCTAAAAACACCCACCCGGAGCATAATCAGGGAAGACGGGAAGCTAGAGCTAAGGCTCTCCACAAAAGTTACCCTCCCCACACTCCGGCAGTTTATGTAGACGCAGCCGAATATTCAGAGAGACCAGCTTTCGCATTGACCGTTGTAGACGGATTCCAAAACCCGATTGTAAGCGCGTCGATACCAAATTTGACAGAATCCCTGGAAGCGGAAGAGGCTGCAACTCCTCTGCAGAGTATATTTTTTCAGATTCTAAAACCGCAATTAGTAATTATGCGAATCGTAGAATTCCGGCTGCTAAGATCCTCGCATCTTCTCCCCCACCTAATCACCCTCGTTTGGGTCCCTGCACACAGCGGACACCCAGGCAACACGGCTGCTCACACCCGAGCACTCGTCAACCGGGCTGAGAGCGACCTGCCTTCGTCCCGCAGTGCAAGGGATCGACTCCTCGGCTACCACGATATCACCATGTTTTACAGAAACTCTCGCCTAACGTGCCCCCCGCCGCATAAATCTCTTTCCAGGAGTGACCAGATTCTGTGGCGCAAACTTTAAACTGCCACAGTCATACCCCTTTCCTCCTCTCCATTATCACGCATGGTGAAACCTCTCCGCACTGCAACTTGTGTCCTAGCACCAGAGCCGACTTCAGTCACATTTTTCTAAATTGCCCTAACAAGCCCAAGCCCCCGTGGCAAGGGTCACAACATCAGGAGCGATGGGAGGCTGCTCTGCGCAGCTCGCAACCGGAGCTACAGCTTCGGGCAGTGGGCTGGGCCAGAAGGGTCGCCGAAGCACAAAAGTGCCCGGCCATCTAGAAGTGCCCGGCCACCTATACCTCCCGCTCAAGCTAACAATCTCCCGGCTGCTTCACATCCACACATGGTTCCCTTTAACGGGAGATGGTGAAATTTTTTTCACAGGAGGCGGGAGGTGATCGTATAAAAAACTTACCAACGGGCTTAGCCGGCTTGGCGGGCCCGCAGCGCGGTCGGTTCAGCTTGCGGCCCTCTTCTCCGGAGTCGTGAGACGAGCTGCGGTTGGCGGGCGGCCGTCCGCGCCGGTTGCCGTTGCGTCGCGCACGCTTGGCCCGTGCCGCGGCGGCTCGCTGCTCGAGCACCAGCGCGGTCAGGTAGCTCTGGCGTTCCTTGCGAACCCGCTCGGTGCGCCGCCGAGGACGCTGGCTGCTCTGCTCGGACACCCCGCGCGACTTGCGGTTCGCGAAGAACTCGTGGCCGCACGGGCAGCTCTTGCACGCCACGGGCACCTGCGCTCGAGACGTGTCGATCGGTTCACATCACTCGTAGACGGCCATGTTGAAGTTGTACGGAGGCACTTAGGTCTCCTTTTACGTGCACAGAACCCGAAGGCAGCCCCGCCACGGTGGTCTAGTGGCTATGGTATACTCGGCTGCTGATCCGAGGGTCGCGGGATCGAATCCCGGGCGGCCGCGGCGGCTGCATTTCGATGGAGGCGAATTGTTGAGGCCCGTGTGCTGTGCGATGTCAGTGCACGTTAAAGAACCCCAGCTGGTCAAAATTTCCGGAGCCCTCACTACGGCGTCTCTCATAATCAGAGCTGGTTTTGGGACGTTAAACCCCACATAACAACAACCCGAAGGCAGGGCGTGTCTTATGATGTCACGACTACTGACGTCCATGTCACGTGACACTGTCATGTAACGTTGGAGAGGAAACAGCGCGAACACAGGGACGACGATGAAGAAACACAGAGCGCTGACTATCAACTGACTGTATTACGGCAACAAACGTACACAAATACATATGTAAAAGCGCCTCATCACAAGCTTTACACACTTGATAAAAACACACAGAAAATTGAAAATGTCATTACATGATGCTGTGTGCACGTGACTAAAACGGTACTTTATGGCACGTCAGCAGAAAGGTATGCTACTTATGTATTTATGTACGTTTGTCCCCGTAATGAAATCAGTTGAGAGCGAGCGCTCTGTGGTGTGGTGTGTGTTTCTTCATCATCGTCCCTGTGTTCGCGCTGTTTCCTCTCCAGCGATGCTCGACCAACTAGCCTGCAAGTCCATCCTATAGTCATGTAGCGTCTTGCGACGACGCAGCACGTCACTTTTGGTACGATCCGGCGTGGACGACGCCGGGATTTTCGTTCGCATTAAAGCAACCTACATTTCGTACAGTGTAGAAGCGTCAGCGCAAAAATTTGACGTTGTAAATAAGAGCCCATTTATGACGTCCGAGAAAAGCGCTAATGGCGATGACAAAACTGGCGTTGAAGCCAGCTCAGTTGCCGCAACAGTAACTATAAAATGCCGCGACACTGCGATCTTAAGCGCTAAAGGACGAGCCACATGCAAGCGGTCATTGAACGTGACTGCTACTCTACCGGAAAAAAAAAAAAAATAAGGAAGGAAGGAAGAACGCCGAGAAGAGGACGTGCTTCACGTCGCTGAACATGTTCCTGGAGCCAAGTTCCTGTTCTGAACATGTTCCTGGCGCAAAGGCATGAAAAAGAGGTACACATAACAGACAAAGTAGCGCCAACTATCAACTGCTTATTAACGGTCAATGTACAACACGAATTATCTTCAAATCATGCACAGCTACAGAGTGTAAACTTGACGTCAGACATGTCAGCACGAAGGGTAAGTAAGTGCCTGTCGAAAATGCACATTACAGCGCACAGATATACAACAGATTACACAAGGCACAAGTGTACAGAGCGTGATAAATGCGTCACTGACGCAAGCGGACCCTTTCCCACTGCTGCAAACGGAGGTGGAGCGATGACGTAACAGCAGCAGCACGAAATCGGCCCGCAGCTAGGTGTCCTATTGGATAGTCGCTTGGAACACGCGCGACGAATACAGGCATGAGCGATCGAGACACTGAAATAAGTTGGCTTCCCCGCAGCAATTTGGAGTACCACGTGACTAATCTCGACGAATGACAGAGAAGCGGCATGCGGAAAACACCTAAATTCGGAACACTTCATATGGCCGTGCTTAGAGTGCACGACTACGCGGTCAACTTCACCGTACAACATTGGTGCAGTGCAGAGGTGCACACGCACTGTGCTGCAGTGAAGCAAGCGGGATCTTGCGCTAGTAAGCCCATGCGTGCACAGGGTCACGCACAAGAAAGAACACCATGGAATAATGCCCCCCCTCCCTTCCCGCACTTCCTGTCGTAATACAAATTGAGAGCTTTCTTCTGTGTGTCAGTGTTTACAAAACCTCGGCGTCGGCGCGAACGGTACGGTAAGAAAGGCAGGAAGTTAACAAAGTATACCAGCCGTGTATAAGAAATGATCAAAAATTAATCAATGATTAGTTAAAATTATAGTTGCGTCAAAAATATTGTGCTAGTCGAACCCAGGACTCGGGACTGGAACCTGAAACCTCACACGTGTCCAACCCCGATCTTTTATAGGATGTGAACCCACGACCTCGAGCCCAAGGCCTTAATAAAAGTCGGCCCGAAGTCTTGCATGGACTACAAAGGATTAATATGGATTAATGTGGGCGAACGTGAGCAAGAGGTGTCGTAAGGCTTTCGCCTTCGCCTCTCTCAGGTGAGAGGCGCATCTGGGAATTTTTCCAGTGACACATGGAATGAAACACGTCTTTTGCTGCAGTTCCACGACTATACACACGAGCTACATAGCCAAGCGCTTTCCTAAGCAAATGTGTACGTAACGTCTTCTGGACCTTTCGACGTCATTTCAACTGAGCTCCGGCGAGCTACTCGGAAAATGATGACTTATAAAAAAATCGCGCTAGCCCCACCCCTTCACTATTGCGTATGCTTGTGGTACGGTGTGTATAAACAACTTGTCATCGTCAATACACTGTGGTAGAGCAGTGTGCACCGGATACATCAATTAGTGCGGAAACAAGGACCGCGGCCGTGGTACTGTTATTTACTCTTGATGCTGAACCTTGCCACAAACATACGTGGCGCCGCAATACATATCTACATAGCGGTGCAGCTCAACAAAACACACGTACATAAGGCTCACAATAATTAAAATTCTGGTAATTTAAATAAATTAAAGATTTCTCGTTGAACTGCTACGTTTTTTTTTTTATTGTATCTAAAAACTGCTTAAGTCAAACCACGCCATTCAGTTAAACGTGTTAATTTATACCTTTTGCTTATCCGTACCTGAAATACCTACCTCTGGCCGAACACGCACTCGCAAATTTGTAAAACAACCGAAACAAAGCCTGTTGCCTGCCTGAACCTGTAAAAGAGGCAATAACCACCACCGGAAAAAAAAATAATAAAACGAGGCGGTGGGAATGCACGTCTAATGTACTACAATCTATGTTTTAGTTGCGAAGCGGCTTATAGTCGGGGCTATGTCACTCCATCCCTCCCTCCATCCATGCGCCGTGTGGCGTCCACACCCGCACTGCGCATCCTCCTCCCCTCCTCTCGGCATTCCTCCTCTCCTCTCCGAACGGCGCGCGTTGACTATGGAAACGCTCTTCGATGAACGCTTTACCAGATCGCAAGGAACGAGAACGCGCCCTCGCCCGCGAGAGACAACGCTGACGCAGGCAGCGTCTGCTAGCGTCAAACCGATGCAAACGCGGTGTGTACCCCCCCCCCCCCGCCCCCCGTGCTGCTTGGCATCGCCTCACGGTCCTCTTTAGCGGGAGATGGTATAATTTTTTTTCATCATAAGCTGCGACCCTTGCGCCATTAAAGCTCACTCGTTCAGTTCATATGCTGCGCTGAGTTATACTCATCCTTGCGTCGGATAAATCAGAGAAAATTCTTGGGTCTCATGGATTTTGAGTTATCGGGAGTCTACTGTACGCCATTATCGAATACGCATACGCATACGCATTTATCCAGCGAATGACGCTAGCGCCTCCTCCGCCGCTCGCCCACCAATTTCGTAGTCCGCTGCTCTATACTGCGTTCAGAGTTCCGTTCAGTAACGACTTCGCCCGCACATTCGTTTTTGAGGAGCGGGGACAAGTAAGCCATGCGTCACGAATTCTATTGTGGGCAGTCGTAGCAGCTGCAGCTCCACGCGCAGTACGCTTTGGAACGACGTTAAAGGGGCTGCCTACAGTCCTTCATCGCTGTCCTGTTTCTCCATCGAAATAGAAAGCGTACCATTCGAAGTGTCCGAACTTTCAGTAGTTTCGCAGGAATGTTAGTAGACATTCTTAAAGAAATTTTCCACTTCCGTTCCTGTAGGGACGCCGGCGACACTGGTTCTTGTGTTTTTGCAGGATTTAATCTGCTTTATTATAAAAGAAGTACTACCGTAAAATAGTCGTTCGCGGCACGCAGTCGGTCAAACACACAAGAAAGTGATGTCACTTGTGCAGATTGCTATCGTAATGTACACGTGACAAGCAGACAGACACAGACATGCGGCAATGACAGACAGCAACCTATACCACGCGTTAGTAATCGAACTCGGGCCGCCGAGATGCAAAGCAACGACGCTATCACTCGTCCACGGCCGCCTAATAACTAATCGTAGTACGCTGAAGCAAACGGAGTTTCCAGCCGTGAGGTTGGTTATTAACTACTTATTGTAAAGGAAAAAAAGAAGACAAAGAAGTTGCGAAATTTTTGTGGCATTACTCCTTGAACCGATGGTGCTTCTTGCACACCAACTTATTGCTCTCACGAAAAAAAAAAAGAAAAAGAAGAAAGCTTTTTATTTTATTTTTCAATTGGCATCGCACAGTTCTTTATGAGAGGCAAAGGGGAGGGGATGTGCTGTCTCGACAAAGTTGCACGCAAATTAACAGAATTCTGCCCTCTAGATAGATAAGCTTTCGAGTGTAATGGGAAATTTTTGATACTAATAAATTGTTCATCCAGCGAACTTATCCGCGCTGAGATCGTTCTAAGTGGCACATGTTTGCGAGTGCCTCTCATTTGAACACTACGAGCCTGTCTCGATAGATGCCTGGAATGTTCGAAGCCAGTTTATGTGACGACACATCACGCAACTTCACTCCCAACGAGGTGGAATAACGCGAATGTAAGTGCGATCTCGGGGCATCTAACTGAGCACAATGTTTTAAAATCACATTAACAAAGACAACGTACACAGGTATACACGAACTATTTAGATGCCCCAATATTTCTTTATAGAACGTAAAGCAATTCCGTCTCTTATATTTTGCGAACGAAGCGAACGGTGAAACTAGTCACTTTAAAGAAGCCTATACAGTAACTCTAGGTGAAACATCATATCGCACCCTTGTCTTGCAATGGCAGTAACTCCAGAGGCTCTTGAGTCGAAATGGGCCACCGCTTTGTGATGCTCCAGCCTCAAAACACAAGAGTGCAGAGATCTACACACCCCTCCCCCCACCCTCTACACTTCCCTAACACCCCCCAGTTGGATCCTAATCGCCCCCCCCCCCCTTTCCTAAAAAAAAAAAAAAGAAAAGATTCTCCAGAAAACCAATGACATATATCGTATGCACGCAACCCCTTACCCCCCACCCATACTGGTTGCACCATGGGTAACCCCATGGTGTAACCACGGTAACCACAGGTAACCCCAAATCGAAATTCTGGATAAACCCCGGCAAGAGTGGGCAGCCCAGCAGGCCCGAGCGGCGGCGACGAGGCAAACTTTCCGAGTCTCCTCATGTGATACCCTAGCATCTAGCGGCCGTGCCCGAGCCCGGCGAAAGCAACCCAGCCCCCCCCCCCCTCCCCCCTCGCCCTCATTTTCTTTTGTTACATCTCTCACTGTCATTCACACTGCGAGTCCACAGTGAATGAAGTGTTGACGTCATTGCAATTGAGGAGGCGATAATGATTTGTGGGGTTTAACGTCCCAAAACCATCTGTGATTATGAGCGACGCCGATTATGAGAAGAGTTGACTTTCAGGTTTATTGTTTGGCGAGAGTCACATGAACCATAATAAGACGTTCTGCTCTGATAATTTGGAAAACACTCAGTACGAGTTTTATGCTAACGACTTCGCAGTTCGCATGACCACAATGTGGCCGGCATGTCAACAATCTTGTCACTACACTGGGCGACGATAATGGCTAAAATGAGAGAGTGCCGGAGAATTTTGTGCACTTCTCCGCAGAAGTGCTTCTTGGCCCTGTCAAGAAGTTTGGGTAAAATGCCGAAAAGTTATTATCATCATCATGCAGCTATTATTATTAGACGGCTTTTTGTTTGCTGTAGGAACCAGCTGAAGCAAGGAAATTGAATATTCTAATAAGTGGCTGCTCTCCCCTCCCTCCCTTCAAACACCCCCCCCCCCCTTATCTTTTCAGAATTTAAACCCCCTCCATGGCGAAATCCTGAGTGCGCCACCGCGCCCGGGTCGTTAAATTTTGCCGGATTAACAATAATGTTTCCATCCATCCCTCAATGTTTCGTCTGACATACGGAGACTTCTACAAGTTTTTTTTTTTTTTTTTTAAATGGGACCAGTAGAATTTTTAATTTCGTTCTTGAAAGTGAATTTTTTTTTTTTAAAGAAGCTTCCTGATTTAGCCATCTTTTTTCCTCTTCTTTTTTTCCTACGCCCGTGTCCCTTGTAGGAAGTCACCGTTTCGCACGGATTTTGCAGAGACGACATCCTATATCTGGTATTTATTTCAAGTTTTTCTGTGAAACCGACAGCGCACAGTAGTGCCTCAAAATTATGATACCTCTATGGTTTGGGGCCGTGTTTTCCAAAATTTGGCCCCTTATATTTTGCTAACGATGCAGATGGTGACACATCATATTCCGCCCGTATATTAGCATAGGAACAGGAGTGTCCTTTAATTTATTTTTGAAATGATCCCCTTTCCTAAAAAAAAAAAAGAAAGAAAAGGCGCTGCTTCAGTCATTTATTTTTCTTTACCTTCCCTTACGTTCTTTGTAGAAAGACCCGTTTGCAGGGGTTCTACATTTGGTACTTATTTCAAGCTCCTCTGTAATATAAAGAACTCACTATGGTGCGTCAATATGACAAAATGTTTCTCATTTGGACCATGTATGGGACATTTTTTTTTTTCTTTTGCGCGCCGCATAAGAAAAAAATTTGGACCAGTAAATGTTCTCGGTAAATTTTTTTTAGTATGCCTCAAATTCAACCGTCAAATCGGGAATTACTGCGCTTCCGCCTCCACCTTCAAATATTTTTGCAGCACTGGGAGCGCTTTTCGGTAATGTCTGTTTCCAAGCGGTTCGAATTGGCTTCCACAACATAAACAAACAAAAAAAAAACTAGACAAAACAAAAATGTCATTCGGTCATGCATGTTCGACCTCTCGTGGACTCGTCCTACAGCGAAACGGGAAAAACCTAGAGGTATACGCGGTGTTTTACGGTACCTCGATTATCATGTTCCCAGGGTCCATGCATGCCCTTCCACTAAGCGCTACGCTTTCGCCGTTTATCTACTGGTAAGCGTGGTGAAGGCCCACCACGCAGAAGCAGTTTTTCAAACCTGAGCGCTTGTCGACAAACTACATTCCAACTAAAAGCGCAGCCCCAATCTCAAAAGGAAACATGAGAGAACCTCTAAGGGAAACTTGCCAGCAGGAAAAGTGCTGGAGTCCGTACTGCGGTGTACCACGCTTTCGCTTTTCCTTTTTCTTTCTTTTTATTTTCCGAGAAAGTTTGACGTCGCAGTCCTTCACATGTTTTGTTCGGTGCTTAAAGGCGGAACGTGTTGTTACCATAAAAATTCAGCTCCCCCCAAACCTCCGCTATGGTACGATTGACATTATTCAAAAAGGAAAGGGTACAGCGAATTTTGCGCGTTCATTCCTTTACCCCATGGGCCATGGCATTTCACTTCGACTTTTCAGAAAGATAGATAAACGTGATCGCTCAGAGAGAGTTTTTAGTCGGATAGTAGCTCTCCAAGGACGGTCCAGCGCTTCACAGTTCCATATTTTTCGAACAGTCAATCTCAACGTCAAACGCCCTCGCGATCACGCAGCCTTCGGCCGACACATCAGGCGGGGGAGGAGGGTGGCGTTGCTGATAATTTGTGCAAGATGGACGAGCACGCCAAATGCATATGCTGATCCGAAATTCCCTGCGCTCGATTCGCTCGTTACAGCTGCCGATTCTCCCCCATTTCTCGCTCCATAATTAAGGCGGGTTGACGCACCGTGCACATGCGTCATCACGCTGGAAGTAAGACCCGAGATAACTGCACGAATCCATCCAGGGGGCGAACCTGACTTCAGCCAACAGCTGCAATGATGAACGCGAAACGTTTCACAATGTGACGCCAAAGTGCGCTTGCAGAAAGAAACTGGTACACAAACACAGATGAGAAACAGAACGAAGCTGCACACCATGTATACATAAAGCGCACAACATATATAATACATCGAAATTGCAATCATTCCCTTCCAGCGTCGCAAGATAAAGACACGACAGCGTCTCTGACGAGTGCATATTACACAACAAGAAAACAAACAGAATTAACACGAGTAGACGCATCTACAATGTTTCCGAGGCACCTAAACAGCAGCTGCCAAACATTTCATAAAATTGCAGAGCCCGTGCAACGGCTGAGAAAGGGAGGACACTTGGGAAGGGAGGTGCAAAGAGGAGGGGACTGGTTGCCGTGCATGCACCCTTGAGAAATGCTGACCTGTTGTTCACATTTGGGGCAGTGTTTCGTAACCATCCTGTTTTTGGCCATGTTCACGAGATCCCCGTGGGTGCTAGGCGCGGCGTAAACGAATCTTCATAGCTTCGCCCGACCACGGCAGCGCGCAAACACGAAAACAAAAACTATTTTTTAAACGCGCCGTCGGATTGTCAACAACGCGCAGTGCACAAGAAACACGGGAGGTGCGCGAGGGAGGGCGAGGCGAAGCTTTACGAGTTGGCCACTAGGAGGCACAAAAGCAAGAATCGTAAGAAGAACGACAAACAAATGCAAATGCTGGCAACTGCCTGCAACTCTCCACGCCCCACGTTTTTCTTTCTTTGTTTTTTTTTTTTTTGCGGCACAGGTGGAATAGATTGCGAGTGTAAGCAACACAGCAAAGCATTATAACATAAACACCGCCACGGAGCTATCAGTAAGCCGTTTAATGGGACTAAATAAATTCATAAAAGCTTAACATTCTCGCACGGCTTTTGAGTGACGCTTGTGCGCGTGGCGCCGTTTTTGGTGACTTCGACAACACAGGCAACGGCAACACTGCGCCGACATGTCTGCTCGCTAAGTCGGCGTGATCCGTGAGTATGGTGCCTTCTAGCCACCATACCGTGAGGCCGATTGAAACTTCGTCACTTGGTTTAAGGGGATCACTGGTAATGAGAGACGGTGTAGACGTGATATAAACTTCTTACTGTGCCGCTCTTTCACTGTGTACAACTGAGCGAGTACGAAAAGGAAAGATGAGCGCAGCCATCTTCCGTCCAGCGTTGCTCTCCGCATCTCGGGTGAGAACTCGCAGTTTCTCTACCTAACCTAACCAAAACATACCTGTGACCCGTCTTACATTTGTCTACCGTTTGGCTCGTATTCAAGCTACTGCTACACTGTACTTGACCAACAGGGACACAAGATAATGAGTCTAGTGGTTTTTGGTTTTGTTCGAGCTACAGCTTGGTTTCATGAAGCGCGACCGTACTTGTCGAAGTTGTGAACCAGCTACGTAGGCACGTTGCCCACGAATGCATAGTTTTAATGTCGCCTGTACATTTTTCTTGAATTTTCTACTTCCTGTCGTAGATTGGCAGGTAAAGAGCCTTACCGCTGAGCTTCAGGATGCGGATTCTGTTCCCGGATATATCCGACGCTCTGTCCTGTACTTTAGTAACTTGTTAGTTACATTTCTTCTATAGTAGGCCCTGACCTTTTTTTCTGCTTTTTCTACGGAGCTTTCTTTGTTGATTGCATTGATGCTCTATCCTGACCTCCTTGTTTCTTGTCTTATTGTTGTACCCTGACCTTGTTGCACCTGTATAAACATTTTCTGTCTGTTATGCAAAAGCACATGGGCACTGTGGTGGCACAGAATTCAGCACAATGAAGCCTTACAGACCTCCGCAAACCATGTCCCTTCTTCCGTGTTTCATCATTGAATTGCGCTAATCCTCAGAATTCAATAACACCATTTATAATGACTTGTTTATTTATTTATTTTTAGCTGGCTGAGAGGGGTATACTTGTACAAAAGACGCTTAGTAAATAATCGTTATGGGAAAGTAAATCTTCAGTCACTGGTTTTCTAAATTACAGCTAATACTGAGGACCCTCCCAAAATTGTGAAAATAAAAGCTATGCGCTATTTCCCATGCAAAGCTCTCACAGTGTATCTGTTCCGTGCACCAATCACAGTCTTTTATGTCGTATGTGACAGTTATTATAATAGACTTTGTGACATTGCAGCTGCCTGCATTTCTGTCTCATAATGCAACATTGTAGAGTTCTTCCTGACAACATTTTACCACAGTCTTAGCTCAAGACAATGTGGGGAAAAAAAAGTAATACTAGAAAACCGCAAGGTGTGTACAGAGCACACATTCAAAGTGTAAGCTAGACTGTGCTCTGTGCTTTCTGATGTTCTTCTTATCCTTCTTTGTCTTCTCTTTTACCTCCTCTCTCTTCTTTTTTTCATGCTCCTTCTACTTTTACTCCTTCCTCCTCTTGACCTGCTGTGGTAAATTAGCAAGTGTATTACACTGCTCAGCTTGAGGGCATTGTTCAGTGGCGGTGAAATGTGAAAACATGTGTGTACTTACACTCTATTTCACACGTCAGGTGCAACTGCTGTCAAAGCTAGTGCTCTTGTTTGCACTGTGTGCTTCCGCGACCAAAAGGTAGTGCGTTGCGTGCAGTGAGTGAAAAACAATAGACGTTCTGCCGGCACCCTTGAGGCATAATAAATTTGTCATCAGCCTTCACAAAAATGCTCATATTGCTTGAGGAACAATAGAAATATGCAAGTTTGTATTTATGTTTATCATTTGCTTGTTGGAGTGATACATGTCTCTCTGCTTTTCTTTGCAGACTACTTGTGTAGCCCTGATAACGCTGTGCCTCATGTATGAAACGGAGTATAGATTTAGGTGGTTGTTAAGGGGTTCTGGCAATTTTGTTACGTTTACTGGTCTCAATGAGATTTCAGTATATGTCTCCTTGGTACTATAACGAATATATGCCAAGCAAAGTGCGTGCAAGTCATTTAGTTTTCGTGAAAATGGATTTTAATTCAAGAGATTTAATGGGTTTCCATGCCCGTGAATGCAGGCCACCCTGTGTTTTTGAAGTCATTGCCTATATCGCTGCCTATCCGGGCAGGCAAGATGGTCAAAAGCAAAACGATCACCATCATCATTCATGTAATCGCTACCAAGTTCATAAATGCTGGCACAGCTCGATGCATCATTGGATGACACTGCCACTTTCATTTTTCTAGCCCCAGCACCATTTGTCTGACTGGTGGGGAGGCTGTAACATCATTGCAGACGCTACACAAAATGCATACCCGTTTCAGTTTGAATGCATTGTTCATTTGGTTATTTAAAATGATTGGCGAGTGTTGAAATAAAGTGAGCCACCTTCCCTGCTACAGAACTGTCACTAGCGTTTGAAAGCAGTAGTCAGAATGTGGTTAAAGAGCCGCCACTTAATCCTGAAGGAACCCCAAGTGCTAAAAATTATTTCGGAGTATCCGCTACAGTGTGCATTATAAGATTGTGTTCTCGCACATAAAACTCCAGGAGTTGTTACTGCTTATCCTCCTCCCTTTTCTTCTTCAGTCTCCTCTCCCATTGAGTAGGATTCATTTCTACATCTGTGTGTGGTTTATTTATTATTATTATTTTATTGTGGGCGATAGCATTTATGGACACCTATGGCAGCAGACAACATTGCCACCAAAATAAGCTATTTTTGTGTGCGGCCTTCACTGTAAATTATGTGCTCGTATCTCAGTGCCGTCATCAAGGGAACTTGTCTGTAATTCAAGGCAATTCTCTGCCATCCACAATACACAATAACACTGTTCAGGCCTGCCAAGAAAGTGTGTTTGCATAGCCAGTGACACCTTTCTCTTCTGCTGTTTGAGCCATATGTATGTGTACATGCCTTTTCATCATAACACTATGTGGATAGGCGTTTCGGTGGTCTGTACTGATAATTGGACATTGTGAACTGAGAACAAGAATCTGTGAGACATAAGTGCCTACTTCCTACCGTCTCATTGCTTCTCATTCCTGCTCACAGTCAAATTTCAGTGCCTGTATATGACATTGTCCAGCTTGTGCTTCTTTACTAGTAAGCGCAGAATACTATCATGCCCGAACTGCCACTCTGGTGAACTTTACTAGTAGTTTGAGCATTAACTCGTTCCATGCCACAGTTGTGCAAGGCTCAACAATGCATTGTTGACATAAACAGCCAAGGACAATCTCAGCTCACAGGCACTACTGTAAGTAGAAACCGGATGTACGCGATTGCTGCGAGTTACCAAACCGATGTACCCATCGCACTGCTCATCGCCTGAAAAATCAAACCCCATGCAAGTGACGGCTCAAGCGATGTATCAAGCGACGGCTCCTTGGTGTCGCCAGCTACTGTGTACCAAAGCTGGGTTGATGCACGCAGCCGTGCAAAGTAACATTATATAGGTTTCGATGTATTGTACTAGTTTTGTTTCCTTCTGGTGTTCGGTAATTGCTGACTGTTGTTTGTAAGTGCACTTGTGTGATAACCATCAGTGTGTCACTCACGTACAACATGTACTGGCTGCTTGCAATTGCCTGTCATTCGTACGACTTCTGGGTGACAAGTGACCGATTCTAGATTTCTAAAAACCGAGCGATCGACCAAGCGACCCGTTGCACAACAGCCAATTTCGTCACCCCCATACAGCATCGCTCGTCACGGTCGCGCACAAAATCAACCACATGTGCGTTCAGCTTTATTGTCCCTCACACTGCCATGGATGAGCTGCCTTTGTCTTGGTGCTTTGCTGTGCTCCAGTAGGTGACAGCATGCATCCCTCTGGGCAGCAAAAGCAGAGGTGGATTCATTTAGGCAGACCAAAGAAAACACACTCGCAACAGGGACCACAATAAAAAAAAAAGGGAAACTTGGCTATTTTTTGGCAGGATTTCAAGTAGCAGAGTGGTAAGCAAGAGGTTAAACAGTATAAATACTGTTTGTGTGGTAGTTCCTCCTCTGCTTGAATGAGTTTGTCACATGGGGAAATCGATACTAGGTGTGCTTCCTACATTGAATAACGCTTAGGAGGAAAAATACTAAAAACAAAATCTGTTTCTCATGCACCCTTTTCGCAGGTCTGGTCAATAGCTCGAACAGCATCTAGCAGCAGCAGTAACAGCAGCAGTAATGCTACAAGCACCAGCCGCTCCCAGGCAGAGGTGCAGCACACCTACGGCTATAAACGGACAGTCGAGGCAGTCTTCAAGGAGGTGCGTGAGACGAGGCAAAAGGCAGAAACTGGAGACTTTGAAGTACCCAAGCTATTCCTGGTGGAGCGTATAATGCCCTACTATGGCACACCACACTGGGAACGGAATGTCCTCAAGCTGCTCAAATTGGCACCGTCTAAAGAGGACAAGAAGGCTCATATCCGCAGACCGGTGAGTCGCATGGCATACTTGCTTTGGCAGCAAGTCTTGCTGAAGTGTGTGAGCATTGTTGTATTGCATGTTGTTGCCAAGCCAGCTACCTCGGTCATTTCTTGAAGTCCACACCTGCAGTTGTGAAAGAGTACCTACATGGCATCATAATTTCAGCGTAATGTCACTTAATTGTGTGTCAAAATTGTGCCAAGAAACTGGGCACCTGTTGTTGACATATTATGACAAAGAGCAAGACCTGCTGATGGTGTATAACTATAAGGCTAGGAGGTGATGGTATTGCTCATAAAGAGGGATAGCATTACCATAAAATCCAGAGCAAGTGCCCCCGCCCGTGCAAGCACCACCCTCCCTTTGAAATCTTCAAGGTATTTGAAATTGGTGCCAGTGACCGGGCAAGTGCCTCCTCCCCATTTTTAAAACCTGTTTTTTAAACCTTTCCAAGTGACCTGGAGCATATCAATGCCACTTGGCAAGTTTCTTTCAATTTTTAACACGAAAGTGTTTTATGCCGGGGTCCACCAAGAAATCAGTGACGTACTTCCTGTAACAGAAGTGGATCCTTGAAGAAATGAACTTGCATTCACTCTCAAATAGTTCCACCTAGGCGGACTCAAACACACCTTCAGCCGGGATTTGACGAGAGGAGCTGAATGCTCTACCGATACACCACCGCAACATCACTCATAGAGGGATCAGATTGGCCTTATATCTTTACTATAGCCTTTAGAAGTTATATTTAATTGTCGTATGGTTAAAGCAAAGGCGTTTAGTACAGTGAACTATAGTGTTTAACAAGCAAAATTACTCATAAATTAACATCGCCTCCCTTATATTGCACTCTTGGTTCACTTAGGTTCGCAGTGGTGGTACCACCATCTAAGAACCGATCGAGGAACGATAGATAGAGCAAAGCACATTGTCGTGCTTATTCGCGCCGGTAGTCAGCGCTTCAGTAGTGTATGCGTCTCGACCGACGAGGAAGTTAGGGCTGTGGTGCCGTCATGATGGCACATTCCAGGGGTGAAGTACGAACGCAGCCGCTACAAAATTCGTCTTGCGTGGCCAGGTGTGTTGAGTTGCGACGCACACTGCTCCAGGATCGCAAAGATGGCCGTAGACAAGCAAATGATTGGCCTTTTGTTGCGGTGGGCTGTGTTTTCACAAAACAATCCGCTGACAATCCGTTCGGTTTCTCTTTAAGGCGTCACCATTTCCGGACTATCCTCGTGTGTGTGAATGGCAGGCTTGCGCAAGGCTCTGGTGCGTGCGATTCAGTTTTTCGAGAGCAATGTGAGTTGCTCGAAAACATTCTCTCGTGTAGAACTGTCGAGAAACCATGTGCTGTGTCGAGGTGCCTCTGATGTCTGGATTTAACGTGTTCAAATTTTCACAGTACCCAAGCCATTTCCCGGCCCTCGATTCGCCAGATTGCCGTTTATGCATTCCACAACTTCGCGAAGACAGATTTCACTTTCGTGCTATACAGATTCCTATGACAGAGGGATAAACCACATTTTTTCAAGAAGTTGCACAATAAATTATGAGGAACAATGCAGTTAAGTAAGGAAAACGATTTTTTGTTGACCTGAACTTTACCGAAGGCCTGATAATGGTTGCACAGCCATGTACTTCTCTTAGTCATAGCCAGCCACGACTATAGCTGGGAGGCGATTGGCTTCGTGAGTTGGCGTTTTCATAGGACTAGAGTGAGCTAGAATGGTTTTAGGATGGTGTAATTGGATGGACGGACATGGGCCACATCAGTTGCTAGCGTGAATTTAATGTGTGCTGCGTGGCCTCGCGGGCTCCCAACTTGTGCATCTGACTATGAGAAGTTGTTTGACGGCTTCGGCTTCGAGAGCAATGACACCGAATTAAGCAGTAAATGCACTTATTCCACAGGTATTAATGAAAAGACCCACTCTGCATTCTCTTTTCCCCTCCACCACTTCGGCTGTCATTTTGAATTTTGGCTTGCCACCGAGCAAGGGCCACCCCTTTAAATTTGTCAAATTATCTCTCATCTAAGGGAGGGGCGCTTGCTAAGAATTTTACGGTATTAGACAAATGAAGTGTATGTGTGCTTCTTCTGGCTGCGTTTGCGTAGCACTCGCAACGATTACAGAAATGGATTGAACCAATGTATTATGACATCATTATGCATACACTTCCAGGTATCGAAACCTAAATTAATTTTCAAACATATAGATGTCCCGTGCTAAGTTATGTAGGCTCATTTGATGCTTACTGCTGATTTTTTTGGGTTTAGGGTCTGTAACAACAAGAAAAAAAAAAAAGGAGAGAGAGAGAGAGGGGGGGGGGGGTAGGGGAAGGTAGGGAATGTCGTGTCAGTATTGTGCAAAGCTTAATTATTTTTATTTAGCATTGCACATACAAATATGTTTTACCAAATGTTCAGTCATGCAACTCGTATGTCCCATGCAGCAAAATTTCAACTGTTGTGTTTGTTCTTCTATGCAGCTTGGCTGCCGTACCATAGTGAAGAACACGCCGTTCATGTGCAAAATGCTCTGGCAAGTGAAGCACTTGGTGAAAATTAGCCCCATCACATTTCCGGATGGAGAGCCCACAGAGGTGATAACAGGCACCCACCTGAGTCGTGACGGCGTCTTCCGCAAGGTGCCACAGCTAGAGGCACAGGGGCAGCTACTTGAACCACCAGCCACGTACTCAAAGAGAAAGCTCGAAAATCAAGATATCAGACCACTCTTACACCGAAATTGGAACCATGGTTTGAGCTGAATAAAGCGAAATTGGAGTTCACTTATTTCAGCACTACCCAGCATGGTGCCATTTTATAGTTACCTTGACCTAATGATGTTAGTGAACTTGATCTACTCTGGGAAGTTGAGAATAAAAATGTTTCTTTTCTTTTTTCTTGCTTTGTTCCCCCAGTTTCTGTTATTCTTGCACAAACATGACCAAAGACAAATGAAATGCGAGCAAGTTAGGGATAGACATTCCATCCGTGCCATCCTCTGTTTGTACATTTGACATGTGGCCCAGACAATTCTTAACAGTGCAGCTGTTTAATCTCTGCAAAAGTTTGTTTCTCGATCGCATGAAATTATCATGAAATTGGTGCACATGCACTTTTATCAATTGCAATCTTCAAGCATGAGCAAATGCATCTTTTTGGCAGCTATGGCAGCGTTGAAGCAACTATCAAGGCAAATCATTCTTTTTTTGTCTATCCTAACCTCATTTACGCTCCTTTTTCATCATGTTCTAATCCTGTTTATTCAAGCTGTGCACCATAAGTGTTGTCTCACTTTACTGCCTTCTGCAGTTGCGTTAACATAAAGATATTGAAGAATTATCTGCATTACAAGACACTATGTGAAGCTCTAAGGCCCCAAAATATTCAGGTATGAGATAAACGACAACACTTTTACAAAAAAGCAATAAACTAAGAGTCATTTACATTTATTGAGATGGCTTAACAAACAAGTAAGACGCAACAAGCAATGATGCCAAAATACACATTCTGGCTCTTGGGTGACATCACCAACTGTACAGAACTTCACATGAAATGACAACTACCGCACTGCCTGCCATGCCACTACTTGGCGCAGCTGCAACTGTAGTTCCTTGCAAAATAACAGTGAGTGGTGCTAACTCTGGCTTTGTACACTCTGTTGTGCATTCAGCTCTTGTTGTGCTTCTATAGAGCGCTTCATCATTTCTGGCTGGACTTCCATGTAGATGGACATCATTCTGTGGTTGATGCTTATTGCTTTTCCGGCACAGAGATCCACGCACTGGCTCTGAAATAGAGGTAAATGCAACCACTATCACCACATTGCCAGCTAAAGCTCTGATTGGTCTCTGGCATAAGTCACCATTTTTGTTTGACCAAATCTGTACAATCTAGCAAGATCCTGCAACTGGGGTGAGTCAGCCAAAGAGGTGGGAGAACCAGCTTGGCATGTTCGACTCTTCAATTCATCGGTGATGAGCTCAATAAGGAGCTTTGAAAAATGGCACTATTAATGAATGTGACATTATCTGAACACAGGGGCGCAGCCAGAATTTTCTTTTTTTTTGGGGGGGGGGGGGGGGAGGGGAATGGCGGGCAAACATCAGCTTTCCTCTATGTGATGGATCAATAATAAATATCGGTAGTTTCAGCAGACGTAATTCTTCTTCATTCTTAATTGTTAATGAGCTCTTAAATGTTAGTTGTTGGGGCTCAACGTCCCAAAACCATGATGTGAGGAGACACTGTAGTGGAAGGCACACAAAGCACGCTGTAGTGGAAGGCCACCTAGGGTCTTCAACATTCACCTAAATCTAAGTAAACTGGCCTCGAGCATTTTTGCCCCCATCTAAAATGCGGCCGCCACGGCCGGGATTCAATCCCTGCGGGTCAGAAATCAAGCCCCACTGGACCACTGTGGCAAGTACTAGAAAAAAAAAAGTGTGAAGGTTCAATAGAAATGTTAGAATGAGGGACTCCAGTATATATAACTACATGTACAAAAAGTAACACTGTAGAATGCTTGAACGCAGCCTGTCAGATCTTGATTGATTTGTGGGGTTTAACATCCCAAAACCAGCTCTGATTATGAGAGATGCCATAGTGGAGGCCTTCAGAAATTTCGACCCACCTGGGGTTCTTTAACATGCACTGACATCACACAGCACACGAGCCTCAACCTTTCGCCTCCGTCGAAATGCAGCCGCCATGGCCAGGATTCAGTCCTGCGACCTTTGGATACAGCCGAGTGCCTTTACAACTAAAACAAACCTCTGACTAGCGAAAACTACCTTAGTGACCGACTCTGGCGAGATTTGTACCGATGGGTACAAATACGGTCGCCACGCCAGCATTATTCCCGTCGCCGAGGCAACCCTAAAACGCTCACGGCCGACATTCTCGCCCAAAACCTCAGAGAGAGCTAAAGCCTTGGCAAACACCGCGACACGTTTTTTTTTCCCATATGCAGACATGATTCACTGTATATTACCAACTCAAAGGGAAGCGCCCAGGAATGAAATTGGGATAGTAGAACCAGTTTCTTGAATCATGTCAGCGTTAAGCAGCGAGAAAAAATGGTGGGTAAGAGTGGGAGAGGGGGGTGATTTGACAGCCTCAACCCCCATTGCATTGCCCCCCTGGCTATGCCCCTGTCTGGCCGCCTAGGGTACTTAACATGCGTCCAATGCTTGCTACAAGCAGGAAATTGAACCATGACATTGTCCTTAGCAGAAACGCTAAAAAATTGCTTTGGGCCTCATGGTACGATCGGAGATGTATCGCAAGGCAAGCACATGCTTACCAGGTGCGCCCCCATCTGAGGCAAAAAGAATTATCCTGCCTAAGACAGTCTGCCTCATATTTCCATTATGTCGCTTGCTGTACAAGTATCATACATATATGTGGCATACATCGTAATCAGCAATAAACCAAGGCTTATTTGCAAGTTCAAGCATGATCACTGAGGCACTAGAGGAAATTTAAACATTTTTTTAATCGCTCGACTGTCTTGCTTCCCATCTCTAACAAACAATTCACATTTGAATAATTCACTACTGATGCTACATGGACTAACTTTTGTCGGTGTGCACGTAATTTGGATTTGAAAGTGCACTGACATCAACCCAGGTACAAAAACACAACACAGGATATAAACAGCATCGCCACATACCACCACATGCTCAGTGACGGTAACAAGGTGTCTGAAAGGATCCTAGCAATAACCTAATGAAAGGAACCAGTTGGTGGGGCAGGTCTGAGCAGCATGCCTTTTCCTTGCACCATAATGTCATGTTATATCCCCTGCGTGGAGGTGAGACTACGCTTCACAGACTATTCTAGCCCCTCTCGCGCCTGATTTTCTGCATGGTTCAACTTTCCCTACTCACGCAGCTCTGTACCTTTGCAGTGTAGAAGCCCCGGAACACTCCATTATATAATAGGTTACTTTAGGTCGGCGCGCTCAATTTAGCGACACAAAGTGGCAGTATTGCGCAAACTATCTTCGTTGATTGATTGATTTCTGGTGTTTTACGTCCCAAAACCAGCTATGATTATGAGAGACGCCGTAACTGCCCGGCAGACTATGCGACTTTATTGCTTTCTGCACAGACGGCGCTTTGATTTGAACGTTCCAGGCTCGCCGAACTCCCGACCGGGACGCTTCGATGGCCGAATCTATGCACCTCCCTAGGTCAAGGTGGTCCGTAGGTTTGACCCAAGTCCTTTAGACGCCAAGATCCTGTGCTCCCTCACTTAATTGTAATCCAAGATGCTATTCTGTTTGCCATTTGCGCGTGCCCTCCCCGATCAATAGCTGTATGTGAATATTTCTCTCCCTGATATTGCAGTAGCAAAAAAAAAAAAAAAAAAGAACACACACGAAAACAAAATACTCGTCTATGCAGCGATAAGAATAGCATCACTAGATTACCCAGTGGGAATTGCGGGCGCCAACTTTATAACGCTAAGTTCAACGACGCCGGGAAAATTAAAGTATAATGTCGAGCTATGATGCTCAGGTGTGCTGTGACTGGCATGTATTTCAATACGACGCTACTTTTCATAGAGCTGGTTTTGCAGCTTCATAAACAAACCTCATCAGGCGTTAGGTCCCGATAATTCAAGTTGTTAACACAGTGTCGGAAGCATGTCTCGGTCATCCTGTTGTATATAAGTAGGAAGTCCCGAAACTGAAAGTAAGAAAAACAACATGTAGAGGCTTTCTCGGGACATCAAAACTGAAAACAGTTGATAAGGACGTTCAATGAAATACGGTCTGCTAGAGCACAGGGAATGAAAGCACACTTTCTACAGGTAAACGTGGTCAGGATGCGAGTAATCGGATAAGTTATACATAGTTAGTCTCAAACTGAACAAGTACGTGCAATAAGGTTAATATCCAGGCAGCTAACCGTCCGCGGATGTAAAAACACAGCTTACGTTTCTAATCGCTGCATCATCCGCCATTGACGCACGTGCGTTTAGCGTTTACGTTTCTTGATGCCCATGTTAGTCCAACTTGCACGTGCGTCGCTTTCAACGAGAAGTGACATAAGCGTTCTGCGGCATACTCACCACTAACTCTAGTATCGTAGCTTTTAATATACAAGAGGAAGTGCTTTAATTGTTGCACGGAGAAGCAAACCTTACGGCGAACCATAGCGAAACGTAAGAAAAATGCCGAAGGGTCGAGGCTTATCACGGAACCGCCGACAGTCGATCCAATCCACACTGCTGGCTAGAAAAATTAGCGAGGAAAAAAAAGACACACTATCTCTCTGGTTATATGTCCTTGTTGCTTACTCTCTTTGCCTGCAAACCTAGTAGTCGATGCTGTTGCCTTCCTCGTGAAGCGCGGCGATCGCGCATACTGTTTGGTGAACAAGCTGGTGTTCATCTGCTGCGAGTCTCGGCTATGCGTGTTTGTGTAGTGCCGGCTGTGCGAGGTTTCGAATACAAGTGGGCGATACACGCTTGGACGCATCACAGATGATCATTCTGTGCAAGCCTGTAGAGTGAGTTCAGAGTTGTGTATTTCACATGCGGCGCTACCGTACGTCGTCGCTTATGTCGTTGTCCTTCCTGTTGCCTCTCGCTGAAGAAGGTGCATGCCGATTGTGTCATTCCTTCTGCGTCAGCTTCGGCTACGCTCTTCTTCTTCTTCTTCTTCCTCTTTTTCTTTTTATTTTGCTTCTTCTTGTCTCCTAGAAGCTGTCGCTGGCATGGCAGACGGGGAGGAGCAGGAGAACGAGCTGCTAGTTCTGGAGAGCATCTACGACGCCTCGGTCTTCGAAGTGATCAGGAAGGAAGGCCGTAACCCCGAAGGACACTTCCTCGCTCGCGTTGAAGTTCCCAAGCCCTTCCACGTGCTGGTGCCGCGAGTGAATGCCATAGGTGCGCAAAGTGCGGCTACGAGTATCACCTCATGTTCTTCAACATTTATTTTTCACGATCATACGAAATATTGTCCGAGTGCTTGGCGTGTGCGCGGCTTGTCGTGCAGATACTATATGATTTTCGTATGTGTCACTGTGAGAGGAAAGGAAAATTGAGAAGTACAGCAGGGTAGGGCAAGGTGCCGTGTAAAATACAAGTGATGTAGTAGCTAGTGTTGAAAGCAACGCGAAAATTTCCGTGATAAATGACATCATATAATAATTGCTTCTGTAGTAGTTCGTATCGAATCCACATTGCTCACGCAAGCCCTTGTTGATGTACTTTGCAGTATGAATTTTGAGTACCTGTCTGTCCTCTCTGACTAGAGACGAGTTGTGCCTTTTGTCATTAGCATCCTGTTTCACTCAGTCAAATGCACACTAAAAATATGAATTATTTACTGTTAATTAACAAAAATAAGGGGCGTGCAGACATCTTAACATTTAGAATATGAATATCCAACCTCAAATATTGATTATCAAAATGGATTTGCACCTTCAGTAATAATATTATTTTATTTAACATGTAATTATGTCAAGAAAATACACTAATAAACCATCACTGAGGAATATATTACTACCAGGAATACACTACCTCCGCTAGCTTGTCGAATCGTAACTGTATTGATAAAATATCACAGTATGAAGCAAACTATAGCAAACATTAAAGAGTGTCATGAAGAAATACAAATTGTTCCACATGGTCAGGTAACTGCAATGCTTGGAAAGGCAGCTGTGAATGGCAGGGCAGCACGTTTTCATTGCCTGTTAACAGCATGCAGCACACTGGCATGGTTGCGTGAGTTCCAACAATAATCATATGACGCCTTACTGTGGGGCAAAGAAGCATGAAAGCAGTCAGCATGCACCTTGAATAATGGTAGCGGCAGCCAGCACACTCCAGCTTCTATGGCCAGATCTGTCACAAATGCAGCCAACTAATGGGCACTGCCATGTTATATTTTCCTGATTGCCTCCCCTCCGGCTAGCTTGCTTGTTTTTAGCAATATACTGTCATTATATCTATGGTGCTTTTTTAAAGTTAACTTTTCCATACAATGATGTCCTGCGGTGAAGCACACTAGGTAGTCGAAGGGGCAGCCAGCTTTCACAAGAGGCATATAGCACGTTTCCCTCTTGGTGACACACTTGCAGTATGATTGCAGGCACCAGTGTTATTACCAAGCCTTACCAGTACAGATGATAATGTAGAGCCATCTGTGGCATTAGAAACGATCAATGAAACTGTATGTGGGTTGGTTTTTTTTTCTCATCCTCTCCCCCTTTTTCCCCTCTCCATGCGAACCTCCCGAGTTGGGAAGTTCCCATGTTGGCAGCTGCATATTCGCACGCCCCTAAATTGTGTCCATAGAATACAGGTTAGCTCAATTTGTTGCTCAGTCTATCTTTGTTGAGAAAACTGCTTACTGGTCACAGCTACCATTCACAAGGCACAAAGACATTAGCGCTACATTTGTCTCTTTCTTCACTAATGCCATTAACGCATGCATGATGAATAACGTTTATATGCTATACCCAATTGCACTCGAAGGTTGCGCCCTTCTCATAGTTCTTCTTAAAAACTACATTTACTCTTACGGTTTTGCAAAAAGATAATGCTTAACAGAAGAATCTTGCTTACCCCAGTGTTTAGCCCTGATATATAAATTTGTTCTGGATCCAAAATATGGAGGCGTTACATTTTGTGCTCAAGCTGATTGAATTATTTAGTGGTTATGCTATAGCATGTTGGCCTTTCTTTGTAGAGCTGCCTGCCCAAACCCAACTTCCTTCCACTTGTTATTAATGTAATATTGCATTGTTTTTCTTTCTTCTTTAGATGAAATGCAAGAGATTTCTCTGGAACATTTACCACCAATCCTTTTGGACTTTCGATTACCTCCCGACTACCCCTCAAGATCTGCCCCTCGTTTCTGCCTTAGCTGCCCCTGGCTCACCATAAAAGAGGTGATGTTTTCCATTTATTTTCTCGCACACCTAGTTCTTGCAAAGTAATTCTCTCTCTTAAAAAATTTGCATATGTTGGAGTAATAGATGTACACAATGCTTCTAGCTAAACATCTGGCTTGTTACCCCTGGAATTTTTTACCTAAGTAGCATTCTGTGCTGGGTGTTCACTTTTATGTGTGCATTTACACATACCAGTATTGCCAGTTTTTTCCCACTATATATCCAGAATGCGCAGTGGTGACAGTTGTCACTGCTGCAGGCACATTCCACTATAGCGGTGACAGGTGATGTCCTCATTCAGGGACAGCACCGCAATGTCATTCATGAAATCTTTTTGCAATGATAACCCAGCAATTACAATAAGACTCTGTCATTTCATTTCATTTGTCCTCATGGCACTTGTACGGTCACAGTGAATTGAGTTTTTTTTTTTTTTCCTTCCGCATGGCAGTTGGCACATTTTAGGAGCACAACTGCGAGACCATGACCACAAATTGGAGATGTACAGTGTGTTCTATTTTCTGCTTTACAATGCCTCACTCTTGTCTACGTACATAAGATCAACAGCTATGAGTCTTTTTTTGAGTACATAGCATCATGAGCTGACAGAAGATCACAGCTTTGTTTTACTTCGTAAATAAGAGGAAAAAGTTACTCCTTCTGGCCCATAAGATATATTCATAATTCCTTTTCGTACAAAGGCACATTCAAGCGACACCTGGAAACGTGAACCGGTCTGCAGGTGCAATGCCAAGTGTCTATTTTAGCGGACTCCGGCACCTGGTTCAACACTAGCATGACCCCCCTCGGCTTGAAGAACCGGGAAAAAAAGAGAAAGTGAGAAAGGAAGGAAGAGAGAAGAAAGAAGGCCTTATAAGCACTGCTGCTGTCTGGTGCCCTCCAGTCACCCCTGAAGAAGGGTCCGAGTGGGACCCGAAACGTCGGGTTTTTTCATCTTTAGAAGTAAATTTTACTTTTAAATGATTATAATTTGGTTGGTGTCCCCCTGTTTTCACCTTTAAGCTATCTTACACATAACTGCTTATAGATATCTTTTATTTAGAAAGTTGCTCTTGCCACTGTCACTGCAATCTATATGTATTCGGTATCTGAAAATTGTGTATGGGACAGCTTGGTGGCTCTATTAACTTGTCATTGTTTGGAAAACAGAATGCGGTGACTGCATTATGCAAAAATAAAGAAAGAAAAAACGGTACATGTGCATGAGCACTGAAGTAGAGTTTAGCATCATTGAAGAAGAACAGTGACTTCTACATACAAGTGCAAGGTTGGCATAAAATTGAGTTCTAGGTGGCTGACGTAACTGCATTGTTAGAGACTATCTCCACTGAAATTTAGCAATACAGTCGCTGTTCAGAAGGACACTAAATTTGAAGAATGAAGCTATTTGGGCTGATAAATTAGTCTTTCAAATCTCTGTTGTCATTGATTTTACTGTCATAGGTTCATTAAGAGAAGAGCAAATAAAGGCCAAAGCTTGATTTTTAAATTTCGTGCCAGGATCTCTGCACATCAATGCCAGTGTGACGTCATGTGTTTCTAAGTTCTTTCTGTAATTGGGCGTTATTGACTCACTGAGGTTTCCTGAAACTTATTGCATTCATTGTCCTCAGAGAACAATGCAGTTCATTTCTGCCGATCAAGAATTACATTGGCCAAAGTAGGCACCATTAATATCTCTGGATTGATTTCTGGTGTTTTACGTCTCAAAACCACAATATGATTGTGATTGACGCCGTAGCGAAGGGCTCCGGAAATTTCGACCACCTGGGGTTCTTTAACGTGCACTGACATCGCACAGTACATGGGCCTCAGCATTTCGCCTCCATCTAAATACAGCCGCCGCGGCCGGGACTCTATCCCGCGACCCTCGCATCAGCGGCTGAGTGCCATAGCCAGCTGCTAGACCACCGTGGCAGGGCCCGTCAATATTTATGAGTTGGTGTGAAAACTTTATGGTGGCTCTGCCACCTACATTTTCTTTTGCATTTTTTCCCACCTATAAAGTTTTTTCACACAACAAGGGTGCCTTTTCTGTTTTGGTATTGCAATAGGCTAATTTACTAATACAAGAAAAATCGTCTTTCGTTTCAGTCTTCCTTTAAGGGCAGAATTTGAACTACAAGTGGGTGCATTTTGAGAAGCTCGCATAAGTTGATATTTCATGACAGTAGAAACTGTGCAGATATTTGAAGCATACTTTACACAGCACTGTTGCTACTGCCATTGATGTTGCTAATGCATGCTTGAAATGCATGCCGAGTACCCTCCAACCTCAATGACAATTTTCACGATTGTTATCATCTCCCTTGCATTTTCTGTGGTTGACATATATATATATGTAATATTTGATGATCTTGCAATTTTCTTTGTATCTCTTGGTGCAGCTGGAGCAGTTAAGCCAGGCGCTCGATCGCAGCTGGGAGGAGGACCCCAACACTGTGGTTCTGTACCGCTGGATGAATATGTTGGACACTGAAGCAGCTGACATTCTCAGACTCAAATCTAGCCACAGCCTGGCACCGCTCTTCAAGGAATTGACTAGACTTCGCACACGCCCCTTTAGTAAGCTGGTGGCGGCCATACTTTTTCATGTGCCATCATCTGTCCATTTATGTCAATTTCTGCTGGTGCAATTACACCAATTGTCTTCAGCTATTTGACCATAACTCAGTACACAAGTCAGTGCGCCAAGCTGAGTCATAGAGTTGGCCATCTGAACACGGGCGAACAGTGCTGATAATCCCCATCTATTGCTTGCGTTGGAGGGTTCAATTAATTTGCTCTGGAGTGTTGACTAGACATTTCCAACTTCGTGTTTTTTTATTGTTATTATTAAATAAGGATTTAAATCTTCTGCTCACTGAAAAGAATACTGGAAAGATTTGTGACACTCCAAGTGACTTGTTATACATGCTCATTTCTACAAGCCAGTTTTGTTTCGATACCCAAAAGCTTGCCTCGTAACATCATGATATACTATAGGCGATGTGCAAAGTGCCGAAGACGCCATCTGCCGCCACGGCTCAGAAGCGTTGGTGGGTCCGGGTGAACAGTGTTCCCGCGAGCGTGTACGCGAGTGCACGGATGGATGTGTTTTCATCGTGATTTAACGACTCTGTTGCGGTTCAGCGATGTCGAAAAATAACTGCTGCATTGTCGGCTGCTCAAACACACACAAAAAAATCGGCAGGAATGCACTTCTACAGGTTTCCGGTGCTACAGTCGAACACGGATATATCGAACTCGAAGGGGATCGCGAATTAGTTCGATATATGAAAAATTCGATATAAAAAATACAGGCCCCGAGAGCTTACCTGTAGAGGACCATCACCTACAATAGGCGCATTCAAGAATGACAACTAATTCCGCACACACGCCGCAACAGAATGTTTTATTTGAGTGAAAAAAAAATCGCTTACCGTATTTACCCGCATAATTTGCGCCCTCGCATAATTTGCGCGCCCCAAATATTTAGCCAGCTTTGCAAAAAAAAAAAAAACACATATTTTGCGCCCCCCGTTCCCAGCTCGCCGGCGCGCACGCACGGACCAACAGCCGCGCGGCCGCGCCCCTCGCTGCGCAGGCGAGCGCAGTCATACGCAAAATGGGCTGGGTGTGCGATGCCCCTTTTTCCGATTCTTTTCTCCGGAAGCCCCCGAAGCCCAAAGTACGGTCGCTAGAATAAAAGCATGCGAGTGGGGGCGAAGAAAACGGCTCAAGCAGAGATCAAACGAGCCCGGCCTATCTCCGTCGCTCCGAGGGCCGATGTTAACATCACCCCGATCGGGACACCTGCCGTTGATGCGGGGAGGAAAGGCCCCGCCCGTCTTTAACGAGCATGAAAAGACGCGAGGTGGGGGGAAGGAGGGGGTAGTGTCGCTCGGCTGTCAGCTGCCGAGATAGCACTATCTTGGCAGCTATCAGCGGCTTGTAAACACTTCTACGCGCCGCCTTCCCTGGAGCAGCCGTACGTTTTGCAGCGTTACGTTAGATCGTATCCAAAAGAGTTACCGCGCTAGTTGCATTATATTACACGTTATTTCAAACGTGTTTGCGAAATATCTGCGTAATTTGCGCACCCCCTTTTCGGAGCTCTAAAATTGTGAAAAAAGTGCGCAAATTACGCGAGTAAATACGGTATCTTGGCCTGCTTCTTCGTTTTCGAAATGAAGTTGAAGACGCTAGTCTCGATCTTATCTAGGCTGTCCAGGTGCGACAGCCCGGTTCCCTCCATGTCGCCGCAACAACGGCGAATGCCACAGCAACAGCAAAGAGGGCAACGGCAAAAGGCGCGAGCTGTGGTTGGCTGATCAAACTCGCAAAACAGCAACAAAAAATAAAAGAAAAGGCGAAAGGAGGAGGACGTCAGCTCCTTCGTTCCTGCTCTCCGAGCCGACGGTAACGCGGAGAAAGCATGAGAGAGAGAGAGAAACGAAAAAAAAGAACAAAAAAAGCCGTTCCGCAAGTTGGAGACCGTGCAGTCCAAGCCCTCTCGCCCTTACGTTTTTTTCGAGAGTTTCAGGTGTCGGCAGAGGCGTGGGGCCGCGCGGAGGTCGCCGGGCACTGCGAGTGCCAAAGCGCACCTTCCAACTCGCGCGCCGAGCCGTGCTGCCGCAGAGGTCGCGGAGCGCGGCGAGGGCCGAAGCGCACCTTCCAGCTCGCGCGGCGTTCGATATATCCGAAGGCAGGTAAAAATACCGTTCGATATAAACGTGCGAATTTCTATACTTTTACAAAGGATATTCAAGGGGATAACTTAGGAGTTCGATATACCCGAAAATTCGATATACGTGGGTTCGATATATCCGTGTTCGACTGTATTTCATGAGCGACGGCGGCGGTGGATTGTGGTGCAACACTGCCGAAACAAAGCAATCGCGCTTTGTTTACGGCAGTGTTAGTACGATTACCATCTTTTTATTTCTCCATTTATGTCGCTACGTCTTCAGCGAACGCTACTACATTTACACTTGGTCGCCTCGCCTGCACTGTAGACGCTACAATGCACACGAGGCTATTACTGATAAGACGCGATGCCTAGGCTCTCTTGAAGAACGAATGGCGTGAAGCGCAATGCCAGAAAATGTGGGGCAGGTGACGGCTCCTTTACAAAAGCGCCGTGGAATCGTACGTGTGCTGCACGAGATAGGCTGCATTCTACCTATTGATGGCACTGGAATGCGATCACCGGTGCAGAATGTTCACTGTGCGCTCGTCTCAACTATATGCATATTGGCTGGAAAACATGGCACCTGTGCACATTGAAGGCTTTGACGGTCATGTAGAACCTAACGCCATTTTGTAACACTTGGTAATAGCTTGCAAAAAACATAGCAAATATGTACCCAAGCGGCTATGACAAACTAGGTGACCACCAGCTCCACTGTGGCTCAGTCTCGCGCCACTAGCGCAAGCTGCCGAGATATTTTTTCGCAAGCTTATCGTGCTGGTTTCAAAGTTTTACCAACGCTGACCCTTCGCGTGGCCACACCCGTGAAATCCATGCGCCGATGCGACAGCGCTCCCTCAAAATCTACTATATAAACAGATGGCACGTAAACGAAGCTACTCTGTGGAGAAAAAAACGTTGGTTCACGCGTCATCGCATGCAGGCATTAGTGATCGGGACGTTATAAAGAAAGCGGTGTACTTTCGATGAGCTCCACTTCGTAGGGAAGCTTGTTGATGCTTGTCCGTGGCAAACACTTGGCGCGTATGGTGACATTGTCGTCCCACACAGCTGTGACATCGGACACATGTCCACTATTATGAAGTGCGGCTTCTTTGCGCACACTATCGGCGCAAAAGTAATTATCTGGGATGCGCACAAGCGGCAAATCGCAAGCGCGCACTTCCGTCATGCTTGCAGTGAAGTGAGGCGTCTGCTACGCGACCCATCAGCGGTTCCAACGGCCGCCGCTACGTGGCTTTCAGTGGCGCCCCTATAGGTGCTGCGCATCGCGTATTGGCTCGCGTCAGCACAGGGACCACTCAGGTTGCCTGAAGTAAATGAACCCAGAAGAAGTGCGTACAACACTTTTATCTGTCTACTATGATCATCATTGTAGCTGGCCTTATTACTCCACAATGTCAGTGACTTTTGCATCACGTCATGATGACATGGTGCTAATCAGAACGACACCACGTTCAACATTTATAGGTCGCCCTTATTATCATATCACATGTTATAACTGTCTCAATCGTGCGGTAGAGCGTATTTGACGTCAAAAATATGCATCCGTGATCTTTCATAAAACGTTTATGCATCCGTTTGTTGAAAGTACTATGTGGTCCTTCCTTATGGCGAATGTGTTAGTGCTGCAATACCTTTTCATTATTAATTTTTTTTTACACTGCAGTTATGCCAAGGTGGAAAAAGTGCTACACGTACCGTGGCAGTAAACACATTGATATGCGTGTCTTCAAGGAGTCAATGGACCCACGAACATTGGCTACATTTCTCACTGGTGAGTTCTTTGCATGCCTTTAATGTAAATGGTATGTAGGGTGTGTTCCAGTTCTAGCCTGCATTGCAGACAGTCTACACTGAAAGCTAAGAACAGCTGTGAGCTTCAGTCATTTGCGTAATAGAATGCATCTGCACAATGTAATGCCACCTCATGTTGGCGGGAGTAAACTAGAAAAAGCTGATGAAAAATTTTTTTTTGTAGACTTGTTTCATGCTCAAATCCCTTAAAAAAAAATAAAATAAAGGCTCAAATAAGTGCACTGGAAGCTCTAGTATGTCTTGAAGTGCGCACATGATCCTTGTGAACTTTTAAGTTTTTGGCTTAGCAACTGCCATTTTGTGTTGACGGCAAACTAGCCTGCATCATTTTTTACTTTAATGTTGTTTTGTGAAGCTGCCTTGTTTGCCATCTTCATCAGAATTGGGATGAAACTGAAGCTGGGTGCTATCCACTTAGCTGTGTATTCAGCCATCTATGGTGAATTTAAGAACACAGCCACAGTGTAGTATGCTGTTTTTTCACGGGTGCTGGCACAGTGTACAGGAAGTGGCACCATCCATGACCAGGCTGCTTTTGCTACACTGCTGGCTTGGTTGAATGTGCTGCTTTTTATTCCAAGTTGTACGCTCAGCAAGAGTAACTGGTGGTTATTTTCATACTGTCTGCTTTGCATGACATTACATCTACTCTTAAAGTGATTCTGCTACCTGATTGAGTCAGCTCATCATGGCCAGAGCTCCAAATGCCGACAAGATGGACAGAGCGTCCGACAATGTACAAGCGATTCCATATAAGCCTACAGTTAGCCTCGGACATTAGTCGTGTATTTAGAGATATTCATTTGATGAACATGCCCCCATAACATTTGGCTTGTACTTTGTCTTGACTGTTGTTCAGCAAAGTGACAGTTGTAACCGTATTGGTATCATCCCAATGCATTTAAATTTCATGCTCTTGAATAGACGAAACTTATTTTTAGATACACTCTTTGACTGCCATGTTCCCAGCTCACTTGTTGTGCGCAAATAAAGTTTTGTTTGTTAGTGTTACGGTACACTATACCAGTCTCAAAGAAATAAAAACAAAAGGGCATATGTGAGCAAGGAATTTAAAGCAGTCAGTATCAGCAAGCGAGCGCAAGCAAAAGTGAAGGCTTTTGCAGTCTTGATAGGCCCTTCTCTGCAATGTGTTCACCCGTATTGTGGAAGTCAGATAGGTGTTTCTTGCCTTGTTTTATGTGATTCTTGTTAGGTACATATTGTTACAAGTAGAAAGGGACCATTGAGCACCGCTACAAGTGCAGGGCACATTTATCCGAGGTCGCGAAGGCGCGCTCAAAGTGACCAGCCAGCTGTTGATGCTCACGTCGTCCTCTTCCTCAGTCATGCCGCGCTGAGTCATGTCACGTCATCCTCTTCCTCAGTGCATGCTGCGCTGAGGCGCGGGATGCACGGCATGCACAGCCACCAGCTGTCGTCGTTTTCAGGCCTATATGCACATGTAACGTCCCCCTCATTGGAAACGAAGCCCACTGGACAAGTCAACAGATCTGTCCTGCCTGGAATGGTTTAAAATGGGCAACATGGACCACTTGAGTCTTGGCAGCTCTTTGATCACTTTTCATAAGACGGGCAATACTGTACGTGGCCTCCTTGAGCCTTTCCAAAATGATAAATGGTCCATCCTAGGTGGACAGAAGCTTTTGACATAATCCACATTTTCGTGTGGGCATCCACAGCCAGACTAAATCGGCTGGACGATAGGCGACGTGACGATGGTGAGTGTCATGACGTGCTTTGGATCGGTCTTGCGATGCCAAAGTGCGCAAACGAGAAATACGACGTGCCTCTTTGGCTAGGCAGAGAGTCTTGGCGACAGTGCGATTTTCCTCAAGGCAGAAAGGAAAAACAGTGTGCAGAGTATGCCGGAGCAGATGCGTGTACAGCAGGAAGAATGGACTGTAGCCGGTAACGTCGTGCTTGACAGTGTTAAATGCGTACGTGATAAACGGTAGCACGTCATTCCAATTTGACGACTTACTTTATCATGACGGGCAATGATGGCAATGACAGTAGATGCCAACAGCCTGAATGCATAAGTTGCTTTGCACCTAAAAAAGAACAGCATCATCAGTCTTATACCTCTGTCACACGGCCACATTGGAAGGCCTTCGAGTAGACGACATTTGGAAAGCTCACAACTCTACCGATTAAAAGTAATTTCTGGCGCTGCTACACGGCAGTCTTCAATGGCTGTTGAGTCGCCGAGTGATTTCACAACAACATGGCGGCAACCAGAGCATCCGCTTCAATTCTTATTCGTGCTAGTTGCTTGCTATTCGCACCGTTGGCAAGAAACAAACTTTCACTTGAGCCTTCTCTCATCTCATGTACCAAAAGGGAGAAAGTATGTGTGAAATTTTGCAGTCGTTATTCAGAAAACATACTGATTTTGACACTGCTAAGCCTAAGTCCCTAGCGTGAGCCTCAAAACTGGTTTGAGTCTTAGACACCAGATGGCACAACACACTGTTTCCTGCCAGCTGCATGGCATTTGTTCTCTATGGCAGTGACAGCGTATTTGTTCTAGAACTAACATAATGAAGCGAGAACGTTGACCTCCCGGCACGTTTCCAATATTTTTCACCGGTTTATGATTCAACTTATTGATACAACAACATAAATATGGCCGTGGCCTCCGAAACTAATGCGTGCGAGAGCGGCTGGTGCGCCAAGTCTCTGAGTTCGTGCCGTTTCTGCTTCCGTCGCTCAACGGCCTTTGAAGTCTCGAAGGAGTTGTAGGGTCCTCTGTTGACTCGATAGACTATTGACTCGACGGCCATCGAAACTGCCCATGTAGCATCTCAAACTTGACCTTTGAGTTGATGGGCTGTCGGTTCGAAGGCCTTCAAAACGCCCATATGACACCAGTATTAGGCAGCACTTTATTGCTGTGAAGAACAAGATATGTCATCCTCTTTATATCCAATAGTGTATTTGAAGTAGGGCACCTGTCAAACAACTCCACAATGGTCGCAAACGTGGTGGTGCTCACCAGACTGGCCTTTTCACTAGACTGTCCTGTGATGCATGCAAATCTCTGGAGCACAGAGAACTTCAAGGCAACCTGTTGCGTATAATAGAACGAGTCAGCTTATCATTTGAAAGTGCACGGCTGATGAGACAGACAGTGGCACGTCAGCGTTATTGTGCTACAAGGGCTTGATCCTGGCCAGTGGGGTTGAAATGCAAGCAAAAATGCCTCTGCAGTAAGATGCAGAAGCATGTTAAAGAACCCAGATAGCCAAAGTCCTCAAGTCCCCAAGTGGGGTTATATCATGGTTTCCGTATGTAAAACTCTGGGATCGACTTGATTTGCTTGTCAGTAATGCTGATAGCCTGCTGGTCGTGGCTGTTGAGAGTGCCTGCTACTATAAAATTGAGGTCAGATCAATTTTCACTCTCCCACAGAGTACAACAGTCAAGAAAAGAGGCGGCTGTTTGGCCTGCAGTGGCTCACCTGCCAGGTGTGCCTGACGTCTAAGCTGGGCTCGAAGTTTGAACTGGTGATTGGCTGTGACCACCCGTTCTGCCGTGACTGCCTCCGCGAGCACTTCCGCATCCAAATTGAGAGTGGCTGTGCCAGCCAGCTCCGCTGTCCACAGGAGAAGTGCACTACTCAGGTGGTGCCCACACAGGTGCTGAAAATTGTCTCTCTCTCTCTTAACTCGTAATAAATACCAATGTATTGAAGGGACTGATAACTGTTATGAACACGTAAAGTGTTAGTGGAAATAAAAGGCGATGAAATGTAGCGGTAAAGCTGTGTACCCTGTTGGCAATGTACATTGGCATTATAAAAAAAAAAGAAAAAGCCATAGAAAGTTTAAAAAGAAAATTGTATATTGGGCTGTTCATGAGAAGCCTTGGTACTCTGCTATGGAGGTCCTGAAAATATTGTGTGTAGCCCAGTGTCTTCATCTCCATACTTAGTAGTTAAAGTTGCGGTCTTCATATGCCCTTGGTATTGGCACTTTATTCTACATGTATATTGAAGAAAAGTTTGTTCAAGTTCTTTGTTTTATCCAATCTGTCTTATCAGCTAAGAAAAGCTCTCACTAAAAATTCTCTGCCCTTGAGGCAGCAGACTCAAGGCAGCATCGTTTCCTTTGCTCCAACCACCAACTCAAAATGTTTGTGTATTTCGCTCTTTGCAGAGGTCCCCCTTTCCATAAATTAAAAAAAAAAAAGCCATGTAAACATACAAGTGCATATAAATTTAAATTGTACCTCTCTCATAACATTTAGTAGTTTTTGTACTGTGCTATAGTGCATAACTTGCTAGTGCACTCTAATACCAAAGTACAGTAAGTCATCATTATAATGAAGCCAGCATGGCAGCAAAAAGTTCGTTATAAAATGGGAATTCAATATAAGCTACCACTCATTGAAAGCTACGTTCCTTTGCTCCAACCACCAACTCAAAATGTTTGTGTATTTCGCTCTTTGCAGAGGTCCCCCTTTCCATAAATTAAAGAAGAAAGCCATGTAAACATACAAGTGCATATAAATTTAAATTGTACCTCTCTCATAACATTTAGTAACTTTTGTACTGCGCTATAGTGCATAGCTTGCTAGTGCACTCTAATAACAAAGTACAGTAAGTCTTCATTATAATGAAGCCAGCATGGTAGCAAAAAATTCGTTATAAAACGGGAATTCAATGTAAGCTACCACTCATTGAAAGCTTAAAGAGTTGTGCTTAAATTGTGCTACAATTGCAAGAAAGTGAAAACATGATATGAGTGCAGATAAGGCAGACACCAACAATGCCAATTAATTTCACAGCCGTAGCTGTAGTGATGCCATGAACAGCAGGGTTAGGCTGTGCGAATGATACCGGTGTCATCCAGACATTTCTAATCACGATCAGTGCCGATCCCGTTCAGTTCTCTTGATCACCATAAATAGCCACGGACTGCTGCTGTACGGTACAAGCTATTACTGGAGTCACAGGATCGCGATCAACAGTGGTCACTGTTACGCGGGCCAAACTGACCCTTATTGAATTTGATGCTGACGTCAGCCAAATTGTAGGGGGGGGGTGTGCCTAATTGTGATGCACAGATAGCAGTTACCTTGACCTTGATTGGGCCTCATCACGATTAAAAATGACTGTGCAGCAGTGCCTCACCTGGATTGAGTATAATCTGGATCGGCATTGATCGCAATTAAAAGTGCACGTGTGACACCGGTATAACACAGATCGAGTTTGGCGTTGATGTTAGCCAAATCGGGATGTGCAAGGAATGGTCATCTCGATCTCGGTTAGACCTGATCACAATTAAAAGGGACCATGTAGCAGCATCTGATCCAGAATGCTATTGATCATGATTAAAGCCAAATAAACTTCAAACTCCAAACTTCAAAGTGCCTGGGCAACATCTGGTCAAGTCAAACTGCCTTCAACGTAAGCGACTCTTCGCACTGCCTCACTCAGATCGCTGGAAGTCGGCTCATCATCGTCAGCCACAGTTGCCGGCCTTCTTTCCCTAAATTTTATTCCACCTCTTATTTCTGCTCTAAAATCCGACATTATTACCTGGAGACTGGTGGAGCCATTCTAAGTGGGTCACAAAGCACCTCAACGACATGCAATCGCACGGCCTGTGGTAGTCCAGCCCAGATCCCAATGTGTGCACAGTCGGCGTACGAAACTCAACCTGGACCTCATGCAATTATTTCCGTAGGATAAGTAGGAGGTATATTTACAATGAATTCTTCTTTCAAATGTATACTCTTCTACATGATAGTGCTGGACCACCAAGGCTTGTCTCAAGACATCGAAATGCATTGTTAATTATAGATCATGGACAGTATGGTGTTGGCAGAATGCCTTGGAATGCTTAAAAGTGACCAGTTCAACCTACCATGTGTAGGCATAAGGACGTTTCTATAAGCCACACTCTTTGAAATGCGCAGGTGAAGGCACTGGTTGGCGATGCACTTGGCTCACGCTACGAGGAGACCCTGCTCAGTGCTTACTTGGACTCGCAAGAGGATCTGACCTACTGCCCCCGGCTACAGTGCCAGCGACCAGTGGTGCTGGACCCTGATCTACCCATGGCACAATGTGCCAGCTGTCATTTTGTTTTCTGCATATACTGCCGCATGGTTTACCATGGAGTCCAGCCTTGCAAGCTAAAGCCTGGTTAGTAGCTTGAGTCCGTGTGGCCTTGGATGTGATCTGAAAGTTGCAATAGATGGCTAAGTAGACAATTAAGCAAATACCAGACACCTTGCGTCTTATTCCAAGACAAAACTAGCCAAGAATGTTGCAAGAGGCAGAAACAGCGAAGTTTTAGCAAAAACATTAGGGCCAAATTTCCCCTGAAGGATGTGTGAATGTGGATTGTAGTGTGGGGTAGCAAGTATCGAGTGTGGGATATCCCACTACAGTAGAACCTCGTTATAACGAACCCGGATATAACGAAATATTGGATATAACGAAGTAATCGCAATTCCCCTTGAAATTCCCATATATGAAATTGATATTGGCTATAACGAACTAATGGTTATAACAAAGTAATTACGGCTCCCCCTTCAACTTCGTTATAACGAGGAGGTTTTACTCTAGTATAGACAGGCAGTTTCTCTTAAAGGCTCACAAAGTTTTGAAGGTGAGATAACTTGAAATATAGATTTTTGTGAACACACAAAAAATCATCTGCAAAAATGAACGACAAATACAGCCTAGGACATACTTAAAATCAATTTTGAAGTGTGTGAAGTGCAACTGAACCGTCTACTGAAGACCTCATGGAATTGACAGCTAAATGGTTTTGCTGTAAATTAGTAACGACTATCCACGGCCAGTGTCTGTTGGCCACTGCTACTGCCTCTGCTGTCCTGCCATGCCGCTCGACACATGTTCTTACCGCTGTTGTGCACTCTCCCTGCCAGAGAGTTTTATTGTTGGGGGTCCCAAGCGATGGGAGCCCCGCACTCCTTTGTTGTCTCCCCACCTTTTATTGTCCACCAGAGAGTGAAGAACCTATTGCCAAGCATGGCGTGCCCAGGGACACTGTTCTTGAAAATGTGGGGCATTTCTCTTTCGCATATTTTTAAGAGAAATTCACAATTGATTGAGTTTCTGATGCTGATTTCAAAAATATGATTATGTTTCTCCTATGTCAATTAGTTTTAGAGATAATTAAAATTAATTACCCTTTGTTTGCCAGTACAGTGGCACAAGATAACCTTATTAGAGAGCTACCATTGACACATGTTTAGATGCTTAAAATATAAGCTACACAATGTTAGCAGTATTTCCTTTTACAGTAGAACCCCACTGATACGTTTTTCACGGGACCGTAAAATATAAACGTAAGAGCCGAGAAACGTAACAGCCAAGAAATGGGAAAAATGGAAAAATTAGAGAAGTGGTGATCGGCACACAATTTTATTTCAGTGCTAGCGCTTTCAGTGCACGCATCGGCACACTCGGCTACGATTTCGTCGACAGAGAAAACCTCGGAGGTGACAATGGCGTCATCGATGGAAATGTAATCATTGTACGCGATTCCGTCACCAACAGTTTGCATCGCTGTGCCATAATTTAGATGGCGGAAGCTGAAAACGTAATTGGCATCGCCCATTGTGCATCTAATCCTACAGTCAAGCCAAGTCAAGCTACGTGAAAAGTCAATATTTCCGTCAGCAGTGGCCGCTTGGAATGCCGATTCGCGACGTAACATGCGGAACGTTCCCACATTGCGACGTAACAGCGGGGTTCCTAATGCATTGAATCCTATGGGAGCTATGCCGGGACCGGCCAAAAACGATGTAACAGCCAGGAAAACGCAGCAGCCGGGAACGTAACAGCGGGGTTCTACTGTATTTTATGATTTTGGCAAGGCTGCAGAAGTCTGAATATCAATGTTGTGGACACACCTTCCTTATGCTCTAATTGAATGAGAAATTAAAAATTTTCAGTGATGTTATTTGAAAGTTCACTCCCACCATTGTGTACTCTACAGGTAGATCTGCATGCCGCAACAAAAATGGCTGTGCTAGCTGCTCTGAAGGCAAGGATATTGCTCTGCAAGTTTGCCACTGCAGCAAGATTTTCATTATGAGAAATGAGGGAAAAACAGAAGAAGCCCAATTTGAGTAAAGTGAAACACAGAATTACTGAGTCTTTGTTAGGTGATTTGTGGCCACCAGAGATATAATCTGGATGCTTACTGCTACACTACTTGTAGTTCAGCATGAAAACAGCCCAGTTTTGGTACATTTTTGTAGTCAAAATATATAGCTTGTCTTTGGTAGAAACTGTTACTGTGCTTGAAATGTCAATTCTAGGTGCGAGAAACTTGTTCAGCATTTCAGCACTGCCCGTATGCCATGGAAGTACCATTTTTCAAAAACTGATTTTTTTCATGATATTCTGCCTCCAAGACCAGTGTCTCCGCTTAAGTTTTTTGGGGTTGTGTGGCCAGCTGCATTTACAAACAAATCAACCTTTCTCGGCACTCTCTGAAACAGAAACTGAAACTGGCCGCCTTAAAAACCTCTCTAATTAAATAACAGTTGCGCGCTGAAGCAAAGAGGTCACGACATGCTATAAGTGGGTAATTAGGGACTTTTTGCCACCGGAAAGACGAGATGCTCTAATCATTCAGCTTACAAGCTGATGCAGCGTGTAACCTGAAGGATTAGAGTGCTTCAGTTTCCTTTGACTTTGGTAGAAGACTCTGTAGCTTATAAATGAGTATCACTATGCAAAACGCAGGGGAACAACGGGCTATCCGAGAGGAATACATGTCAGCAACTCCAGCAGGGAAACAAGCAATGGAGAAGCGATATGGCAAACGAACACTGCAACTTCTGGTCGACGAATCGCTCACCCAGGACTGGATGCAAGAAAACAGCAAGAAATGCCCACACTGTGGCATTTCCATCGAGGTCTGCACACTTCACTTTTCTTACTTTTGTTTACTTGTGGCAAAGGCAGGCTTGGGCAGTATGGGCAGATAAATTGTGAGGAGTACGAAAGCTGGTGGTAACAGTCCACTGTTAAAGCTAAAATGCAGTTAGTATTTGTGCCAGCACAATTACAACACATCAACTTTGAAGCAGAAGTACTTTATGTCGCATGTTCAGCAGACTTGTATTTGTCGAAGGTTGTAACTGTGGCTGTCATATCAAAACTGAGTCGGAATAGTCTTCATGTATTATTAAAAAATACTAACTTTGTCTTCCTCTTAACTTAGGCTGGACTGTACATTCTTTAAGGTAGTGCACATTTTATTGCTTGCTTGCAAATTCTATATGTGGAAATCATTGTCATATAGCCTCCTCACCATCAATGTGTAACTTGTTCTTTTATACAATTGAATTCACTGTTGTTCACCGTACCATTGTCATGGGTTCTACAGGATGTGCTTCGATATTACAACTATCCATGCCAACTGGCAAGAGTAAAGCATTAATAAAGGGCAAAACCACATGGTTCTTTTATGTGCAACAAATGATAGCAGTCCTTTTCAAAATTCATTGCAATTTTGCTCCCTCCTGCAGCCTTTAAACTTGCCACACGTTAATTACAAGACCTCCATGTTATTCTCTCATCTACCACATGCTTGATGGCAGCTAATGCTAACTGCGCATGCTCACTTCCCTCTTTTCCGCCACCGTGATGCATGTGATAACATGTTGCGCATATTGTTGAAATTGTCACTGTCAAGTTTCGAATGGCAGCACAGCTCGGTGAACTGTTTAGTGACATCAAAAGCTTCTCTTGTCTGGAACCAGAACCATATCTTCTATGTTTACATTATGGTGGAGGAGGTTGTGACGCTATCGTGTACAATGCTTGAAGCCACTAACTGCTTCATTTTTGGTTTTGACACGTTGCTTTGCATTGTTATTTATGAGCAAATTCAACTACCCTACCTGTTACAGGACTGTCAGCATTTGAAAACAGCAATGACATAATATGGTTAAAAACATGCCAGAGTTCCCCTTTCGGACTCAGGGGGTGCAATAAGGTCGATCACATGGAATGTCGATGGCACAGTCGTTTTGTGTTCAAAGGGTGTAAGGCAGACAAGAGACAGATGCATGAGGTTGGGCATAGATAGAAGGCCGGAATATTGCACGGATGCATTTCGTTTTCTTTCTGCAAAGACTAGAGCTGTGCGAATTGAATATATTTTGAATAATTTCCAAATATATTTTTAGCAATACCATGCAAAATTAGGGGGAATGGTGCTGCTAAAGATGGGCAAAAAAGATATATTGCGTGACTAGTGTACTCGAACAGTACCATTACAAAGTCCTGAAGAACAGTCCAACAGAGAACTGTGCAACAAAAAGCTGAGCTGACTTCACTGCTTTGCACGAGTGTTGGGTTTCCCGCAGTACATGAGTGTTAAAGGGGCTGTGAAACGTTTTCTGAACATTTTGTACTAAGTGCATATTCGGGATCTTGACCCTCCAATCAACAATATGCATTGTTCCGTTGCATCGTGTGGGCTGATATAGAGCAATAAAAAAAGCGGTTTTGGTTTCACTGCATACGTTCCCCTCAACTCTGCAGTTGACGTCATGTTAGTAGCCACCAGACCTCAGAGATTGGCACGCCCTCAGAGGCCATGGGAAAAGAAACCGTGCTGCAGCTTTGCTTCCGAATGGTGGCACTGCACAGTTTCTAAGTATTTTCTTTCTAGCTTTCAAGTAAATCAATTCTTTTAGAACAAACGCGGGTTCGCTATACCTTTTAACTTAAAAATATCTTGCTGCAACGTCGCTGAATAATACCATGCCGGCCGGTAGTGTTGCATAGTCGTTTCGGGAGTGCAAGAACGCTGGGGTTTCAAATGGGCGTTATTAAATGTGCACTGAATACTTCACCAAAAAATTTTGGAATCGGCTTGTAGAACGAATATAGAAGCAGTGAAAATTACATCCGGGCATCTCCATATTCTTTCCACGACCCCTTTAAAGGAGTACTGACACAAATTTTTGACATTCTCGTATTGTTGCTGCAAGTGAAAGCACTGGCGGGGAGAATCCCAAAAAGAGTATCATGGTGCCTCGCAACGCAATGAATATATTTTTAATACGAATCCCTTAAAAGCCCACTTTGGGTTTTGATTTCGAGGGGGCGGTTTCCTAGTGACGTGTCAACAGAGTCGGACGTACGTTTAAGCCACGTAGGGACAGCAATTCGTGATAGCGTCACTGCAACTCTGTTGTCCGTGCTCAGTTTCACGTGGGGCACGCAAACAACGACAATTTCACAGTCGTCCAGTGACTCTGACAGCGACTTTCAGCGATTTTTAGGAAACTGTGCTCATACGTCATCGTAGTGTCCATTGCGCTCGGACTGGCTTGCAGTGCTGTTCGACGAAAACTTTAAAACCAAATTAAAATATTTTGTACGTGTTTCCTGGCTTCCGTGTGCGGAGAGCGCTAACAATACATGACTAGAAAACGGAAAATGTATATTTTGCGTCGCCTCAAAATCGTTTCAGTACTCATTTAAGTTTGCCGCAGTACACGGATGTTTGCTTCGCCACATTACACAAGGACTAGCCCCACTGCAATTCACGAGTGTTAACTTCGCCTCATTACCTGAGCATTAGCTCCGCCGCCGTGCATGAATGTTCCACCGCAGTACACGAATGTTATGCGGCGAAGTGCACTACATGCGGTAATGGGCCTCTTGTCACAAGGCATAGCACAGTTTGTTCCCGTAATTACTAACTGCAAATAGTTCTAACAGTAAAAGTTAAGCGCGAATCGAACCAAATAGCAAATGCTATTCAAAAATCGTTTAAAGTTTCGAATATATGCACAACCCTGGCGAAGATCCCTGGGCGCCAGATTGAATTGTTACAATCGGTACTGCTGCACAGGAACGTTGTAACAAGTACTTTATTTCACCATAGAAGACATGCAAAATTGGTGGAGCAGCTGCTCATTTGTGTACCTCATATAGCATATTTAAAAATGATATAATTTTAGTGAAACACCGATTATACGACGTTCTTGGGACCGCAAAAAAGCGTCATAAGAATGCGGACGTCATAAAATCTGAACAGAAAGATCTATGCCCTTGAGTGCACCACAATCCGCTGGTGTGATTCCCAACAGCCATAGTGAAACATGGCACACATTTAAGGGGGGACGCGGCCTTTCAAAGTCGAAAAATCGCGAAAAACATGCTTTTCGGAAAACCGCATATTTGCGCTGTATGTGTCATAAACTACCCCTCCTGTAATTTTCAGCGCCTAATTCGCCCTAAAAGTACTTCATATGAAATATAATACGAGCGGCGGCAGCTGCTGTGCCGCCCAAACACGCTCTGCAACAGCACAACTTCAAGCGAGCGCCGTTCACGCGCCATTCAACCGACTGGCGCCATTTTGGTTTTATTTTATTCGTGAATTTGTGTGCTTTTTCCACTGCCGTCAACGGGAGCGGTGCTGGCGTGGCGGAAGCATGGTTCGCGCATGATTGGGGGAGTCACGGGGGCATTCGAGTATCCCGCGCTTGGATGCGAAGCTGCGATTGGGCCAAGGACGTGCTCCTCAAAAGATTGGGGGAACGTGTGGCCGCTACTAGCTGCTGCGTGTGATGACACTGTGGCCTTCTCTGGCGGGTGCCCCGTGCATCATCTGCTATGGTTAGGGTTAGCGCCTGCTTCGTGGTTATTGCCGTGGTGTCTGCCTTTGTGTGTGCCGCTTCGCATTTCGTTATCACAGGAGAGAGATCGCGGGAGAGCGGGAGAGAAATGGTTGGTCAGAAAGGGTGAAAAGAAGGGAGGAAGACCACACCCGCGCCACTCTATGCCGCCACTCGCGGTGCTGGCGGCTGCTGGGAGGGCCAGTGGAAGACGACTGAATGGCAACGGAAAGCCGAAACGAACCAGTTTCCTGAGCGCTCAGCATGCGGAGGGGTGATGCTCTTGAGCTGGTGCGCCGAAAGATGCCCGCTGCACTTCTCTTTTCTTCACCGTTTGGTCACCGTGCTTCATGTGGATCGTCATGCAACGTTGGTTCGGCGTAAGATCGCATCGTATAATTGAGGTTTTTAATGAACTGTGTCTACGGGGCTTTCGCCGTGGCGGGACTAATCCGTTGTAAAATGCGGGTCAACGTAGAGCCGGGGGATGTAAAACCGGGGCTCCACTCTACAGTGGAACCCCGTTCATACGTCTTTCAGCGGACCGGGGGGAAAGAACGTAACAGCCGGGAAAACGCAAGAGTGAGGAAAGCTCTGAAAATGAATGAGAACAGGACGGCTTTACCTTGAAACAATTTATTTCAGCAAGATGAGCCATCTAGGTCGCCGACCGATAATTCGAACAGCCGCGCAGTACCGCCAGTGCCCCCGTAGACTTAATGTGTTAACACGACCGATATTTCGGACGGTTTCTAGCTCTAAATTCGATAATTCGGACTCCGTTCGCAGCTGTCGAGCGCATTAAGTAAATGGGCCGCCATTATAGCCTCCGGTTCCCCGAAGGGAGAAAGTACGGTCTCAGAGATCGCAATCAAAACTGTGATCATTGAGGCTTGATTCCAGCGTGACGCGCCAGTTTTGGAGGCAAGTAGCCCCGTCACAATGCGATCACCGCATCCTGTTCTGACACCCCGCGCGTGGTTTGTGATTGCGAGTACAGCTGGTCACGTCGGGTACGCGATCGTTCGACAGCGCTTTCACGTTCCGTCTTCAGTGCTTGTTTACTGTATTTACCCGCATAATTTGCGAACCCCTGAGATTTAGCCAAATTTACAAAAAAAAAAAATCCTCGCATATTTTACGCTCGCCGTCTGGCCCGAACAAGCTCGCCGGCGTGCGCACGGACTTTGGACAGCCACGCGGCCGCGCCCCTCGCTGCGCAAGCGAGCGCAGTCATACGCAAAAGGGGCTGCGAGTGCCATGTCCCTTTTTCTGATTCTTTTCTCCGGAAACCCCCGGAGCCCAAAGTACGGTCACTAGAATAAAAGCACGCGAGTGGGGGCGACGAAAACGGCTGAAGCAGAGATCACACGCACCCGGCCCATCTCCTTCGCTCGGAGGCAATAACATCACCCCTATCGTGACTCCTGCAGTCGAAGCGGGTCAAAAGTCAAATCAAACTAGCGGTGCCCGGGCGGGTACGGTGTGCCAGGTTGCGACACATCATGCGGGAACAGGCCCACAGTTGCGGCGTAACAGCGCGGTTCGGAATACATGGGATCCTATGGGAGCTATGCAGGGACTGATGAAAAACAATGGAACAGCCGGGAAAACGCAGCAGTGACGAACGTAATAGCGAGGTTCCACTGTACATTCTACTGCACTCAATTTGTTACATTTCTTCCTCTTCAGTCTTTTATGCCTTCTGCACCTGTCAACTTCTTTCTTTTCGTAGAGACATGACAAACATATGTTAAGGCTGCTGTATGTGTTTGCATTCCAGCTCTGCGTGTACTTGTGATTGTAATAAAAGCTATGTTATATAACAGTGCCATTTACACGACACATTCTTTCATTCAGGAGTGCACCTTTGCTTTCTTGTTTTTGTGCCCAGTTGCACTCTATGTCTGTTTGCAAGCAGCATGTACGCTATTGAGAGGAACGGCATGACTACAACTGAGGCAGTACTGATGACGTTAATGAGCATCAAGTGTCCATGCGTATAATTGAAAACAAAATGTTCTTTACTATTACCGCTACTGCTTCAGGTAAATTTTCTGTTCTGTTGTAGCAGGGAAATTCCCTATTGAAACGAAATGTAAACAACCAAATGTATGTTTCTTTGGTTAAATTTAGTAATTTGTTATTAAGGTGTATTGTATGTGGATATGCATGTGAAGCTGAATATGTAGACACTGTGTGTAGGCACAGCAAGTGCTGCTTAGGTCCGCTTGGCTAACCCTGCCCATAGCAACATCGCCTTCACCACAACTATGTACTACTATGTACATATATTAACATAAGTTGTTGTTCCGTGCCTCTCCTACAGAAGCAAGATGGCTGTAACAAAATGACCTGTTGGCGCTGCGGAACTTACTTCTGTTGGGTCTGTATGGTGGCCCTCAAGGCGTACGGCAACCCCTATCAGCATTTCAGTGATCCCAGGTCCGGCTGCTTTAACAAGCTGTTTGAAGGAGCGGAGGAGATTGCTGAGATGGCTGACGAAGACAACCTCGAGTTTGGGGAGTTTTTGTGAATACTTGTCACCTCTACCGTTCCTGTTCAAGATGGTGTTTATGATTACCTCTTTCAGAACTATCACTGGTTGTGCTTGACAAAACTGCAGCTGACTAGATCACTGTAGGTGACATGGAGTCATGGAGGCAGCATGAAAAACTGAACGTGTGTTGTGTGTGTGCCCTCGCAGTGTGTTTGCGCAAGGAAGCCCTTCAGTGCTATAACTGTTGCAATAATCTTTTTTCTTTGAACAAATTAGGTTTCAGTAAACATGTACCCCCAAGGAACACTTTTAACATAACTAATTTTCACTTTTACTAACTGGAAGTTATATCTCGGATTTCAAATTTGCCAAATGATTTGCACTTCTTGCAGATTCGATTTCTGTAATAACCAAATTTCTTAAGGTCCTTCTCAGTTTTTATACGTATGTTTTTATTTTGATACTGAAACACACGTACACATGAGAATGTTTATTTCAACATGGGGTTCATAGAAGTGTGACTGTCAATGTTTTGCTCCCACAAGTGCCTGGTTATCCATTCTAATCTTGCACTGAAACCTCTGCACAAATTCATCCATGTGGCATCATGGATGGATTAGTGGTGGAAGTATATACGTGATGTCATGTATGCCATTTTGTTTTATTTGCTACCTCCTCTTTGCTGTTATAGACAGATAAATGAATCGAGATAACGAGTAGCTTTTCACTGCACTGGCTGTGCAACAGTGTGGTGGGCCGTGTGATAGTGGTTTTTCTCCTATTTATGTCACTGTGACACAGCAGCTGTATCCTTTTTACAGGCCGCTGGACTAACTTGCAAAGGAAATGGGTATGCGCATGGATGAGCTTGTCCATCCATGTGTGTCCATGTCTAGTTTTCACATACCCTCTTCCCTTGCAAGTATAGGAACCAACTCGCTTAGCAAGAAGTTTTATTGAACCCCTGGACTAATTGTGCAACTTTCATACTTAATTTGTACATATACATGCATGCTGTCTTCCTCATCGTTCATTCATCCTTTACTTCCTCATCCTCATTCTCATATGCACACTTGACGGTTGGAATAAGTAGTCATAGTTGTTAAAGCAAACCTTCCTGCCTTTCTGTAAATTAGTTCCTTTCTTATAAGAGGTCTCAAGACTAATGAACTTCACTTGTTTGTTTCTCTCAAATGTGAGGTACATACTGGTCCTTGAGTAATAAACAGTTATCAAGACATGAACAGGTGCTGTCAAGTTCATTTTGTCATCGCAGACTGTTGTTGGTACTCCAGTCTAGCAGAGCCACACCATCTTTCCTTTTTGCCTCTTGTGATAAGGGCCACCACCTCGCATTGCAAACAATACAGAGGTTCAGCAGAAGAATGAAGGTTCAAGCGGCTGGAAATTGTTCAAGAGGATAGGATGCTGGAGCTTCTTGAGGAAAGCAAAGGGAAGTTGTTAAAACAGCTCTGGTGATATAACCCTGTTCAACTATTTCGTCTCACTTTGCTATAGCAAAAATGATAATTCCTCGTAGTGGTAATCACATTCCTCATCAGCTCTCTTCTAAGGGTGACTTAATGATGCCCATGACTTATTTCAGGGAAATTTCAACAGCAGTTGGAATATAGCACCAAAGTTTGTGTGGAAATCTTTATTCCTGTTAGTTAGTGTAAGTCCTCTATGTCCCTGGCATGCTGTTGGGCCTGCCCAAGTATGGACTACCCTTCTGATGGAACCTTGGTGCAGCTGGTAACTGAATATTTTCTTCTAGTGGGAAGAGATATACACTGACTTGGAGCTCCACTCACCACCCAGGGGCTTTTTCTCATTTCAAAGGAGGTCCCTATAGGTAAGACATCGTGGGTGCCCCTTGTTTTGTACATACACTAGGGTAAAAGTCTGCACGTTGAATTATGAGTGTGTGAACCCGCTGTTGTTCCACACTTATTTAAAACAAGTGATAGTTGCACCTGACAGGCAAGCCACTGACATGCAATTCCTACAGAAAAGTTCACAGTTTTGTGGTTGGCGCTTGTGTATGACTTGATAATGAGCATGGCATCAGCATGCAGATAAACACAGACATGTCTCACTGTATGACCATGAGCTCTGGCTTTCACAGTGGTGGCATGATAAATGGCGGGAACAGTAGTGATCAAACCAGTTGGGTCGCTTTCACTGAGTTAACACCAACTGCAACATTGGGTGAACAGGGATCCAAGGATGGTAGTGGAGACATTCATATGAAAATGCCAGCCCCTTTGAGTTGGTGATCCCTTGGAGTCACTGAAGGCTATTTGGAAGACGGCGCACGTTGCTTTTCGCAGCTTATGCTGCGCAGGGGGCACCACCTTTCACTGCTGCAACCTCCCCATGCATAGCTACCTAAAATTAAGATATGCATGCTGTGACATGGGTGCAGATCCGAGTTTTTATTAAACAAACATGGGTTAACAATGGTTGTACAAAAGCTTTCATTGTACAGTGATACTTGTGGGTCATGTTTTTATGATGCTCAGATTATTTCCAGAAGCAAAAATAGTAAAGCCAGGATATTGATGGAAGCATTTTGCATCAACGAAAAGGGTGACCTTTGCGCGAGTGAGACTTCCATAGTATCGTATAAATCAGAAAAAGAATTTATTGAGCATGCGTTGCCATATCACAACTGATGCTAAAATTGTTTCTGCGAAGATGCTAATGGGACATTAGCACCTGTTAGTGGCGGTCTGTCCCATGTACTCTTGTGGTTTGTGATTTTTGGTGCCTTAAAGCAAATATGAGTGGAGGTAAACAGTTGTGAATGACTTCAGTACACTGGAGGTGGACATGCAAACTTCTAAGGGGGTCAGGACATCTGTGAGCAGTGTGTGATTGAAGAAGTCTGCTGTGAACATCATCCCAGAATCTTCACATGGTCAGTATCAGAGTGTCTCCTGTGCCAGCAAATGCAAGATGTGAGAATTGCCCGATTTTTATAATGTATTTTTTTCCTTCATCTCACTGGTGTTGACCTCTTTTTTTCAGACTTGCAGCATGATCGAGGGAAAGAGATGTCCCTAACAGTGTAACCACGTGTAACCTCTGAAATGTTTTACACCTTTTGCGGTGTACTATGCGTCCCTACCGCGCGTCCAGAAAACCACGTGTAACCAGTGTAACCTCTAAAATGTTTTACACCTCTTGCGGTGTACTATGCGTCCCTACCCCCCTCCGGAAAAAAAAAAATGATCGTAGGATTTCACGTTTGGGCGGCCAGTTACGTTGCTCTGATGATGCATGTGAAAGTACTGGGCACGCAGCGGAGAGAACGGAAAGGCGCACAAGATAACATGTTTGTGTACAAGATAGGGTTCAGACGGTGCAAACGTCAATGGAACTCTCAGCAGCATTGCATGGCCTCTGAGATCGTTGTTTAGAAATAAACGTTCCCTGCAGAGAACTTGTTCCGCAGCAGGTGTTTAGTTACAGTCCAGCAGGCTGGGAAAAACAGTCCATTCCAAGAGTCCGTTGCACAAATTTTAAGCATCCCTTGTCAAAATCACCGGTGGGCGTCGGCGCGCCGAAAACCGGAAACTGCTAGAGACGAAACGTACCAGGGTGTAACCACGGTTGTAACCCAGGTGATCCTGGGCTTGCCGCTTATCTCAGGGTCGTAGTTTTGTGGTGGAGCCTGTGCAGCCATATGGTGCAACGTGCCGTGGCCAACACCTGGCAACGCTGAATTTCCTGGCGCCGGCCCGAGCGGTCGGAGGCGGTTCATTGTTCTTTCGATTCGTAGCGCAGACTCTGGTGCAACCCAAGTCCGTTTCCTTTCGTTTCTTGACCATCACTAGCAAGCACATAGTAGCCATGAAGTTCAGGTATCCGACGCCGCGGCGAGATGAAACTGTCGTGGACATTTACCACGGCGTGAAGGCAAGTTGTTTCGCTTCTTTGACCGCAACCGTTCGGCTGGTTATCGGCTCCGATAACGTGCCAAGAGCTTTCTTCTAGTTGAGAATCGGTGCATATTATCGTTTTGTTGCATGTGGTGCCAGGTATACGCTGTAACTAAAGGAAACCTGCATGCAAAAAATCTCTCGGGTGCTTCACTTGAAGGTGTGTGCTTCAGTAGGTCAGCTGGAGAAAAGAAAGATAACGGATATTTGTAGCTGTAGATCAGACAGTGCTAATCTTTTTTCACTGTTAATTAAACGCAATTGTTAAAGTCCCAGAAACTTTTAAGGGAGTTTCGTTGCTCCCAAAACGCGTACGTCCAAAAAGCTGCGTCATGCCATGTTTGTCATCCCTGCATGTGCGTACAAATGGGCTTCATTTATTGTCTTTGCTTAGATTATTACTTCACGGAGAATGCGCTACGAAGGGCAGCTACAATTTGACGTCGTGTACACGGGGTTGCCGTTAATGCTAGTGCTTCTTGTAGCGTCAGGATTAAAGAGGAGCCGGGGGCAGGGGAATGTGGGAGGAGCAGACTAGGAGCTTTCATTGGAAGAGTGCAGTGTCTGCCTGCTCTTTAACCTTAATTTTAATGCCGGATTTATATGAAATAGGCCACAAAATATCTTTTTTCTTTTTCGTCTTTCCGCTTCAGTCACCACTGTTGTTACATATTCCACGGAATGCAACATTGGCACTATAAATTTTGTTGCCAATGTATAACGCCCGACACTTAAACCAACGAGAGGAATTTTCACCAAACGTTTGAGGGGATGTGCCCAGTTCGACTCATCAGCGGCGCCTTTGACAGTTATTTCACAGCTCCAGAACCTAGCTGCTATTAGCAGTTTCCAGCGGAACATCCCTGGCAGATGAATCAGTGGCAGCCTTTGTCTCCTTATGACTGGCCAAAGTGCTTCAAACAGCATTCTTGTTGAGGCACAGGTGAATGTTGTAATTCGTACACTTGGAAAGAGTCTGTCCTTTGCACCCAGGCATTTGTACCTTCATTGTCTTCCATTGTTGGCCAGTGGCTTGTACCATCCGCATAGATGCTAATGACTGGCATGGGTTCCATGGTCCCTCCTTTTTTTCTTGCATTAAGGCTAGGCTTTCACTAATGACTGTGTTTCTAGTCGCCTTCCCTCTTGTTTTTTGCTGTCTTGTCATTGTATTTTTAAACTACATCAGATGTTTCGACCAGCCACCTGAATGTGTGCAAACAGAAATAATTTGCAATGGCAAAAGTGAGAGCTGTAGCATGTGGCTCGCCCTCTCCAGCAAACACTGGGTTCCATATTTGAACACCTTATGCAAGATGATGCCAGGTGTCTGAGCAGAAAGGCCTTTCATGCAAACACATGACAGCTGGTGTTGACCGCTGACTCACTTGGATGTAATATGTTGTGACAGACCAAGAAAGCAAGTAGCGTGAAACAAAAAGTGTGAAAAAGAAATAGTGCAACATAGCATGGGCAGTCTCTTAAACTTGTGTAAACAGAAATAATTTGGCAGATGCCGGAACTCAATTTGGTTTGGCACATAATGAAGTGAGAGCTGTTGAACATGGCTCATCCTGTCCAGCAACAGACGTGCAACACATGTCTAGGCAAAAAGCTCTTTTCCACAAAGACGTGACCACCAGTGTTGGAGGCAGCAAGCACTTCGCAAGTTGCTATGCTGGCTTCGTTCGTTATGTTGTGAATTTTGAACAACTGGCAGTAAGTGGCTCAAAGGAAGGAATGCAAACAAAAATGAAGCATAAGAACGAGAAAAAAAATGAAAAGTACATGATCATGCCAGATTGCAATGAATAAACAAAAACATTGACAAAGAATAGAGTATGGCAGTGGAAACAGAAGAATCACTGACGCGTTACCGGTACTAGTTACTTTTTTCAGTAACTTATAACTGTAACTAGTTACTTTTAATTTAGAGGAACTTATAACTGTAACAATGTTACTTTTTCCACGGTAACTGTAACTGTAAATAACGTTACAGTTACTTCCATTAAAAAATATCCAGCAGCAACACTTCTTAAAATCAGGGTTCGGCAGTATTGCGATACAAGACTATCGCAATGTTTCACTTAAATATTTATGACTATGTGTACCTCTGTATCTAGATAAATGCTTTTACGATGTATCGTTTGTATCGCGATGCTTTGCAGGACACGGACATCTCTTGGCTTTTTTTGTAGATGTACTGACGTGTTTCCAGGGCGGAAATGAAGACTTTTTTTTTCCTGCGAAGGCAAGCGAAGCACCGCCGGTCGCCGACAAAAAAGGGCGGGGAAGGGTTCTTCTCCCCGCCCCCATGCAGAGAAAGGTCCGCGACACCGCAGTATGGTCGGCCTAAGTGACGAAAGTCCCTGTTGTTCAGAGGCCGGTGCAGCCTCCTTAATTTTTTTTGTATGGCCAGCCATTTTTTCATGACCACCCGCGCAGAAACCACCTAGAAACAGACGCTTTTCAATGCCTCGCACACGTTCAGTTCTCAAAGTGCCGGTATTTCCAAAAATCACTTCCCAATGTGCCGGCAGCAATGGCTCGAAAGGGCCTATCCTCTTTTTCGCGCCTCTGGATGAGCTATTTTATGTACGCGCGTGCAGCAGTGCTTCGTGGCACCAGGCTGTACCAACGTATTAAATGCGAAGCATTTCTTAGCGAACTTCGGCGACTTTGAGCACATCTATCTATCTAGCCGCCTACGATTTTGTGCTCTCCTGGCCGTTTCGTTAATGGGATGTATACGAAAATTGGTATGCAACAACATGACTGCATGACGAACATAACTGACAGGTCATAACATGACAATCATGACGTGCATGTCATTGAGCGGCATGATTTACATGCCACGCGTTTCGTTAATGGGATGTACACCAAAATTGCTATGGCACGTGAATGACTGCATGACGAACGTAAATGACAGGCCATAACATTAGAATCATGACATGCGTGTCATGAGCGGCATGGTTTACATGCCGCAGTCTTGGTGTTCTTGCGGCCGTTTCGTTAACTTCATATGTACCCATAATATAGCGAGACAACAAAGCAGATCCATTTTACGTTCCTAATGCATGCTTCGCATTTCCTTGATTCCCACTGCACGTGGGATATGCCATTTTTTTGTGAATAAGTTCCCGACAATCAATAAAAAGTTGTTGCAGAAAATGAGGCGTACGCAACGATTGCTGGTGTCGGGATTTTGAGTGAGCCCATTCAGTTCCTTTTATCTGGCGCTTTGGTACGAGCAAGTTCAACTAACCGCACGCCTTCATACGTTTCCATTGAAAAACTACATAATTTCGTTTGCGGTGTAATCTTGTACAGTAACGGAAAAGTAACGACGTTACTTTTTTACAGTAACTGTAACTGTAACAAGTTACTTTTTGAAGCTGAGTAACTGTAACTGTAACATAGTTACTTTTCTGGCTTAAGTAACTTTAACTGTAACACTGTTACTTTTTACTGGTAACGTGCCCATGACTGAATTCAACTCCGCTAGACAGTTTTCAAATAATTACATGGTGAAAGAGCTAGGCTTTCACTGATGACGGTGTTTCTAGTCGCCTTCACCCTTGTTTTTTGCTGTCGTGTCTTTGTATATTTGAACTACATCAGATGTTTCGACCAGCCACCTGAATGTGTGCAAACAGAAATAATTTTAGGAAAGCTTAAACATTTATTTGGTTTGGCAAATGTGAGAGCTGTAGTAGCACGTGGCTCGCCCTCTCCAGTAAACACTGGGTTCCATATTTGAACACCTTATGCAAGATCATGCCAGGTGTCTGAGCGGAAAGTTCTTTCATGGTAAACATGTGACAGCTGGTGTTGACCGCTGACTAACTTGGATGTGAAATGTGACATACCCAGAAAGCAAGTAGCGTGAAACAAAAAGCGTGAAAAAGAAATAGTGCAGCAGAGCATGGGCAGTCTCTTAAACCTGTGTAAACAGAAACGATTTGGCAGATGCCTGAACTCAATTTGGTTTGGCACATAATGAAGTGAGAGCTGTTGTACATGTCTAGGGCAAAAAGCTCTTTTTGCCACAAAGATGTGACCACCAGTGTTGGAGGCAGCAAGCGCTTCTCAAGTTGCTATGCTGGCTTCATTTGTTATGTTGTGAATTTTGAACAACTGGCAGTAAATGGATCAAGAGGAAGGAATACAAACAAAAATGAAACATAAAAACGAGAAAAAATGAAAAGAAAGCACATGATCATGCCATATTGCAATGAATAAACAAAAACATTGACAAAGAATAGAGTATGGCAGTGGGAACAGAAGAAATACTGCAGGCTGCTCTAATTAAACTAAAAAGATACAGGAAAATAAGAGACTGAGGCCTTGTTACTTGCAAGCAACAGCGCTACACTACAAACTGAAGGCATAGTAAGTCTATCTTGTCTGTGTTCCTGTTATCTGTACCATGTATAGATGTGAAAAAAAGTTCAAGTTCAAGCAGTAAGGAAGAGGGGATGTGCTTTGTTTTTTTTTGTCTTTGAGATGTGTATCTGCACTTCTTTCAAAAGTTCCCTGCACATTTGCAAACATGTGCAGTGTCACTTCAGAAATCTAGTCACACAGGAAAGCTTAAACCTTCTGGAAACAAATGCAAAAGTACTGATGTGGTGTAGATATGCATTAGCATGTCATGCCTTTATTTTCTGGCACTATCCAGTATCTGCTCTTCCAGTATCCAGTGTCTGCCGATTTGCAGCAGCTGTGCCAATGAGAAAAAGGTATAGTTACTGTCCGCCAGCACTGTAAAAGTGTAAACAGGGTGTACGGTGGTCTAGTTTGTGTTGGCGAGCAACTGGTGAGATGTAGAAAAAGAAATGGGGGAAGGAAGAGGGGGGGGGGGGGGTGCAGGGGTTACCTTGATGCTTTCAAGAGGTTAAAGGGGAGTATTTTGAATCCAAGTTCAGCGGCATCTGCCTCGGGACACATTCAAAGGCCATATTTGGATATTGGCTACTCTAGAGGAGAAGGTTGTTCTTGTCATTTAAAGGTGCTGCAAAAGATCTCTTTCCATTTTGTCACCGCACATCATTGGCACTTAAAATGTCAGCGCCTGTGAACTTGACGGGTATGAATTTTACCTGTAAATTTAAGCAAGCTCCATCTTGGGAAGGTGCTACACTACCATTGCTGAAATGGACTGTGAAGAACAGCACTTCCTGAACTAGATCACAAAGAGCAGGCAAGCCTACAACTGCTGGGGTGCCAGGTTTCATTGAGAGTGGTCATGTCCTGCAGTCCAAGAGGATGGTAATTGCTCAGTAAAATGTGTGCTGCACATGTAAAGAGAGGGACACTGTAGAGAGTCAAATGTCTTGCAGGAGCCGCAAGAAATACACGGTGGAGTAACTACATGACCTCAAAGGCGTAAGCCAAAACAGTGCAAGCTGTGCATGCTGGATGTAGGATAGAAAATATTTAAAGATAGGCTGGCTGAAGGAAAATCTCACATTGGCTGCATTTAATCATGGATAGGTGGAATATAGGTACGATTGAAACGATTTTGATAATGCCTTGGGGTTGGTAATGGTACGGTCTTCTTAGCAGGTCTTTAAACAGCACTGAGCTGATAATGCATGATTGTCACTACAACGTGTAGGTCCAAGCATGCTCAAAATGCTTTAGCTCCCTCATATATGTGAGGTCATTCCAAGGAATCATGCATTCTAAAGCATGCCATTGTCACGCACCACTTCTGTCAAACCTACAATGACAGTTTCCCTCTTGTTCAGGCTTGGCATCAAAACGGCAATTTTTGCTAGCTTTTCATGGCACTACCATTTATATTTCAAATGTTAAGTTCTTCATGGAGGCTCCTTATATCTAGACAATAAACTATTAGAAACTGGGCTTTTCGTGCACTTTGACACAACCATCACAAAAACTTAGACTGGTACACAAAATGAGTGACAGGGTTTAGTGCTAGTACTCGTCACTTTGTGTTTTGCATGTTGTTGTGCTGTTCATATCAAAATGTAGTACTAGATAGGCTGTTCTTGCATTTCGCTTTTCATTGTGTCCTAAGATTTAGGCAGCTGTTACTCTTAAAGAGGCCCTGAAACCATATTTTACTCGCTGAGTTTTGCATCGAAAAGGGTTCCTTGTATTTTCCTGAGGTAAATGCAAAAAGAATTGTCGAGATTGATGCAGGGAAACGCAAGTTATTCAACTTACAATTCAAGATAAAAGCAGACGACAAATATTGGCATCCCGAGACATGCACGCTGCTTCCAGTTGAAATGCGGCTTACATCTTGCATAACTGGAACCATGCTGCCCTCTGTGGCCTTCCTTCCACAACCATGACGTGGGCCGCACAGCACTCCTTGTGTCAGTTACAAGCAAAATGAAATTGTAATGCACAAATTTGTACCTTTTAGTAGCTTGAGCAAGCATAAAACACGTCCTCAATTTGAAATTTTTTATATTCGATGCATTGTAAGCATGTGTGATGCATATTTTTATTCCTACTGTTCCCGGCCAATCAGAACCTTCAGCAAAGCCAGAATGGTGATGTCATATTCGCTCGGAAAAACTGTTGATGTATGGCGCTGCAGTCAGAGTGGAAACCGATTTCAGGTACAAATTAAAATATATTATGGTTCGATTTCGCCACTTTCACTGGTGTTTCGGTCATCATCAAGTCCCACACAAAGGAAAGGTACAATAAAATCAATGTGCGTAAGATGCGTTTCAGGGCCCCTTTAAGTGTGTGAGTGTATGTGTGCTTACATTATGCACTTCAGACAGTTTGATGGGAGCTTGCTTGCCTCGGTTGCTTATGCTATACATTTGATACAGCCCTCATAAACGATGCGAGATTTCTTTTGCAGGTTGCAGACCCCTACAGATGGATGGAGGATCCCGACAGCGAAGAAACAAAAGCTTTTGTAGATGCTCAGAATGCCGTCACAACACCCTTCTTGGAGCAGTGTAAAGACCGCCAGAAGATTAAAGAAAGGTGAGACTAGAACTGTGAGCATGAAGTATGACTGCATGGGTGACATTGCTGTCAATTTTTGTTTTTTCCTAGTATCTATACACTTTGTCAAGCACAAAAACTTGAATGATGATTATGGCATGTGAAGAGCAGGGTGTCTTGCAAAAGTGGTTGGGTTGGTTGGTTGGTTAATGTTCTGATTATAAAACAATATTGAGGCCATAATAAGTAGTTGGCTTGTACCCCAGTCACAGTCCAGTTTAGTGCAGTTTTGAACGTGTGCTATCTGCCACTGCATCATTTACACGGAGGTAGTGACAACTGCTGCAAAGTATAGTTGCCACTGAATGTCTTCCATGAATGCTCTTCATATCACTGAATTTCATAGCCTTTCTAGCAGTACTTCAAAAAAAGATAAAGGGTACTCTGTTAGGCTCTGTGCTAGCTACACCACTTGTGATTTCAAAGGTTGAGTTTCCCAAGGGCACTAATGGTGCAAAGATTCACTTTAAGCATTCGTTTTTGGCATCCATCAAGTTGTCCGCCACCTTGACTGTCCGGATTCTGCATAAGTTTTATGCTTGTATTGGCCTAAAGAGAATTGATATGTTAACAAGATCGTAGTATGTTTTATGTACATGTATTTGTAAATAAGGTTTTTTTCATAACAGTACAGCTGTTCCTAAAATGCAAATCTAATTGCTACAAACCACGAGACTTCATCACAGTACCTTGTTTTCCATCTAGTAATCTGCCACTCAAGTTACACTAAACAACTTGAAGTTCACTCGAATGAAGGGTCATCAAGTGCATCCTCCTGACTGCGGTGTAATGTTTCCCCTCACCTATTGATGGTGAGGGATAAGAGCTATGCTTTCATAAATGCTAAGGAAAGCAGGTGCTGAGCTATGAAAAGCTTGTTGGTGGAACATTGCCTTTATTGACATTTCTTGTCCTACCACCGAGAATACCTTAATTTTTACTTGTCTTATTTGTTTACCAGGCTACGGCAGCTGTATGACTATCCTCGCTTTGGATGCCTCAAGAAACATGGGAAGCGCTACTTTTGCTACATGAACACAGGTCTACAGAATCAAAGGTGGGTTGTTAATTTTGCCATATCTTCAGTATTAGAAAATGAAGTTGAGATATCATTGAAGTTTAACTGATGTCATAATACCAAAACACATTATGGCATCAAATAAACTTTCTTAGCAATATGGGGCCAAGAAAAAAAAATGGTTGAAGATGGTATAGGATCACCTTCACTGTCCTCAGCTGTGTTTTCTTTCTTCTGCCATGCATATTTCTGCTAGATCTCTTGATGTGGTAGCTTATCTCAGCACCTACTTTTCTACTGTTATATAGTGTAAGGCCAACAACACAGCAAATGTAGGTTAAAACATTTTTATCTACTGCTCAGGTACATCTTGCAGCATAATTTGGATGTAAAGGCCTGTATTCTGAATGAAATACTAAAGTACTATTGAGCAATTCAAAGGACCATGTGTCCACTGGAGAATATCAGGTGGACAGCTGGGGTGTTGGCCCAAGCACCATAGCTGTCCGGCTGTCTGAAGCCCTAGACGGCTTCTCGAGCATTATTTTAGGGTTGCCTTTGTGGCTCGTTCATGTAAAAGAGAACAGGACCAGAGAGGTACCGTACCTGTGTACCACAAGCTCGTCTTGCTCAGATACCATGGTTCATTGTGATGCCCAAATGTATCCTCCATAGCGCAATGGTCCTCTTGACAGGTTAAACACTAGGGAAGAACCGATTTGCGCAGGGATAATAATGCACATGTTGAATACTAGAGGGGCCTCCTTCTTTTGGATTACTGCATTTGCTAGATAAAATTAAAGAGTTGCTGGTGTGAATGTTTTGGATGACAAGCGGCATGGGCAGCCGTCTGGGATAGTGTAACATGGGCGTAGTTCAATGAGCTGCTGAAAGTCATGTCTAAAAAGCTGAAGATGCATCTCATTGCTCTGACTGCTTGCATGGGAACTGTATATACTATGAAGTGTCATGGAAAGATTGCTTGTACACCAACTGTATAGATCGAATGGAGTGTCAGCGGATGCACAACTGAGTGCTTTGATGTATTTCATCACAATGTGCAGCATTTGGCTGATGTTGGGACAGTTAAATGTTTTGGAAAATATGTGCAGATTTTTGCAGTCGCGTTAACAGCTGTCTGAGGCCTTTTGCAAGGTTACTGCTTATGTCACCTTGGCAGTATAAGGCAGGTTGTAAGACAGATGCGTGAGGCATTAACACTACCAAATGTGGCTGTACTGCGCTGCTTCCTTGCACATGTGCAGCACTCACGGATTGAAATGGGAAAAGTTAGGGCTAATTAAGGCAGATAATTTTGCTTCTACAATCTACAGTCCATATAAAACCGGTGCAAAATTGGTTCGCATACTTGCACGAGAAAGAACACTACCTTCACAGGTCAGAGTCGCAGCTACATGATGCGGTCACAGCGAGTAATTGCACATTTTAGTTGGTTTAACTCAATGTTTGCATGTTCCATTTCAATCTGTGAGCACTGTACTTCATGTTTTTTGCTGCCAGGCCTTTTCACATACATCAAAGGTGGAAAAGGAAAACAAGCCAAGTTTTTAACCTTTACCGTATTTACTCAAATCTAATGCGCACCTTTTTTCCAATAAAACTGGTAAAAAAAATCGTATGTGTGTTAGAATAGAGCGCGAACGAACGATGCCGTTACCACATTACTGTCAGCATCAAAATGGCCGCCTGCTACGCACTTCAGGCGCTGTCGAACGGTCACCGGTGAAAAAATGAGCTAGTCACGCGGCGGTCTTTGACGTGCATAGTTTCTGTAGTTTCTACATCGCCACCGGTCTGCATGTAGCAATGCAACGGCACACATGATGCGTAGGCTGATGCTACTCGCCGCTCCGGCTTGGCCCTCTTGCGGCCAACTACAAGTCTCTACATCGCCGATGCAACCTCTGAGATGCCCAGCCACACCAGCTTTCGATAGCGTTCGCGGGTGGCCGTAACGGGAGAATAGATGTTTCACATCACCGCACGCAAAACGGCTCATCATCGCATTTCTCCCTCATATCTGTGCTGAGCCTGAGCCTCTCAGTTGTGTGCGCTGCATGACGTCCGACATTACATCGCTGCAATCTCGAAGACCATGCCCCAACAATGCTTAAGCTTACCTGCTCCAGCCTGCGCAGCACTCATGGCAGCACGTGGCAGCGGGCGTGAGGGAACTGCGATAGCGCAGAGTAATGCGGCACTGCGAGTAAATGTTACCACCGCTTGCACACGGCTATGCCCGTCAACGTGTGGCAGTTTCATCGGGATGCAGGAGTTATGAATCGGCACGCCGAACGGCTTTGAGACAACCACGGATCAAGTGAAGCGGGAAAGCCACAGCGCGGGCATTCGAGGGACAGCAGGGGTTCAAAGTTGGCGGTGTGTTCATTATGCGAGTGTGTTCATTACGTGAGAATGTGAGAACGTTGATTACTACAGACCTTATTTTTTTTTTCAGTGTCGCGAAAAACGGGTGCGCATTACAGTCGATGTATCACTCTTCTTTTTTTTTAAGGGTGTGCATTACAGTCGATGGCCCGAGAGAATCGAGTAAATAGGGTACCTTTGCAACTCATAATCGTTTAATTTTTCCCAGAACATGCACATAGTTTTTGGAGAGCGGTCTGCCATCCCAGCAACTTTGTTGCTCCTCTAACATGGTGTCCTTGCTTTCTTTGCTCCCCTTCAGTGTCCTTTATGTCCAGGACTCTCTCGAAGCTGAGCCAAGAGTCTTCTTTGATCCCAATGAACTGTCTGAGGATGGAACTGTGTCTGTTAGCTCCACCAGCTTTTCTGAAGATGGAGAGCTCTTTGCATATGGCCTCAGTTACAGTGGGTCCGACTGGATTAAAATTTTCGTAAGTGGCACTTTCGTTGCACATTAGCGAGCAGTGTTATCTATATGCATTTTCTGCCGAGGCTGTATTTCTTGTTTTTTATAAAATGGTGTATGTGAGGGGTGCGCGGCATGTTTAACTATGCATGCATATTTGTATATTAGATCCAGCAAGGAGGTCTTGTGGTTATTTGAGCTGTTGGCACACATATAAGAAAATAACTGGCATTAATTGAAGTGGAATGACACTATGATTACAATCTGAAAACAATAAACAAGGAAATGGTGTTGCATTGCAAGTTGGGACTTCAGGGTTTGGTGCCGTGGTCTTTGTCAATCTTTGTATTCAAAACAGCAGTTTAGTTTGTGTCAATAATTTTGTTGCGCAGCTGGGCCTGAAGCTCATATCGATTCTTGTGAATTTCTTACCCAGATCAAACGCGTTGCCACGGGTGAAAACTTCCCAGAGGTTCTGGAACGGGTGCGGTACACGGATATGTCCTGGACGCATGACAACAAAGGCTTCTTCTATGGGGTACGAGTACTCCTTATGCATTAAAAAATGTATTAGAATTCTTGAGGACAATGCGCTGTATTGAAAATTGACTCTTGTAAATTGTTCAAACAGGTGACTGCTGCTGAACTTAACGTAATTGCCACAGAATTCTATTAGTGTCTGTAAAGGGGAGGTCACACTCTTATGCATTATCCCATTGTCTGTGTGTAGCCATCTTACATTTCACGCCAACTATAGCTTCCATTCCGAAGACGTTAGGCATTAAGCTGTGAAGACACCTCTTTGCATGTTGAGCGTTGCCAGCTGGTCACCAGTTACCAAATACCCCATTCATTTGTGGCAGAATTTACACAAAGCCTTCTCAGAGTTCCCTCATGAAGTTACGCGACGTGGTATCTAGGTGTATCGTTATCTCACCTCTCGCTTTATCGTGAGCACCTCCTTTTGATGCAATAAACTTTATACACTGTCATGTTTTTGTAGACAAGAGAGCTGATTACGTCACTTCTGTAATAGCTACAATGCAAAAGCCTTATAAATATTGTGTTCTCTGTTTGTAGAAATACCCCGATAGTGAACAGAAGGCCGACGGCACAGGAACAGACAAGGCAACGGATCAGAAACTCTACTACCACCGTGTGGGAACGCCACAGACAGAGGACATCCTGTGTGCAGAGTTCCCAGAGAAACCTCAGTGGAGAGTGTAAGTCATGTGAAAGGCGTGTAGTTTACATATGTATTAGGGCTGCTGTCTTGAAATTTGCTGGTGCGGTTGTTGAACTACTGTGGAACTCAATGTTGGTTTAAGCCTATTTTCAAAGGCAGCATGGCAGTGTGTAGCTCTTCATTTGCATTGAAGCATTGGGTATTTGCTGCAGATGTGTCAGCACATAGTGCAGGAGTGTGGCAAAGTATCAGGGCTACCGACAAGTCACAGTAGGCTAAATTTGTGAGCCTCAGCGACTGGCACACTATAATTACGTGATGGTAAGTGACCCAAATGTAGGTCGACCCCTGCTCCTCCAATATCTCAAGTTAAAAAAAAAAAAAAAGAGATCGAGTGGCTGTACAGTCAAGCCTCGTTATAACAAATTCATTATGACACAGAAATTGCTTTGTCATATCTGATAGTTTGTTAAATGCACATTTGCAACATTGTTTCAAGTGTTACTATTTTTCATTTAATTTGTTATAACCAATAATTTGTTATATCTGTATTCATTATATCGAGAGCCCACCGCGATGGTCTAGTGGCTATGCCACTCGGCTGCTGATATAAAGGTCGCGGGATCAAATCTCGGCAGAGGCTGCTGCATTTGGATGGAGGCGAAATGTTGAAGTTCGTGTACTGTGCAATGTCAGTGCACATTGAAGTACCCCAGGTGGTCAAAATTTCCGGAGCCCTCCACTACGGCGTTCTTCATAACCATATCGCAGCTTTGGGACATAAAACCCCAGAAATCATCATTATATCGAGGTTTGACTGTACACGTTTCTGCTTCGATTTTAAGTTGATCCCTAAACTTTGAATTTCAAATTTCTACAAAATTGGACAACTTACTATCGTGTTCATGCTGTAAGTAAAAATTCACAAGTGCTTAATGCTTATGTGTTCCTGTTGAGAGCGGATGACAGTGTGCATGTACAGACATTTCTGTTTGGCATGACTTATTCATTAGGAATATCTGCAGTGCATTGAGATGACGATTGGCCAGAAAATATCAGTCATTATGGCTGTTATGTGCGAACAGAACTTCAAAATATCTTTTAAATGTCGTAGACACTTGTAAGTTACGAAAACTGGTGTTGATTTTCTTTTTTGAATGTGAATAGAAATCTTATCCTAGTTGCACTGGAGCCAGCATTTGCACAAGGGGACTTAACTTTATCAGGGCAGCTCCAATGACCTTGACTGTTTGACAAGTTCTCATCGCTCCGTTTTAGCTCAGATCCAATAAATTATGAAAACTTGGCAGCAAAGTAGAAGGGGTCTGTGCTATAGTACGCTTACCAATCCACCTTTGTCTCCAAGGGGTGGCCAAGTGAGTGACTGTGGCAATTATGTCATCGTGACTGTGGAAGAAGGGTGCAAGGACAACCAGCTGTACGTTGCTGACCTTTCCAAGCATTCCGAAGGCATCAAAGGTAAGTGCAAAGTTAACAGACACTCTCTCTAGCATTATGCTTCCACTGTTTAATAAGTCAATATATTAGGTACTGCTGGGATTGCATTTGATGGGACTGGCAGGCTGTATACTCTTTTTCCCCTGCAGTTGGGGCATTTTCATTCGGTTAACACTAATACAGAGGTACGTAGCTTCTTTAATGCATAGTGCTGTCCAGCACTTCACCATCCGCATGACATGCTTTGAGGGCCTTGTTAGTGAAGCCATCTTGTGTTGGGAGGGCGTTGGTATGTGGTGTTTAGATAGTAGTGACAGGAATCCATGAGCAGATCTCACTGCCTGGAACTGATGAATGAGATATGCATTGGGAGGACTTTGTTTGCCTGAGGTCGATCAAATGTCAAAACAAATGCCACAGCTTTTTAAAGCATGGCTGACCGTTTATGCTGTCACAGATCCTTCCCACTGCTATCACATGAGACTGTGTATGTAATCATTTCAAAATTCCACTCCTCCTGCAGTCTTAGCACTTTCCAAAGCCAACTTCACAACAATTCAGTGTTATGCTCTCAAGCAGACTAACAATGGGAAGAGGGCACTGTCATGACACCTAGCATGTTTTCTTTAAAAGGACTCCCTACCGTCCTTCATTGATATATATATATTTTTTTATCGTTGTATAATGGCGTTTTTCACTGGCAGATTCGGAGCAGGTTTTTTTGCTCTGCCGCGACGAATCCGTGTTTCACTGGTCGAGCGGGAGCGGGTTGGTGCGTTTCACTGGCAGATTCGGAGCAACTCAAACCGCGCCAGAGCGCTCCGGCTTGCTCCGGCGCCGAGGCACGGATTCAGACAGATTCGGGCGGAAGCGGGCTGCGTCTTCGCGTCACTTCCGTCTTGCCTGTCAAAATGGCTGCGTTCGTTGCGGGTGTGGAGCTGGAGTGTACAAGAAAGTGTAGCTTCCGTTTAGCGACGACAGCAGGACAAGCAGAAGCTTTTCCAGCTCGACAGTGATTACGACGTGCTGTACGTGCGTCGTACGTGTGGCGTCGCGCCGCTGGCCACCGTTTGGTTCTCCCCGACGCTCGAATAGGTGTGATGCAGGCTGCATTTGCTGGTATGGCGTGTAATATATTGACTGTGATTGGGTTGTGAAATGAAATAGCTTACAAATGAGTGTAAGTATGTTTAAAGTGGAACGCAGCACCTGTTTTCAAAACATTCGATAGATCTGAAGCCGCGGTACGAAAGGTAAACAGTGGCACTGGCCGTTTCACCGATGTGGCTCGCTTCGTTTCCATCGCTGCGCTCCACACCGATGTTTCAAAACCGATTGGATGTGTTAACGCCTGACATGTGAGTACAAACGTTTATCGTGTTGGCAAAAGTAAGCGCTTCATTGCGAGTTCGCGGTTCGTCGCGAACGACGACGGAATAGAAGCGGCGTCGTTAAGCCTACCCTCGGAGTCGTCGTTGACGTAAGACTGTTTGGATGTGCTTGTCGCTCGCGAAGGCACAGCTTTATCGAGAGTGTTATAGAGCGGGGATGTGAATGGTGTTGTAGAGCGGGGATGTGCAAAACTCTTTATTTTCTACTTGTTGATGAAGACACGAACTCTTGCGAGCGCGTATGCCAAGGTGCAAAATGCGCCGAGCCTGCGTCCCTACGTGCTCATCCTTCCCCTCCCCACCCATCGTACACTTCATGCCGGAGCTTACGGCACCGAACACAGAATCGTACCGTGTATTTAGCGCTTAGTGCCCTCTCTGAGTAATAAAGCTTGAGCACAGAATGCGTGAATTGAATGTAAACAACTCAGAAACTGCTGCAGTCAAAATGTGCCCGGGGAAGGCGCCTCTGGTTGCCACTGAAACGCACGGAGCGGAAGTGGGGTATGTATGACGTGCTGAACTGACTTCCTGTATACTCGCTCGCGGAGCATTCTCGCACTCCACTGGCAGATTCGGATTCGTGAAATCCGAGCGCTCCCTCCGGGATTTCGGTGACTGCTCCGGATCCGCCAGTGAAAAACGCCATTAGTTACACCATTCAAAGTACAGGCTTGCAATGGTTTCACTGAAAAGTTGGTGCAAATTTTAAGCAGAATTTTTCTGTCTTCATGGTCACCCCATTCTGCATGTGTAAAGACGCCGGCAACACAGGTTACTGGGTTTTTGTAGTGTTAATGTAATATTAATTTAAAAATGAAAACTTCTCTCTTTCGTTGATGAACGCTACCATATGTGTGTAAAATACAATAGTAAGTCATAAATTTTTGTTTTTGAGCAACTTACGTGAATCTGCATCGGTCTTTTAGTTTTTCTTTACACTTGGATATTAACACAGATCACTGAGGATGGCACCACCAGTCATTTTTTCATAACCAGATCCATTTAAAAATATTGTTCCTGTTTTACGGGGTTCAAGCTTAACAAGCATACTGACAGGCTTCATACTTTTCCCACCAGCCCACGCAATTTTCCATGTGATTTCATGGTCTCTTGGAAGTCAGGAAAATGGGACATTGACTGCATAAGAGGCAGCTGGGCTCCTTTAGGCTATGGCAGTGTGAACACACGTTTTTGTTTTGTACAACCTGGTGAATTGATTCCTGTTTTCATTTAATTGAAATCTGTGCTTTTTTCGTGCTTTTTCAGACAAGCTGGAACTGAAGTGCCTGGTTGGCAAGTTTGAAGCTGAGTATGACTACATCACCAACGAAGGCAGTGTGTTCACTTTTCGTACCAACAAGAATCGGCCACGTTACGGATTGGTCAACATTGACCTGGCTGACTGTGCAGAGGTGAGTTTGTACTATGCCTCCACTGTCAGATTTCAAGTGCAGTTTTTTTTTTCTGTGCTCATAAAAGTGGCCGCTGTGCAATCTGTTCAATCAACTGTTCAATCAATCAACCAAGCGATCAGTTTTGTTGTGCCGAATGTCATACTGGCAGCCATGTAAAGGTGGGATCCAAAAATTTTCACTTATTGTCTACATGGGAAATACGCGGGGACTGCAGTAATCCATCATATAACATGCAATGTCACAAAACCATGGAACATGCAACCTGGGTATCACTGCGTTCACTGACTATATGTGTGTGCAGTTATGTTGGGATTGTGCACCAATGGCTAGTAGTGGTGTGCTTGCTTTGTATGAGGACTTTGTTCAATTTCCACTCTTTTATTTAATTTCATGATCCACAAACATCAAAGCTATGCTCAAACACTGGTTCTTAAAACAATAATTGCTCACTGATTGCTAAGCACAACCATTGTCTGGTCGTATGGTGGAGAGGAGGCGCTTATTGGAAAGGTTACATGAGCTGGTAGTCCCAACAGAGCCATGCAAGTCAAACACGTCATGCAATATTGTACCGTATCAGCAACTTGACGCCAGCAATGCAAACAATGTGCTGATGCTTGCCTCTCTACAAGTTGCTACAAAATCTAGTGTACACGTAATTTTTTCTAATGTTATAATCTGTATGGGTTTTCTGTCTTGCAGGCTCCGAGAATTGCGTGGCTCAGGAAACTTGTCATTGCTAGTCGTTAGTCACTTGCTCCAAAGTTGAGAAGTCTGCTCCAAATCTGCATATTTTTCTGCTCAGAGAACTTCCCCATGTAGCCATATTGTCTGTTCCATCACCACACTCTTGTTGCTTCTCTTTGCGTGATTTTTGTCTCAGATCTTAGCAAGCTTCTTGACATTTGTGGTCTTTATGACCACCACACAACTATGACCGTTGCGTTACTTAGGGTTCATCGCTGTGGCGTCAAAAATTTGCTTAATGCCTTCACTTTTCCTCTCCACAGCCAACACGACTGTCTTCTTCTGAAGTACGTCTACTTCTTTAATCTGGCGTGACTATTAAGGGGGGACATGGCGTGTGGACATATTTTCTGCATCTTTTGACCGAACTTGATGAAAATATAGAGGCTTATGTAGTTTTTCCTGCTGATTTCAAATATGAAAAAATCTTTTTTGTAGGTCAATTAGTTCAGAAGATACACGAAGCTGCCACTCTATTGTTTTCGGAGACAATAGGAAAAACACTGTTCAGCGAAAAGTGAATATTATTGCATAGCTAGATAATGCAATAAGTAAGAAATGCAACGCTGCAAGCAGTTTTCAAATTAAATCATAATTAGTGGTTCCACAGATGATAAAAGTTCAGTGTCCATGGCATGGCTATCACGCACAAAGAAATTTGATAACTTTGAAATTTATATGTGCAGGAAACGGAAATTCTGCTCTCAGCATTTTGTGATACACAAATTGGGCTTTATGTTAAAAAAGGTTAACGCATGGTTAACGCACTCCTCTTTTTCCACTGGGATATAGCCATACACTTTATCCTCTTGCTGTGTGAGGTCATTTCAGCGTCGATTTCGGCTCAATTTTAGCTGGTACACGCTTGTATAAGGAGTCATTGCAGCTAGAATACTAATATTATCGGCTTGGAATTCAGAGTAGAGCTGCATTAGTAGCTGTAGATTTCAAAAAGGCAATAAAAAAAGACGCGTTTTATTGCTATTTTTTGGTCTCCACAAGCAGTGTCCCCCCTTAATAGCACAGAAAACTTGCATTTCAGAATTTTAATTAGCATGTCAACATGCTAATGTACATTGACCCCAATGGGTCGGAACAATTCCGGAACATTCTCCTCTTCTTTCGTGTTCCTTAAAACATAGTTGTAGGTTTGGCATTTAAAGTGCTATTGTTCATTTGCTGTACTGCAGCTGAGCTTTGACTACTGCCACGTTATTGGTTGTTTTTACACCCAAAGCTCTGTTCAATGACTTCGAAATTCATTCTAATAATGAACATGATGACCTCAATTTGGTCACAGAGCCGCCATGGCTACATGTTCTTTGGAGGCAGGACATGTTTTTATTTTTGGTGAGCGTCAGTATAGTTATGGGCTTCAATATGATCTCGAACACCCAGTGTTCTCTTACCATGTACTTATGTATAAGCAAATACTATTTGTGCTTGCATTCTGCACTTACCGTAATGCAGCTGCTTAGAGAGAGCACTTATTGAATTTGGAGCTTAGAGAACATGGTTATAGAGCAGCACTTACTTACGAATGGTAGATTTAGGTACAGGAACATTTCCCATAACACCAGCTGTTGTTTTTTGTTGAACGTAGATCTTTTCACCTCGAAGAGGTTTACATGTGAGTATTAACCTTAGCCCTGTAAGATGTCATAGTGAACTTGTGGAAACTAGTTAGAATAGTGATGGTAAGTGCAATAGTTGGAATAGTGATGGTAAGTACAAATCTAATCGAATAGCAAACACTATTAGAAAATTAGTTGAAAGTTAGGATATTTGAACACACCTGCTCCCATTACTTTCAATCTCGTTTTATTGGAGCTTGGCTGGCAACCTCATGAAATTCTAATGAGTGAGTTTTGTTGTAAAAATATCACTGCCCCTTCCACTCCGTGAAGATGGTCAAATGGCAAACCTGTTTTAGTTACATTGAGACGAACTTTTCATGCTATATGAGTTTGGTTTGGTGTGGGGTGTTTCTGACAGACCCTGGTTGTTCTCAGACTTGTCTATCTTGTAGCATACTCATCAAGTTTACATCGAGCAAGGTATTTCTCGGTGAAAATGTTCTCAGGTTCACTGTGTGCCTTATAGCTAAATAAGAGTTTCCTCACAAATAACGCATTTGCCTGGTGGTTTCTAGCTGGCCTCTTTGTTACACAAGGTAGTGGCAATTAACAAAACGCTGGTGCACTTGTTGTTCTCCCATTTCAATGCCTTGATTTTTCATTACAGGAATCCTGGAAGGACTTGATACTTCAGGATGAGAAGGATGTCCTGGACTGGGCAGCTTGTGTCCACAAGGACAAGTTGGTGGTGTGCTACCTGCGTGATGTTAAGGTAAAGACTGCTGCTAATGCTAGCAAAAAAAGAAAAGAAAAGGAAAACACATGAGGGGCCAAGTAATGCAGTTATACCAAACAAAAATGTGCTATGGGACTTTTAAAAGTAGGGCAGGTTCAAGATACATTTACTGGTAATTTATGTTGCTCACACCTGCCACGAGCAGTTATCTAACGGCTAGGCATTTGTATTACAGCATTACAGTATTAGGCATTACAGCATTTGTATTTGCTCAGAACTAAATACTATTTAATAATGCATATTAGCAAAAAGCTTACTAAATTTTGTCTTTTGTTTAAAATGCTATTACAGAATGTGCTTCAACTACATGCCCTCCCAACGGGAGCGAAGATCATGGACTTCCCCTTAGATGTTGGCACTATCACTGGTTTTGCTGGTGAGAAGAAAGACCATGAGGTAATCATCTCTCTATATTACTGGCCTTGTGCAAGGCATGAGTGCGAGGAAATGAATCAGGAAAAGTGTGTCTGGGTGTCCTCACCCAGAGAAATAATTGATGGTGAGATAATTGATAACTACGGAGAGATAATTGATGGCTTCTACTTGTGACCGTCACTAAGTGGTTTCCTGTTGTGGTTTGTTGTATTTGATAGTTACAAACAGAAGGCAGTAATTTGTTTCTGCGGTTTGGTGTTCCTGCTCAAATATTGTGGTCTAGCGACTGTGGCACTCTGCTGCTGATCCGAAGGTCGCAGGATCGAATCCTGGCCACGGCAGCTGCATTTTGATGGAGGCGAAATGTTGAGGCCCACGTACTGTGCGATGTCAGTGCATGTTAAAGGACTTCAAGTGGTCAAATTTCCAGAGCTCCCCGCTACGGCGCCTCTCGTAATCATATTGTGGTTTTGCGACGCAAGACCCCGGAAATCAGTGTTCAAATATTGACTCGTTTTATTAGTGTGTATGGTAGATATATAAATATTGACTCGTTTTATTAGTGCGTATGGTAGATATATGTCCAAAAGCAACACCTAGCGAGCGAGACTGAAATCAATCTCAAATTCTACAGAGGAAAAACAATAGGACCAGAAGCACGTGTGTTTTGGTTGTGTGCACATGTAAGCACATAAAAGGAATAGCTCATCGCAGCAAGTGAATTGCTTAATGTGCTGAAAAATATGCATGCTTTATTTTTATGGCAAATACCCAAAGCTAAGCTGCAGGCTGTGACATTGTTGAACATTTATCACCTTGTCTGTGCAGATTTTTTACTTCTTCACATCCTTCCTGACACCTGGCACCATCTACTACTGTGACCTCAGCAAAGAGCCCATCTGCCCCAAGGTTAGTGTGAACGCCTCTTCCGCAAGTGGACGATGGCTTCTGTCTTTGCATGTTGTTTGTCTGGGCAACGTTCTTTCCTTTCAAATTTTGTGCCTCAGTTTCTTCTTCCTTTTCTAGGTCTACAAGAAAATCAACCCTCCTGGGTTTGATTCCAGCAAGTTTGAGACTAGGCAGGTGTTCTACACCAGCAAGGATGGAACCAAAATCCCCATGTTCATAGTCCAGCAAAAGGTTATTTACTATTCTTGAATCATATTTCTTGTGTCGTATTGCTCCCTCAGGCAAACTCTATAATGATTCGTGCTTCAGGAGCTGCTCACCGTCTACTCTCGCTAGGACGTGCTTTGTTACCACTTGCCTTCTGATATCATTCTTAGTCTTCAGTACTGTCTGCTAATGTGAAGAGATTCAAATGAACGGAAAGCTTACTGTGCACATTAAACTTAATTTATATTATTATACACCTTCTGAACGAGTATTAATGCCAGGTTATTATTGTTTTTTACTTTAAAACAGTTCTCACGCTTTCCTTTGATAGACAGTACATTTGTGACCCTTTAAGTAGACTGCTTAAACAATTACAGATTACTTGCACAATAAAAGTGCATAATTGACTATCTAAAAAAAAGAGAAAGAAGAGAAATCCGGCAGATCCCACGCATTGTGGGAATTGGTGCAGTGCGAAGCGATATAATTCCCTATAATCAATTCTTTGATACTACTTGGCCAAATGCTGCATGCTGGTACATTACACTAATGCCATTGTGTGTACAGAGCATTACTTAAATACCAGTCATGCTGAAACTCTTGAAACTCTTTCGTTGTTGGCCTTCGTTATCGCACACACACTTTCAGTATACTGGGCACTCCTTGTAGCTTCTCCAAACAAGCATCTCATGAGAAATAGATGGAAAAGGAGGTGCTTCCATCTCCTCGGTTCACTGCTCATCGTTTGTTGGCCTGTGTCTTTAACAGTTTATAGACAAACTTGCTCAGCTAAGATTTCTTTTGTAGCATGTAAAGGGGCCTTTGGATGTTTGGCTTATGCAAGAGATATATAGGACATCAGTAACATAGAAATGTATGGCACCTGCTTGGAGAAAGGATGGTGGAAGGCAGTGTCTTCTTTAGGTTACAAGCATGACTCTTGGTTGCTCATTCAGGGTCTGCCCATGAAATCACCGTGCCTGCTGTATGCCTACGGAGGCTTCAACCGGAGCCTGCAGCCTTACTTCAGTGTCTCGTGCCTTCTGCTCATGCAGCACTTGGGCTTTGTTTATGCCATTGCCAACGTGCGTGGAGGAGGGTACGTCTTCATTTTTATGCTTGCTTTGTGTACATGTACAGTGCTCCAGGAATGACACGGCATGTGAACATGTCGCTTTGAATCTGGTCTACAATGGTGCCGTGTGCCCTAATGTAAGCAACATTATTACGCCGTCTTAACACTGTGTGGAACTGGTGGAAGCAAAAGCATGTATTTCTTCACACAAATTGTCGTGTTTAAATCCGTGAGTACAGCCACTTGAAGACAACAGACAGCATTTCTGCTCTGTACTAGGGAATAATAACCTTGAACTTGTATTCCGTGGTGCTATGAGGCCATGCTGCACATGAATGAAAGGAATTGAAGCTACAATACCTAAATGTCTGCATTGCTTTTTTAAAGGTTTCAGCACTGCTTCATGCAATCATTTGCATTGGTTACATAAGTAGATTTTGTTTTCTGTTCAGTTCCATGTGTTGCTGTGGTTGGTATCCAAAAATAAGTCATCTGAATACACACTCCACAGACTGGTATTTCTTGCAGTAGTGAAATTATTTATCCTCGTTACCATACCAAGTATGCAGTCTAGTGTACCTGAATATGCAATGGCATTCTAATGCTTCTTGATTTACCTTGCACAGTACATTTTGTTCTTGCCTCCCTCATACTAGTTGGTGCCTCATGCCCCACTCAGTGGCTATTTGGTATTGAAGTAGTGTCCATAGGGGGAGGGGGGGGGGAGGGGGGTGAAGAGCTATTTGCAACTTCATTTAACCATGCTGCACCGAGTGCCATGGGAGCACATAGGCTTGGCATGGTACCCAAGTACGTCTAGTATGCTGCTTGACAACTCAATTTGATTGTGTGAGCACTCTTGCTTTGGTGGTGCTATGTCTCATAAGTAGCCCTTAGTACAAGTCCAGAAATGTGACATTCTGTTTCTTCTCCCCATTTTTTTTCTTTCTGTCCATTTTGTACACAGGGAGTATGGCGAGGCATGGCACAATTCAGGCCGGCTCTTTCATAAACAAAACACATTTGATGATGTCCAGTCTGCTGCAGAGTACCTAGTCGAGAACAACTACACCACAAAGGACAAGTAAGTACTAGCAAAGTGACTCACTGTAGTGTATTTGTAAACAGAGGAAAACAAAGAGCAAGAAGTCTTGTCACAGCCAGTCGTTCTCACGGGTGCTGTACCTGAGAATTGGCTTTTGTTTTGTTTATGGTATAGATGTGATGTGTGCACAGTGGCAGAATTAGCCTGCATGTATGTGTCGTTGGTGTAGCTGCCATTCTGTAAAATTTCACATTCCATTATGGTAGCTGATGCACTTTGGGTAGCCATACACTAGACATCTTGTGAAATGTGAAGTCTTATTTGACAAGTTGAGGTTTCCTAGTGTTGCAAGAGACATGTTTTGTTCAAGTGCTAGCAAGCTATTTTATGTAGGCACATGTTATGTCTTCCTCAACGTAGTTGCATTCCAACCACTGCTGCTTGCAAAAAGGAATTCTTGTAGCCCGTTGTTTCAGCAAGAGACTGACAATGGCAGTCTGACTGGTGGTGACTGACACTAATTTCACTGAAATTTTTCAGGATTGCCAGCTGTAGTCCTTCGTACATTGGTTGTGATAGTGCCTCGCTGCATTGCAGTGGTTCACACAGAGTGTAGCTGAAGAACGTAATTGTATAACTCATGGTGGGAAAATTCGTTGGATGGGCAGTATTGCTGAAATTAATGCTCCAGCAAGAGAACTTTTCCTCACCGCCCTGAGGACTTTCACAAGTCCTCTTGTGAAAATGTTGGCTGCAGTGACATTCCCTGTCCAACCCTTCCATCAATTCTAGCATCCATGTTCCTCTAAATTTCTGTCTTACTATAATTGTAATTGAGAAGACAATATATAGGAGCGCAGATTAACAACTAGACCTGCCAGTCTGTGTGTGTTTTGTATCTGTGTAGTGGCAACTTACTCGGTCTTTCAGCAAGCAACTGGGCCAAGAAATGTTTCTTATAGTGTACAAAAACTGCGAATACCAGTCAGGACTGCAGTCAGGTTGTAGCTAAGTCATTTTGAATTTTTTATATGTCCATGAACAAAGCACAGGCATAGTACCCTTGACAATGTCCTGTAAAGAACACTAAGGGAATATTATATAAGCAGCCTGCTTTATTGGCTGCTGGTTGAACTTTGTTAAGCTCTTGCTGGCCACACAGCCAAGACACCTGTGTGGGTGTGGTGGTTGTTAGGCGTGTCGCTATCATTGCTTTGAACAGTGTTTGTGCTGCTTGCACAGGCTTGTGGTACAGGGTGGTTCCAATGGAGGCCTGGTGGTGGCAGCATGTGCCAATCAGCGACCAGACCTGTTCAAGTGTGTCATCTGCCAAGTAGGGTGAGTTTTCACTTTACAGGTACTGAAACTGGGGTTTGCGAATAAAGATATTTTTTTTCTGCTATGTACGGCTGATTTGTAATCAATTTCGCCTAGGTTAAATTTCCAGGTGGTCTTTTAAAGGGGCATACCACAAATATATGTGCAGTGACAATTTCCCAATTCTCTTTTGTAATCATATTAACCCCCAGGGATGAAGCATTGGCATTTAAAAGAAACAAATGAGCATCCAGTAAAGAATGTGCATTCATTTTCCCTCAGTCTCTCGTGTGTGTTTTTACTGGACAGTAAATTTTTTACATCCTCTGGCACATTGTGGCCTGTCTACCATTTCAAAACTGTGAGTCACCGGGCTAGCTTGACTAAGCTCTGCTTGTACTTCCTGGATTATAGCATGCCTGCAAGTGCTGCAAACACATGTACAGCTGCCCTAATCTATAGCGAGTGCGAGGGGCAAGTTTTTGTGTGCCCGTGCCATGTTGCGCCAAGTTGCAAATAGGTTGAGGTCAAGGCCCAGCTGTGCGTGCTTTGTGGGTGTGCGCTTATAACCTCAGCCTGTTTGCAGTTTGACTCCATATTATGGTGCTGACATGCAAAAAGATCTCCGGTCGAAGATTTCGGTGGATGTGCATCTTATCTCGGAGCTCCTAATTTGCACTGTACTCAATGTACTTGAGAAGGCTCAAGTTTGGCCCCTCTATTCAAGCTGGTCTCGGACTCATGCCTTATTGTCTCATTCTTTTTTTTTTTGTGCAGAGTACTGGACATGCTACGTTTCCACAAGTTCACCATTGGCTACGCATGGACATCAGACTATGGCAGCTCAGACGAAGAAAAAATGTTCCATTACCTGTACAGGTCAGTGAAATACATGTCAGCCATTTGTATGCTAAATATGCCTATGGTATGCCTCTGCCTATTAAATCTGTGCTTGCACTACAGTTGAATCCACTGATAATGAAACCTGCAGAAAAACGAAAAAAAGTTATTTGTTGTGAGAATTTCGTTATTGTGAAATAAGAGAGTACAAGAAGAAAGCAGTGATGCAGAGGGTATTGAGCTGCATGATCATACATGATCGAAACTGACGAACATGCTGGTACAACTTGTTGCTAGCATCTCTATCGCGACAATCTGTCCTGCGGCAGTGTGTTTGACATGCAACACTGTTGTAATGCACACCGGCGATAATCCAAAAGCACCACACCACCACAGGACACACACACAGCCACGCTTCACTGTACACTACTAAGCTGCACACCACGGTGGTTCGCATTGTGCGCAAATACCGTATTTACTCACATAATGATCGCACTTTTTTTCAGAAGAATTGACGCAAATTTCGGGGTGCGATCATTACGCGAGGTAAATTTTCAGCGAGATAATATTTTGAGCACCGAGAATGCAAACAAGTCGCGTATCAGAATTCTTACGATAGCTATCACGAACATAACCAAAATAAAAGTAGAGTAAGGCTTGTCTTTGTAATAAACGCACACATTACGCAGGAACTACATACATTGCATATCGCCCTTTAATTTTTTCATTCACTGACCCCCTAACTTTCATTCAGAGTCTGAAGCGTCACTGGCGTCAGTGTCGTCGCCGCTCGATTCCCTGTCGGAAGCGGCAGTGTCATCGCAGTCCCATAGAAGGTTATCTTCCGTTCCGTCGAGCGCGTTACATATGCCTGTCTTCTTGAAGCTGTTGGCGTGGTGAAAACTACGGCATTTATCTTTACTGCTATCCTAATACAGCACGTTTCTGCCAAGGGTGGGCAAAAATTAGGCATTTGCTTGGTGCGTGCAGTTCATTTGGTGAGTCTTGAAGAGTTCTTTACGTAACGTTCGACAGATGGTAAACATGATGATCGTCAGCTAGACTCGGCACACGACATATTGCTGCGGCAAGTTCGTGGTGCGATCATTACGCGGGGGAAGAAAAAAAATCGAATTTCGACGCTAAAATATAAGGGTGCGATCATTACGCGAGTGCGATCATTATGCGAGTAAATACGGTAGTGCGAACCTACAAATAATTATCATTCACCACGAACTTGCTGACATTATATGATGGTGATGCAGCGATCAACAATAGAGGCAACGTGAGTGGTCGACAAGCAAGATGGCAGCCGTGATATCTTCAATATGGCGCCACCCGTGCGAGCATCATCTTTTTTTAGAATTTAAGTGGGGAGAAGGTGCATTTGAGCACATTTGTTGAACTTAGTAGGAGTCACTATGGGGGCTAACAGTTCGTCAAATTTCATTATTGCAGGATCATAGTTTAGCGATGTTTTGTTTCGTTATTGAGAGATACGAAATGCACTGAATCCTATAGGCCATCGGCGGGGATTGTGAGGTGTTTCGTTGTTTCGACAATTTCATTCTTGCTGGTTTCCATTATCATGGGGTAGAATTGTACTCTCTGCCAAGTCATCTTAACTTGTTCAAAGATCTCTTTTCGTGGACTATGCATGATGTAGAATTATGTCTGAAACGAGTATTTCATCATACTGTTAGTTGCAGCATCAATATATCACCCGAGTGACATTGCGGAGCATAGCATGTTGGTCGTGCATGTAGTTAGCTGATGAAAATGTAGCTCATGCATATTTGTGACATGTTTCCACAGAAGTGTAGGGGGACATGCTAGGTCATCTGGATGTCTGTGCTTTCACACAATGTGTTCATCTTGCATAATTGCTGCTTAACGCCCTTACTTTCCTGCATCCTGTGCTTCGTCAGTGGGAAAACAGAATAAAGTTCTCAGTGGCTGGTCCTTGAAATGGAATACATAGGGCCTAATAAACCATGAAGTGAATTTTTTTGCCCTGTTGTCAGGTACTCGCCTCTACATAACATACCGGCAGCTATGGGCGACGAAGTCCAGTACCCGTGCATACTGCTGCTGACGGCTGACCACGACGACCGCGTCGTGCCGTGCCACTCGCTCAAGTTCATTGCTCAACTGCAACACATCCACGGAAACTCCAACAAGCAGGTATGAGCACAGTGTAACATGCAATGCTATGCGCACCACTGCATTTACTCAACTACGATGCACGAATACTCTAATGTATTACCCTCCTCCCTATGAACATCGTTTGTTGTTTCTTGTGACTTGTGAACTTCATGTTGAGAAGAATTCGAATTCTATGCATGGATTCTTAAGGCATACACACTAAAATTCCGTATGAAGTCAACATTTTACAAAAATTTCCTGATAGCACAAGGCACAAATTTCAGGAGAACCTCGTATTCTCGGTAGGTGTTGGTTGCAGCACTGTTATCTCCGTGTTGGGAAGAAAAATAAGCTGAAAAACAAAAGTGCCACCCAAGTGTTGACATGGGGATGGAGGAAAGGCTCAGAGCCTGGCATGCTCGAAATGCAGCTGCATATCATTGACCATCTCTGTCAAAACATATGAGGGGATGTACAGCCAGTTGTCTCATGAAGCATTGAACATTGTGATTTTGTGTCATTTGTATCATCTTGCAAAAAAATAGCTTTGTTATAACCATATCATTGCAACGTTGTAATAATGGCAAGACTATTCTTCAGTTTCTTTGTGAAGGCCTGTGTCTATATTCATTATGCTGAGGTTCAACTGTTCCCCCAAGATTTAGGCACACATTTCCATTATGATGTAGCAGCTTTTTGAATTTGCCTATGATCGAACAGTATCACCAGTGTCATCTCTACAGTAAGCATGGCTGCAAGGATTTCCAGGCTGCATTGGGAGCATTGGTATTTCCACCATATTGTCTCAGAAACATTGTTACCTTGCTCGCAGTTTTTTTTTATGCCGAAAAGTAGGGGTGTGTGAATATTTGAAATTTCAAATAATTTTCGAATAGTGTTTGCTGTTCGATTTGATTAGCACTTAACTTTTACTATTCGAACTATTTGAAGGAGGGAACTAAGGGAAAGAAATATACTATATATCTTGTGACAAGTGGCCCATTCCCGCATGTAGTACGCTTCGCCGCATAACAACCGTGTATTGCGGCGAAGTTAACTCGCGTACTGCGGCGAAGCTAACGCTCGCGTGCTGCGGGAAAGTTAACACTTGTGTACTGTGGGAAAGTAACATTCGTGTACTGTGGGAAAGTAACACTCGTGTAATGCAGTGAAGTTAGCTCAGCTTTCTTTCTTGCACAGTTCTCTGTTGGACTGTTCTTCAGGACTTTATAATGCCACTGTAGGAGTACACAAGTCATGCAATAAATCTTTTTTGCCCGTGTTTAGTGGCACATTTCTTCATAATGTGACATGGTATTATTAAAGAAATATTTGAAAATTATTCAAAAAATATTCAGTTCGATTCGCACTTGAGCACAAATATCTGAATTCTCTTCGCATTCAAATTTTTGCTATTCGCACAGCTCTACCGAAAAGTCAATCTCGCAGTCTTGTGCTGTGCTAGCTCTGCAAGTGCACTTTGAAGGAAACGTGTGCTATAGTCATCAGTTAGTATTTAGCCGACATTAACCTGTGCTGGTGGTATGCGTATAAATACGTCGGGTGGGGACACCACGATTCACCTATAACTGTTGACAAATCATGAGGCTTCTACGCTAAGATATGCTTTGACATATATAACATTGTAATAATTCCCCCGCACACATCTGTTTTTACCTCTTGCAGACAAACCCCCTCATGATCCATGTTGACACCAAGGCTGGACATGGGCATGGGAAGCCCATTACCAAAGTGGTAAGCATTGGAATATTCAGGCCAGCTTCAGGTAGCTCTTGGGATATGGCTTTAGTCTGTCAGACTAGTCTTGTAGTGCCCTACTGACAGAAAAGACGTGGGTTTGATCCCGGCTGTGGTTGTCACACTTTCGATGGAGGTGGAAATGCTAGATTCCCATGTACTGTGCACTGTCAGTGCATGTAGAATCCCAGGTGGTCAAACTTTTTGAAACCCTCTACTACAGCGTGCCTTGTAATCATATTGTAGTTTTGTCATGTAAATTCCTGCAGTTATTTAATTAGTGGTGCTGTCTTTTGTTATCATGGCATACAGGGTCAGTTACAAAAGTAATGTGCATGATTTTGCTCTGGCGCGACTATCCATGGCAGCACGGTAAAATTGGTCTGGCAATAATGTGAGGGGTCTGCCCTTCCCACGCATCCGTTCGCCTGTTTATTCCTCGCTGTGCGAGCGGAAAGACTTGCCTCCACGTGAAACTTTTATTATTATTATTTTTTTACGATGGAGCGTTCACTTGAACAGCGATGCACTATCACATTTTGCGTGAAGCTTAAAAAGAATGCAACTGAGACATTCCAAATTTTTCAAGAGGCCTTCAAGGATGACTGAATTTCAAGATCACAGTTGTAGGGGTTCTACTAATTACTACTGCTAGCAGCGGCATCGCCGCTAGCAACCCCCTGTTGTGGATTCGAGCACTCAACGAGCAGAGAATGTGGTAGTCGCGTTCGCGCGCTCGCTATCTCAGCCATGCATCGCCGCGGTGCCGTGCGCGTCGGCCCGCGGCCCGTCTCGGGACAGGGCAGCGCGAACCGTCACACGCGGCGAAAGACGAGAACATTAGGCGCAACTCTCCGTGCATGGTGATTTAATAAACATTAAAATAGTACAAACAAAATAAGGCCGAATCAGTCGAATTGAATATGAAGGACAAATACGATAACGATTAACAACACACGAACACACACGAACACAAACAAAGGACAGTAGCAATGAACAACACGCGAACACAGAATAACACACAAAAATAACCTGAAAACCATGCAAGGAAGGAACCGCCTAATCCCCGGCCAGCGTACCCGCGACCGCGCCCCAAGAAAAAGAAAATAGAAAGAAAGGAACATACATAGATGGGCGCAGATCGCAGGCCGCTGCCGTGGGTCGCTGGAGCCCGAGACGACGCGCGGTTCGGGCGGCGAGGCCTCGCCGCCCGGAGAGCCGCAAAAGCACGTACGCACCGCCTCGAGACCCAGCGTGTTCTCTCGAGGCATCTCAAAAACCAGAACGCGCGAAACGTCCAGAAATTTCTCGCTGCCCAATGGCAGCGTAGTTGAAACCACATGCGGCGGAGCAGGCGGCCCCCCGGTGGGCCCCCGCTCTGTCCAGCCGGGAGAGGAGGATGCGGCGACATTCCACACTAAACATGGCGTTGAGCGGGACCAGGCCCCCACACAGTGCAGGAGGTGGCACAAGGCATTCAAGGAGGGCCGGGAGGAGGTCGCTGACAAACCCTGTTCTGGACGCCCAGCGGCGACCAGTACCAACGAAAACGTGGATTGCATGCGTGGATTACTGTGTTCCGACCGTCGGTTGAGCATCCAACAAATTGCTTACGCCCCAAAACATGTCCTCATTTGCGGCACATGGTAGTGGAGGGCTCCAGAAATTTTAACCACCTTGGGTTCTTTAGCATTGTCAGTGCATGTTAAAGAACCCCAGGTGGTCGAAATTTCTGGAGCACTGCACTGTGGCCTCTCTCTCCTTTCTACCTCTGTATCTCTTTTAATCCCTTTCCCTTTTACCCCACAGATGCTTAGCTGCGCTCATGACATGGGCTTAGCGTCCTTTTCTTAATTAGCGTCCTTTTCTTAACCGAACGCGCATGCACACACACACCCACCCCAAGGGTCTGCAAATGCGCAAGGTCTGCCGTCCATTTTGAGTTTGTACCGAAGGGAGAAACTGTCAACTCAGTCTTTTACCTGGAGGTACTCAAGAGGTTGAAACGCCAGGTCGCGCATGAGGACTGACATCAGACATGGTCAAGCTCCACTGTGCAATGCCCCCAGCCACATATTTTTCATCATTGCCAACTTCCTGGCCCAGAGCAACACCCTGGTGATCCCCATCCCCCTTAAATTCCCAACTGTGCTCCGTGTGACTTGCCTGACAGAAGAGGGAGCTGAAAGGAAAACAATGGGGAGACCTTGGAAAAGCATGTGACAGCGTTCCTGAGAGACATTCGCGTCAAGGACTTTAAGAGCACCTTCCAGGCATGGCGGACATGTCTCTGCAGATGTATCGATGCAGGGGAGGGTATTTTGAAGAATTTTAATCATTTGTACATATCCGATGAATAAATCTACTTTTCCCTGAAAATGTGCATTACTTTTGTAATGGACCCTGTAGAACACTAAATGCCTGCATTTATTGCTACATTTCTAACAAGAGACTGTTAGAGCATATTTTCTTAGTTGTTTTTTTTTTTTCAGAAGGATTATGCATAGCTGTATGCACCTTTTTTTTTTTTCCAGATTGATGAACTGACAGATACGTACAGCTTTGTGGTGAACTGCCTCAACTTGGAATTCAAGGAGTAGGTGCCATGGACTTGCTGGTCTTTTTGCCAAATGCATTTTTTCTTTTTCCTATTTTTTACCGGTGTCAATCGCCAACAGCTTCTTTGCCATGAGAAATTATAGAGCTGCTGAAGATTTTGCCAACCTGTTGTGTTTCCTTGATGTGTTGATTGATGCTTTAGTTTCCAACACTATGCTGACATCCACACTGAACAAGGAGTGTTGTCCACAGTTGGATAGTATTAAAGGGACCCTGAAATGGTTTTGACGATTTTGTGCAAACATGGTGATCCGGTAGAGCGGGTCACTAGGACCATTACAGGACAGATTTTAGCGCTGTGCGTAAAGTGTGTAATTTACAATAAGGTTTTGAACACGCGTATCGCAAAAGGTCGCAGCGGCTCGCCACAAAGCGTTTTCAAACGCCCCCGTCATCGAGCGATCGAATGAGAGGTCGCTGATTGGCCCCGACCCAAGTGACGTGCACGTAATTTTCAAAACCTAGCTGCGAACAACGTGCTTCTACAACGTACTCCTTCGTTTCAGCCAACGGTATCATCGCGGCATCTGGCGGCGTCACACGAGTCGCCGGCGCTCTATTACAGAGGGCTAGCACTGCCGAGGCGGGCGACCTCAGTGAGGATATCGGGGCGCTATGTCACTACGGGAGGCTCGGCAGAGCGGCTGACGCGGGAGGCGCTGTCGTCGCTAGCGCGCACTCCGCAGCAGATCGAGTTGAGGAGGAACAGCAGTGGTAAGGAGGAAGGCGACAGAAATAAGCCCATAGCTGCCTTAGCGCATTGTGCTTCGCTTTATTTATGGTGTGAATGATTTCGCAATTGTGTTGCCTAATCAGTGACGCAATGTCAAAAAAACGTTTCAGGGACCCTTTAAGCACATTGTCTTGAGTGTGCATTTGTTTTGCTGGAGCGATCATACTGAACGCACATGAAAAGACTGGTGAACAAGTGCATGAGCTGTTAGAAAGGGACTTCAGATTTGTCACTATGTGTAGTTGTAGAGAACGAAGTGTGAGCCACGTTGACGTTTGTCTTGGATGATTTGCACATACAGCACTAACATCGGGGGCAGATACAGGCCCATGTGAACACAGAGCTGAATTCTTTATTCTTCTCTCTTCACACTTGTAATTCATGCTGCTATCAAAAACATTTTTTAGAATGGTTTATGATGAAGACTTACTTTGCTCAGGAGCTCCTACCTCATTATGCCAGAACTGATAATTTTCAGCAATAACCATACCAACTTCAGTTGTTAGGCTTGTTGCATTAACAAAAAGTTAAAATCTATTGACTTATGGAAGCAGGTATCTTGCTGTCCAAGAAAGGTGTTAAGCAAGACTACCTCAATTGTCCGCTGATTTCCCGACAGCCGCATTATAACCGGTCTTTTATCTTACAGAGCTGCACAGTAAGCGGTATGCCTATACATTAAGTTCTATGGGAGGGTAAACGGGGGTAAGAAGAAGCCGCATTATAGCTGGTCCTGCACTATAAGCGGTTACGTCATAAATAGTCTCTGCTGTGTATATATATATATATATATATATTGTAACAGCACAGCAACCTACACATAAACAAGTACTAGAGTTGTGTCAGTCGCGTAGAAACTGTTCGCTGCGTACACATTGTCTCTTCACGTCCCAGTGTTACCGCACTCCCCTCACGCACGCGCACCACTCGTGCTGTTCGCTCGTGTGACCATGCGACGACGGTGTGGTGTCGCTATGGTGCCGCCGTGGTCACAGCACCAACCCTGACTCCGTCAACGGGCCGGACAAGGCATCGTCCTGGACGTAAAGCCGGGCCACATGGACGACGGTGACCTGCGAACCAAATAGCCTCAGGTTCGCTCCAAGGCCTAGCCTGTGGCCATGAGCACAGGCTCCGCTAGTAGCCGCCCGGGCTCACCGAAGAATACTGGGGGAGCCAAACGGACTAGTAGGGGTGACAGCCACTCCCCGAGAACAGGACTCTCACCCGAGAACAGACTGGAACTGCAACGGACCAGCAGCTGTTGCTTCCCGAGAACAGGACGTCTTGGCTGCAAGCTTCTTGCCTGTCTCGCTGCCTCATGCTTCCCCGAGCGGCGCCACTGCATACAGCACACACTTCTGCTTCTTCTAAGTTTGAGGCCTTTTCGGTCCCCCACTCGTCAAACAATACTACACTCACTATATATATATATATATATATATATATATGTATATATATATTCGTTGCCCAGATGTACACCATTATTTTGCTAGAGCTTTCATAAAACTGTCATCAACATAACAATTTTAACTTGCAATCTTTTACACCAAGTTTGTCCATTTTGCTCTGTCAGGTGGAATTTACAGAGCTGCAACGTTGTCTTTTGGTGCAGAGTTACGAATGCTTAAAGAGGCACCGACACCAAAATTTCACTGCTAAGATAGGCCTGCAGGATCAATTTTCATAGACACTCACATCATCTACCAAATCTCAGCAGCAAATATAGGTCGGAAGGTAATTTAAATTAATATTGAAGTTTGCGTGCATAATCGAGCGTTATACGCCACACCTCGCGACATCGACAATACCAAAGGTGACTGAAAAGGACCCTCAATTTCCAGGACATCGCAATGGCAGCCAAGATCCAAGCTGTGCCACTAGCAATGGTGTCGTAGCCACCATTGCTCTTTCACCACTCTTGCGTTAATAAACTCCCGGCGATACCAGGCTTCAAGAAAATCGTTGCCACTGGACAACAATGGTTGCGATGGCGATGACAACAGGCAGGACGAGTGGCAGGTAAAAGGATACGAGCCCATGTTACAGGCCGTGCAGACGTACATCATGTTTCTTGCACTCACATGGTCAAATTTGTTTACCCCGATGCAAACGCTATGTGGCACTAGTTGCACCCATGGCTTGTCATTTTCGGTATTTTCCCAAATCAAAACTGAAACCAGCCAGCAATAAACAGGCTCTAAGTACACTCCAACCTCATTATAACGTAACGGGATATAACAAAATAATGGATATAACAAAGCAAATAACATACCCTTGAAATTTTCAGACATACATGCATTTTAAACCTTGTTTTAACGAAGTAAAATGGGCCTTTCAGTGTATCGATATAACAAACTAAAGTTCTTGTCTCTGAAACCAAAAATTGGCATGCGTTTGCGCCAAAAGAATCTCTTCCAGCAGTGCACACCAATATGCACTGCTGCCTTCCTCTGTCCTATTGCAGTCTTTTGCCATCCACATTTTCTTTTTCTTCCTTTTCTCACAGCAGCTCAATGTCAGCATGGCCTCCGAGATCACACTGTGCCGATCTCTGAGGTAATGCTAACTGCACAGTCCAAGGGCCGGCAGTAGAGGTATGCCTGACAAATGCAGTGGTGTGCCTTTGCTTGCGTGGGGTGGTAAGAAATGGTTAGCGCATCCACTTCTCTCATTACGGGTGCCTGCGAATGCTACCAAACACTGTTGTGGCTAGCTGTGGTCTCTCCAGGAGCGCATCTGTGATGTACCTAGCAACCTTGGGAACCACAAGCCGGCCAGGCCAAGCCCTAAGCGGGGGACATTCGTTGGCCCCCGTGTATGCATAGTATGCAGTAGTAGCAGCAAAGGCGGCGTGCTCAGTAGCTCGCTGCGTGCTGCTCGTCAACGAGGGGCATGTTTTCACTGTTGACTGATTCAACAGCGGCGCCATTTCTCTGGTTTCACAGTAACATGGACGAGCCACTGCGCTATACAGAAGCTAACGACAACCCGAAGCGACAGCACGCAGCCTGTCGCGCTGTCTGCCAATTTGCACGGTACTGACGAGTATGTTTTACTGCTTTTAAAAACGTCATCACATGTGCAGCTCTATGTAGCATTCTCGTGGGCCACAGGGCCTTCTTATTTGCAAGTTTAAGTTATCGCACCCAAATGGAAAATATTGCAGTTAGAAGCAGTACTGGTTATAAAGAAATACTGGATATAATGATACAATTTTATCTCTCCCTCTAACTTTGTTATAACGAAGTTTGAGTGTGTCACATGCAGGGTCAATTGAAGTGCCACGTTATGACTAATGGGCCCTTAGCTACATGTTACAGCAAAAGACTGTCGGGTGAAAATTTTCGTCAGTGCCCCTTTGAACTTGTGCTATATTTTTCCTAGCCTGCCATGCATTGAGTGTTTCTGCAAAACAGTCAATGTTCTACTTAAAAGTCCTGTTTCCTGGAGTTAATAAAATTCTTCTTATAGGCAACACATTTAATTTACCATAATGTCAGTCTAGCAGTTGCCTTGCAAAAGCGTTTCTGCATTTTACACGTGCTGTTTGAATAAGTAAGTTGGCCTTACCAGTGAACCATTGAGGTCATGCCAAGGAGGCTTGTTCCGATTCTCAACATTCCGAGTGTGATATCGTCGTCTTTGACAGAAGTTGTCAGCAGTGTATTCTCTTTTTCTTAGAACTTTTATGCTGCGAGCTGGGTGCAAGAAATTTTGCAGGATGCTGTGTGTATTCTAACAGGGTGTGTTACAAAGTTGAAAATTGCAGTTCTTAGATCTCAGTCTCAAAGCTCCATGGCAAGCTACAGAGCACCGAATCAGGCATAGCTAGTAAGCTAGGGCTGTTTCGTGTTTGATGCTTTTTAATGCACCATAACTCGTGTCCCTTAAATTTTGTTCTCCCATTTTCAACATGGTGAAAAGCTTTGAGGGTACTGTGACGTTTACAGTTCCGCAATACTCAGACCCTGCTTGTACTCTAAAACATGGCTGATGGCACCTTTTTGACTCTTGTCCCATTTCTAAAACTTCAGTCTCGCAGGTTCTCTGCATTGGTTGTGTGCATGCTCGAGGACCAATAGGATTAATTAACATTGATATCCACCTTTAATATTCTGGAAATTGGGAGTCACAAGTCTAAGGCACCTTTGGGCTGGTGCCATACATGACAAAATATGCGGTGCTTTGGGATTTCTAAACTTGGGTGCTTTTGTTTTCGCAATCGGCCTTAGTGTCTTGAAATCACTTGCACAAATGACATGCGTCAGTCGTAGTCTTCATAGGGGGGCTTGTAATCACTCGTAGGCCCCAGGTGGTAAAAATTTCCGTAGCCCTCCACTGAGGAGTTTCTCATAATAGCGTGGTTTTAGGACTTAAAACCCCAGGAATCAATTGATCACTACTAAGGGCTTCATGTCATAAATGCTACTGCAAGCAAGGCAATAATTGACATCTTTAAGCAGCTTTTGTTCAAAATATTTTATTGACAAAAACAAAGCCACCATTCCGAGAAGATTTAAAATTATCGTGCACATGCAGTCGTGCATTATACATATGAAAACATAACTGTTATAAGCAGCAATAAAGATGTGCTAGAGAAGAATATATGTAAAATGCACACACTTGATCTGATATTTCTTTCTTGTAAACTTCACTACTGAAATTTGCTATCTTTTGGTTAAACAACCACGATTATGTGTGTACTAGAAAAATTGGCTTGTAAAAAGCCAAGAAAATAAATAAATACTCACATTTTAACAATGTTGCTAAAGTGGGCAAAGTAGCACCAAGCAATATTTTCACAAAGTGTTCAAGCTGTGCACACATGCACACCTAAAGGGAGGACGTCTGACATTTCATGATTTCGTATAACTTTGGACAATCTATGTAGAAAAATTGGCACACAGGAAGGAGACTTGCTAGCGTAGCCATTTCTCTCGTGCACCAAAACGAGCACTCAAAAGTGATGACAAGTTTGCAAGAACACAAGAAAAATTATTGCGAAGAAAGCAGTGGATGCTTCCGTTAAACAGTGTGGTGCGTCTCCACTAGCCCTGCTGCTCGTTTCTGCACCTTCAAGTTATGCCTTTGCAAGTGCATCTTCTTTAGGCTAGAACTACCCACTAAGTCAACATGTGGTCGAAGGTGAGGAGATGCACAAATATTTGGAGGAGGTATTTTTTTTTTTCATTTGAGGACAAAACTGAGCAATAGATGCAGCTTTAGCTGCCAGATGATTTGTTCATGTTATTTCTTTTATAAGTCAGCTTTTTGCTTGGCACGTATAGCGGTGAGTGAGGCACTAGTGAAGAGTGGAAAGTATTTTGAAAATTTAACACCTGGTATGAAGTGCACACGCAGTGTGATGAATGGGCACCCCCAAGTATGGATGCTGCATGCCTATGATGTCTCGCATTTGCACTCAGTCAAGATGATGGTTTCGAGGAATAGCTTATTAGAGCTCGTCATGCTTGGGGCCACTGAACTCCTCCCTGGAGATGACGCCATCACGATCCTTGTCCTCATGTTGGAAGATCTCCTCAACCATCTTGTCTGTGTCTGGCAGGTCCTTGAGTCCAGCAGCTTGTGCAGCTGGGAGCTGCTCTTTCAAGTATTTGCTGATCTGCAAATACAACACACGTCCATCCAGTTTATGAGCTGTCACTGGCAGACGTCATAGCATCGTTTCATTCACCACTTTTGCTCACCGTCTCTTTGCCATGTCTATACTTTGCAGCTCTGTCTATACTTAGCAGCTCTGTTTACAAAGTGTGCTTTGCAGCACACTTTGTAGACGGGGTGCTCTAGCAAAATTTTTTCAAAATTACTTGCGAAGTGGGCTATCCACAGAAAACGGAAAACTTCTTTATAAGGAAGCTGCTAACTGTGGTGGATGTCAAACATGTGCTAATTAGTATGCCCTAATTGACTGGCTAATTAGAGGTGTTTTGATATTATTGCTAATGGGTTTGTAGCTATAAAGGAGATGTATCAGTTTTTGAAACAACAAAATAGTCTACTGCAGTGCGAGAAAACCTGGACTTTTGCCCTCACCAAAACCATCCATGACCAAAACAAAACTGAGCCCATGAAGAGTGCCAGAAGTCATGTGCCAATGCAACCGTCTCCGGTGACTTGTTGCAAGGATTACGGCAGCCAGTTCGAAATGTACAATGTGCCATTTTTTTCTATGGCTGTGAAGCCTCAGCGCTCAGCATAGATGGCAGCCTGGCGTTGGTTTGCTTATTCAGTGGGTGCAAGAAAGAGAATATTTGTCATCGCAAGCTACACGGCCGCAAGTTTTGAGAGTCCATACATTTCGCTACAGTCGTTGGAACACGTACATACACCACCAGCGGATGTTGCGCGTGCACATGACTTTTAGGGTGGATTTCCATTTCATGCAGGTTTCCGTGGGCCGCAGGATGACTGTTTTAAAACGTGATACAGCATCGTCGTATACATGGCTACAAACTCACCCACTGGCAATGATTGACTACCAAGCGTTGCGAAATTAAAAGTTCATTAGACGATTTTAATTCAATAGCTATGCTGTTTGCATGTTCCGCAAACGTCCACCGAATACGGCAGCTCACTCTTCAATAAACCTGTCTTCGGGAATATTCGAATGAGTTCGCTGAAGCTTAATTCGAGGATGTGCTCAATAATGCATGCACACAAGATAAATTCTCAAGCATTTCCATGTAGTTCTGTGTAAGCGCTGCGGCACTGCGGGCCACTGGCGGCGTTGCCACGATTAGACAAATCTTTCTCAACCACGGCGCAGTGTCGTGGAAAAAGGGGTGAGGGGTAAAGGAATCGAAAGAACATTCTTGAGATATCCGCCTGACTGAGCGCTAGGTCGCAGTACTTCTCACCCCATGACAGAAAAAAGAAAAATGCATTTAATCCACGCCGTGGGAACCGTCGGAACAATGTAGCTGTTCTTTTATAGTTAATCGTGCCGTAACTGGCAAGGGTGTGAAGTTATTTACATCATGACCTTTCAGTTGCGTTAATCATACATTTGTACCCTTATTCAATTCAGTGTTTATCTTTCAAAGAAAGGAGCAGTCGCAAAAAAGCTACTGCAACGAGTAGCTTAATGGGGTGACAGCCCCCTTAGAATGACAGCAACAGACAGTGGCGGCGTCTCGATACTCCACCCTTCATTAGCTACTGAGCGTACCCTACCCTTCACCACGCAGCCATGCGTTTTGAGCTATGGAAATTCGGCCGCCGCTGCGAGGATCGAACCCGCAACTTCGAGCTAAGCCTTTTCTACACTTTTTGCACTTTGGGCATCGCATAACCACCATGCAGTGGGCCAAGGGCAGGTGGGTCGTTCCGTTCACCACCGCTGAGGTTTCGTTGGTGATAGTCTGGTTATTGAGCCTGGGGACGAACTACTTCCGCAACCCATAAGGGAACACGGCACAGCGCCAGTGGGGTTGGGGGGAGTGAAAGACATCTGGCACCCCAGCCCCTATTTCGCTCGGAGCTGAGTAGATTAGCAGAGATGAGAGAAATGGCTGGTGCCTAAAACATGCCCTACGGTACTACGGTACATATGGCATGGTGACGTGTTTCCGGCTCCGTACGTGCTTCGTTAAAGTGCTTGCAGTACACGATAGTTGCCTTTAATATCAGTGGGTGCAACTATCAGAGGAGGGATGTTACCACTTGGTCTAGAGAACGCTCGTGAAGTAGACGCCTGCGCACGTAGAGGGAGGAGGAGGGGGGTACATTGCACTACGTTTTGACCCAAATGGCCTGTGGGATAGGGTTGGAAGGGGGACGGGGCGGTGCAGTGAACCTTCGACTGCCCCCCCAGCCCCCTTTCTTTGTTTCTCCCCTCTAATGGAGCACCCTGTGAAGGTCTGTGGGTCGACGCCAACGTGTCCGAGTCGCGAGACTGATATAGTATCCCTTGAGTGTTTGACCGATAGTACCTCTCCAGCTAACGCTGCCCTGACCAATGGCATACGTATCACTGTCTACACGGCGCCTGGCACGACCATCCTGTTTTCCCAACACCCAAGATGTCGGTGTCAGCACGATTCTTCGCAGTTCGTAAAGCGCCGCGAAAGCGACACATGATTTCGTATCACTCGCCTCTTCGCGTGTCAGCTGCTCGTCCTGGTCGCTGTCGATCTGCTTGAAGACGTTGACGGGCGGCGGGCCGTCCTCGATCTTGGTGAGCTCGGTCTCGAAGACGAGCGTCGCCCCGGGCGGGATGCGGTCTCCGGCGCCGGCCTCGCCGTAGCCCAGCGACGGGGGCACGGTCAACTTGCGCTTGTCGCCCACGCACATGTCGAGCAGGCCCTGGTCCCAGCCCTTGATCACCTGGCCCAGGCCGATCTGGAAGCGGAACGGCTCGCCCCGCTGTCGGCTGCGATCAAGTGCACGCACGCAACGTTCCAGATTAGGCGCTTGCGCGAGCAGAGGGGCACGCCGACGCATGGCGTCGTAGCTTCGTTGACAAGTATTTGTCGCTTTGATATAAAATCCCTAGGTAACGTTTTGAGGACTATTGGCCCTGTGTGTATACTCTCATTTGAGCAAATTAAGTTCAACGTTTGCCGAAATTGTACCAGCGCCAACTAAAACGGCAGTACTTACGCGTTTCATTCAGAAAAAAAAATAAATAAAACGTAATAAACAAAGCGGACAAAAGCACATAACTCGTGTATGCGGCAGCAACGTACGGCAAACCAGGATTTCGGTGGCGTGAAGGCAACACAGGGAGCTCCCGCGCAAATCAATGTCTTGGTGGGTTCATCCACTGCAATTAGGCGTGAACCTTTACACCGGTGTCGTAAGGTGCACTGCTGATCGCAGCCAAGCCCGGTCGGGTCTAAATTTGCGTTCTGGCTGTAAAGGCCGTAGTGGGAGAGAGCGTTAGGAGTAAAGTTGATGGGCGCTGGGGTGACACGTTGCTCCCCGCTATGAAGAGTCCTGCGCACGCCTATGCAAACTAACTCAACTTCCTGTGATCTTCTAGGAGGAGGTACTTAACCTACGCCGAGGCATTCACTTCCCTAACTCTATACTTGTGACGTCGTTATAAACCTTCGTCTGCCCTGCCTTTGTAATGCCAAAGAACGACTCGCGAACTATTCTATAACGCAATCTAGTGTCCGCATCGCTGTCCATTCCGGGCTATGCTGCGAATCAATGCGTTAAACAAAATGATCCGGGACAGCTGTTATGCGAAGCTCCTGACGCCACGTTTCGCATGGGAGTTCTAAACGATCGGCGCTGCTGTGTTGATCCAGCGAGCTTAGGGTTGGGAGAATACTCGACAGGTGATCCGTTGTCGAGCTGTCTGTCGACACCTTGGGACAGGCCAGGTGCGTTTTCGCAGCTGCATAGAAAACGCGCAGCCACTGCCTCTGCTGGACGATACCCGTATCAGATCGCTCGCTGTTCACAAAAATTGCAACGCTTTCCTGGATGCACTTTGGAGTCATCGCGGTAATTACGGTCGTTTTATGTCTTCCAGAAAAATTCGCCATGCTGCACATATATAGTTCTGGTTTACATATAAAGGAGCTGTTCTCAATGGGCCAAACTTATCTTGAAATAAAGAAAAAGGTACGGCTTTGCGGTTATCCTTTATGGCCTACAGCTTCAACCGCGGGACCTGCCTTCCCTTGAAAAAGACCGGTCCCGCGGTCGAAACTGTTATCCGCAAAGATATGCCGCCCACCGCTTTCGAAAGACCGCCCACCACACCACTCCACCCTACCCCTTTGACACTTAATTAAAATGCGCGCCTGAAGGACCAATGGCATCTGCACGAGCATATATAAGTGTAAACCACCAGAAATGCTCAACGTTTTTAGTTTTCATAGGAGTGTGTATGTTCCGCCGAATCCCACACAACCGATTAGGGGACAACGTCGCTTGTCTTTGCAGCGCTGTTCGAGGCACGCTTAGCTTTGTGCTGTGGCCGCAAGATACGAGCCGGCAACAAACGCTGTTTTCCTCTCACTCTCTCTCTCTCTGTGTGTGTGTGTGTAGTTGCTTTTGACTATATCCGGGATTCGGTCGACGAGTGGAAATGATCTACTTAAAGGGACACTGCAATGGAACGCTAGAGTGGTTTACACCGATAGATTATTATTAGAGAACTCCACTGTTGATGATTTTCTCAGTTTATGCTCAATATTAGAAGAGAAAATCAACATCAAAGTTTCATCTTTGAATCCTGCGCCAAAACCTTGAGATGACGTCACGAACCCCATTCTTTTTTTTTTTATGTAGGACTTAGTAGACGCCGTCAAAAATGTATGACGTCACGCACATTAGTGCCAGAACATCCGAGCAGGCGTCGCCACTTGTATTTTCGCGCATTTTCTAGGTTACCATGTAGGCCCCCTAGTTACCAAGGGTCTTCTGGCGACAGCGGTGCTTCTGGTGATGTGAGAGGGCTATTCGTACACAAGAAAAATCGCGATTCGCTTTAGCGCCCATTTAAGGCACGTCATGTTTAAGCGCGACGCACCTTCATCACCACTCGCTCGTGTGTCCGACTGCTACAGCACTGCAGATATAAGCTCTGTATTTTGCGGGCTTTTTTTTTACGGCACAAACAATGATCTATCAATGGTAATTACTTCAGTCGGTCATTTTTTATTTTGTATCTACAACTTTCGTATTAACAATTTCTTGCTGAAGCGGAGAGGGAGAGAGAGAGAGTGAACATGCCAAAGGAAGTCCGCAATAAATTAGAATTAAAGACTGCAGTGAATAAATAAATTAGAATTAAAGACTGCAGTGTAAAATTTGCACTTTCGTTTCATTTTCGCCGCGACTTTTAATGTGTCTCTATTTACGAAGAAAATCCTGTATATATTTTTCGTCGGTAGGCTTCATATGCTTTCACGAGAAAAAGAAAAAAAAAAACAGAGCATTAGCTCATTTGCACAGGTTCCTGAACTTACTTCAAAATTCTTTAAAAATGAAGTTACCAACTGAAGAATATGGACATCTTTCTTTTGTTTGGGATAATAAGTGGTGTCCCTCTCGTAAACTGGAAGTGGCAATAACAAAATTTCGCTGTCGTATCCCTCCATTGAACTTTTATTTACACAGGTCTGGTCTTGTGCCATCTCCGCTATGCTGTTATTGTCGAGAGCCTGAAAACATTGATCACTTTTTAATTACCTGTCAGCGCTATAGTAGTCAGAGGAAAAGGCATTCCGAAATTTTATTCAGGAATTTAAACATTCCCCTGAATTCTCAGAACATTCTTTCCTTTGGAGCGTCCTCACTAGGTTATAGCAACAGGTACGTCTGCTTAGCCATGTGCAATTTCCTTCGTGACACAAAAAGAATTCATTGCTAATCATCATTCCATCCAAATCTTCGTACCTCGAAATTGCTCCCACTAGTTGATTAAACCTCAAATTATTTTATTATGGTTCATTTCTATTATAGTCTATCGTTTTCTAACATTTCATTCTTACTTACGTTACCGATTCTTTATTCTTCCTTTGTTTTAGCTCAATTTTTTTTTCCCTCTTTATATTAACCGCCGGCTTCATGGCCAATCCCCCGTGGTGGGCAAGAGCCGAACTTCAAGGAAAAAAGAAAGAAATGCGCCGTGTCAGCAACGTGCACCTACGTGGCACAGGCATGGTGGCTGGCCATCGGAGGTGGTGCGCACTGTGAAGTTCACCAGTGCGCGCTCCAATATAAGCATTCTTTAAAACCGAAAACCAAGCCAATTTCAAGCTCCCCAGTCGCAGGGATATCACACCAGACCGATCTACCAATAAAGGTTTTGCAAAAATCTCACATTTCAACATTGCAATACGCTGAGAGGCGGATGCGACCATTCATTCCGCAGCATTCATTCTCCCTGAGCGCTCTCGAGTGTCGCAAAAAGTCTCATTCGTAATTGGCGGCATCTGCGCGCATGGGCGGGCCAGTGTGTACGCACCTGGAGTCAAACTCCTTGCCGTCCAGCAGGGTGCCGGTGTAGTGCATCGACAGGATGTCTCCCTTTTTGCTCTTGCGGCTGCAACTGTCGGAACTTTTCACGACTTCCACTTTGAGCTCCTCGTCTCCGTCGCTCAAGGCAGGCTGCGCGCATACCGCGACAGCGATCAGTATCGCGAGGCACCTCATGTCGCTCCCCTTTGGAAAGTGTGGAGATGCGAGATCGATCACGCAGCTGCCGACGCGAAACTTTTTTTGAAGCCGGCCACGCTGCAGCGGACGGCGGACAACGAAAAAGCCACGTCTGCTACAACGCCGCGGTGGCCAGACCTCCGCGGACTTTCCGCGCTAGATGTGGAGAAATAACTGTGCTCGTGTTGGAATTGGACGATCGCACCATGGAGAAGAAAGCGAACGTGGTGCAGGGACTTCGAGCACCCTTGGAGTATTTTTCAGAGAGCATGTTATTCAACTAGGCGTAAACGTAGGCGCAAGACACGTTGCGCTTTACGAAAAGTGATTGTGGCGCATTGCCCGCTGTCCACGCCGCTGGGAGTTACTCATGTGCGGCAAGAGTTTTGAAAAGCATCTTAACGAGTTATCAAATGATGTACGTTAGACCCTAAAGAGTCAGGGATAGGGCGATATAGATGACTCCGAAGTCTGTCTGTGAAGAGGACAACGAGGGAACACTATTAGCGTGCTAACCGTACGGTAAAATGTAATAATCTCGAGCAAGACAGGGGTTATTGCAGGGTGACCATTCGCTTTTCAGCACGTCTTCCTTGTTCCTTCCATTTACACTTTCGAACCTTTTTTTTTTTTTCCTCACTGCACCCTACAGGTCCTCTGGTCGAGGTAATTACATAGTGCGGTCATGCAACACATTCAGGTATCGTATACAAATTTTGAAAAAGAGAGAAATATTGCAATATGCCACGTAAGCAGAACACGTGTAAAACTTATCTTAAGGAATAATAAAGGAAACATGGCAGTTTCTCATTGCAGAACGTCTATAGGGCATAAGATACACGCGCGAAAAAATTTCTGACAGTCGTCTTCTGTTGCAATGTCCGAAGGTCCATTATTCCACTCACAGTAGACGCTGACCCACAACCCACATGTATTAGTAATTCGAAGCAACTGGTTCAACGTTGTAGGGCTGCTTAACGCATAGAAAGTTTGAATTCTAGGAGTTCGATGAGTAAAATGCACAAATTTAGTCCTTGAGAGATTTAGCGCCACCAATAAAAAAATTAAGTCTCGTATCGAACACTACAATATACTATATTCCAGAGAGGATGTAGGATGAAAAATTTAATTGGGGACGAAGTGCTGTCCCATAATTCGTTAATTAAAAGGAGTAACCGCCCGAGAACGCTGCCTTGCAGTACGCCTGAATAAGTCGCCACGTATTTTCTTGAAGCAAACTCCGGCAGTTTTTCTACCATATTGTGATATCACTGTTTTTCAATAGTCCTATTAGTCCGGTAGGAGCCAGGGTGATTCAATGTCCTCGAAAACTTACCAACAATTTTAAATAACCGGGTGAACCGAAACGTTTAGACGCTTCGTGTAGCGCATGTGACGACGGCACAGCTTCCCCGCCATCAGAAAAATGGAGCTGGTGACCGAAAAATGAAAGTGGCGAGGTCCTGCGACTAATTCCATCATTTCTAAACTTAAAAAATTCATTTTCATGAAAAGTCAATTATTTGCAACAGCCTGGCTGGGTATATATTATTACAGCACCCAAGAGAACATATACTGAAACTTTCATTGAGGTCAGTGGACAATGAAAAATCGTCGGAGTTGTTCACTTCTTTCATTTCTTCCTTTGGTCCAGATCCGTGATTTAGTGTCATATTGTAAGGAAGCGAATCATGGAACTTTCTCACAGCTTGTCAGCACATTTAACTGACGAAACCGACCCAGCTATAGCTTTCTGTGCGGAGTCAAAATAACTGCCGAGCGTCTAGCGCCAGCTGCTCCCCATATATATCGCAAGGAACTAATTATAAACAACAATAATAATAAAAACGCATTGTGTATTAAACACGCACATGCGTGATAGCCCGAGCAGAAAGGTAAAGAACCTGAGCCTGACATCGCCCTGATGACGTATAGGAAAGATAGTGAAAAGAGCTTCATGAGTGAGAACTATGGAGGAGGTCAGTGAACCGTAGTGTATATGACTGGAATAGTTATGTTTGGTAGGAACGCGGAGGACTACCGAACTACGTGGCGTGCGCTTAAAAATACGCTTTGTGTATGTTTTTGTGTGTACGTCTAGACAGCTATACAGAAGTTGGTATAAATGTTCATATATTTTGTGCGTTAAGCGCGCACCGCATGTCAACGTCGTCGTCCAAGTTGCGACAATGGAACAACATATGCAACGCGGAGGAGAAAACCGGGTGGCGTGGAGGCCGCAGAAATTTCACTATTTATTTATTTATCTATCTATCTATCTATCTATCTATCTATCTATCTATCTATCTATCTATCTATCTATCTATCTATCTATCTATCTATCTATCTATCTGAGTTAGACATGCAGGCTTGCGACAGTGCCTATAGCGTCATGTAGTCGATAATCCGACGAAAGTTCGTCTAGTGAGCTAACATGACCTGAAGGCAGTGCCCGAAGGCAATTAACCGAAACACGCGGATTAATTCAAACCTGGCCGCGGCGATCACATTTTCGATGGGGGCGAAAATGCTAAGAGGGCCATGTACTGTGCGATGTCAGTGCACTTTAATGAACCTCAGGTGGGGGCCGAAATTTCTGAAGCCTTCCACTACGGCTTTCCTCTTATTTCCGCTCTTTTCGTTCCCTCTCCCATAATCCCGTGGAAGCTAAGCCGGGCTGCTGACAAATAAGGGCTGCTGACAAATACGGCCTCCAAAATTTGTGCTTCTATGCGCGTAGCGTGTATTTAGAAATGCACACAATGGCTGCAATCTGAAGGTCTGAATTTTGTACCTGGTCGAGAATTTCACTTTCCTCGCCGTGCGTTGCATTGTCTATGTTGCATTGTCTCCATTGTCACAACCAAGATATGCTACACGGACGAAGACTAATTATACGACAATAGCGGTGGCCAAGCTGGAATGTATGAGCCTGGGTTTGTCGTTTCTCAATGCTGTTGATGCTTCTCATTTTTATTTAAAGGAACGTTGATTTTTGCTTGTTCTTACTGTTTTTTTTTCTTTTGTTGAATGGACACTGAAAATGTAAAGTGGTTTATAATGATAACTTTTATTTAAAGAACTTGATTAGCGTTTATTTCGCCATTATAAGTTCGATATTGTAAGAAAAAAATGAATGTCAGAGTTTAGTTTTGAAATTCGCGCTGTAACCTCGGTTTCATGACGTCAGAAGGCCAATTTCTTTTTTTTTTTTTTCGTATTCCCCCAATTTCGCCCTATTGGCCCAGTGTGTCACCTATATGTGAAGAATATGGCGATCATATGAAGCTATATATTTACCGACGCGTCTGCAGGCCACGACGGCAAACGCGGTTCTGCGGCTTTTTTCTGCCCGTCGATTGACGTCAGACGGTTGTTCCGAATATCACATATCCAACCTCACCAACAAATGCAGAGCTGGCAGCGACTGATGTTGCTCTGAAGTAGGTACAGCAAAAATTAAGCACATCGAAGGTCGTGATCCTCAAAGGCTCCCGTGAGGCCCCGAGTAGACTGCACAGCCGAAAGAAACGAGGCCAGCGCTGTGTTTAATCAAGCATTATTTCAGGAATCGCATAATCGTGCACATAGCCCCATTGCTACTATATGATTTCAGCAAATATTTGCTGACATACATCATATATAGTAGCATTTTTCTATCATTATGCCCGGTGATGCCGCATGTTTCGACTAGTTCAATTTTGAATCGGTTGATTCCCGGGGTTTTACGTCCGAAAACCACGATATGATTATGAGAGACGCCGTAGTGGAGGGCCCTGGAAATTTCGACCACCTGGGGTTCCTTAACGTCGCCGACATATCGCACAGCACAAGGACCTTAACATTCCGCCTCCATCGTCTGTTTGGCATTAGGGTACCTTAAACGCATTTAGGAACCTTTGCACTAGGTCGGTAGCACAATCAATTTACGTGTAGTTATAGCTTGGCGCATGCAGTCATTTGGCTCAATTTCGAAAATATGGCCTGCACTAGTCTTTCACAGCTATAATATTTTGGGCATTTGTGCATTGTCCTGAGAATTAACGCGGCATTAGCATTATTATACATTTTGTGATAAGGGCGCTCTTCGGTTACTCCGGTTCGTGCCTCAATATCTTGCTGGTGCCACAAAAGTGTGCATGTTTCCCATGACTGCGTCACCATCTAAATGGCGTATCTGCACTGGACGCTTTCGTGGTGACAACCCCTGTCAGAAATAGCGCATAGAAACCGCATTTAAGTAAGTCCGCGCGCATGCTTATATTGTAAACCATTTTTTTTTTCGACTTATATGGTTCTATGTCATTTAACATTTCTGTCTCGGTTTGTTTGAATATTACTAAACCCCGCGTACTGCGAATGTGTTTGTTCTTATGTTCGGCGCGACCGCTCAATACCTTGACACAAAGGTAAAACAAAGCTCAGCTCATACGTATCGATATTTTTAAAGCGGGCTTCTACGCCTAACGTACGTGTGAAGCGGTGCAGCGCACAGAAACGACCTAAACAATGTGGTAGGAGATAGCCGAGTAGACGAGTGAGAGTTAACAGCTGTCAGTATTTCATCCTATCGTTTGCACCTTTCAGGCGCGTGTACTTGCAGTGCGAGGCATCTAAATTGGAGCGAGAAATCGGGGGAGGGGGTTGTATTATTCAGCGCCCTGCAGCAACAAAACTGCTGCAATATAATCCAACCACACTCTGTAAGTTTCCACTCTACTGTTTCTACTGTTTCGAAAGTCGTAGGTTCGGTCGCTACCGAAGTCAGCTGCGTTTTTTCTTTTTCGTTTCTTTAGTTTGCTTTAATTCCTTTCCATTTATTTCATAATTACCGAACTTGAAAACTATAACTTCTCCCTATGCTTTCCTTGGCTTCGTTGTCTGTTGGCTTCATAAAAGGTCGTTTCTAACAAAACGAGCCCTTGGCCCATTCCCTTCTTTCGTCTTTCTACTTTTTGGCCTTCAACAACCTCCATCAGCAACGTTGCCTTGCCGAAATTATCTACGGACCAACATGCGAGCCATGCGAGCCCAACATATGAACGAACAAGGAAATGCAAATCCGCACGTCGGCCTTATAGCCTTCAATCTTGGAGGCAATGTTGTCAGACGGAGGGTACATCAATATTACTACAGATGGCGCCTTCCTCACAAGCAGCTTTTTGGCGTTGCGCGGATATTATGTTGTTTGTTCTCGTTTTAATTCATCACCTTAGCGTTGTAGCGTTGGTGCTACGTCGTTAAACAGTATTGGGTGAATGTGGGGACAAGGCCGCTCATATTCAGACTCTCTTCCCGTTCCCGTTACTAAGAGCACGTTGAGGAACCCCAGGTGGTCGAAATCACTCCGAACCTCTCACTGCAGCGTTCCTCGTAATCATATTGTAGTTTCGGCACGAGAAACCCGAGTAGTTATTATTGCTGACTTGTCGCTGGACGAAATGCGAAATGTGGTAGCTTTCTCTGTGCACGTCACGGCTTGTGTAAGAGCGTTAACGGAGTGCGGCCATGAATCGAAGTTCTCCTATGATACAAAATAAGTGAGTGCCAGTACGTTTAACAGCTGTAGGTAGTGTATTTTATCTAGGACCAACAGCATGTACAGTAATTCAAGTAGTAACGTGCGTCACTGCTTCAGTATGGTCCTCAGCTTGAGTGTCATGCGCTCGATCGACAAGAACGAATGGAATGAGCATTAATGCACGAGCTTTTTATTCAATTGCACGCCAATATGGACGAGTTCTGTGCGAGATGGTATGAGAATAAAACGTCAAATCGGCACAAGAATTATCATAACTGTCGTCATCCCCAAGGTATGCTACTGAACTGTCTTATATATTTAATTATATCTCGACTCCAATTTCCCCAAGTTGGCATTCAGTAAAAGGTTCACTTGAGGTAGAAATCTGCGATCTTCTCGGAAACCAAGCGCGCGCCTGCCGGAGTGACATTCTAATAACTTTCTTCATATAAAAAAAAAATCAGCAAAGAAAAAAAAAAAAACTCAGGTCCCACCGAGATTTGAACTCGGATCGCTGGATTCAGAGTCCAGAGTGCTAACCATTACACCATGGGACCAGGTTGCCGAAGCGTCGAAATGGAGAGCTTATAACGGCTACACAGAACATTTTTATTAAAGGCGAACGTGGTACGATCTTTCACTAGAATTAATTAAGCGCTCTTTTAGTGCGTCTTTCGCGACATCTCAACCAGACACGCAGCGAAATGAGAACGTTTGCAAGGCGAAATACCCGGGACGTAGCGCATGCGCGGAGGAAGTAGCAGACGACAGGGATGTGACGTGACGCGATCCGTACGCCACCTGTATTCGCTGGAATGAAGCCGCCTCCATGTGCCTATGTCCGCTCACAGTGTGCGCGGAGTGAAGTGTGTGGGGTCGGCTGCGGGACCGTGTTTTCGCCAGTGCTGCGATCAGAGACGTCGTCCTCTGTGCCCTGGATTTTTGAAAAAAACCCTGGGATACAGAATACACCTGCCCGTTGTCAAGCGTCGAAGTGACCGTGGATGCAGTGGCAGCTACGCCGGATTAAACGTTCGCCCGGGACCAGCGCGCCGGAGTTGGGGCCCCGTTCGTTCAGAGTGCAGTGACTTCGTGTCAATGACCTTGGATTGAGCACTGTCGCCGTACTGCAAAATGTGAGTGTTTGCACGCACAATGAGCAGCGGTATTGACAACAAACGCGTTTTGAAGTGGGTTCTAAGTTACGTTTTGCCATTGCGCTGGCAATTTGCGTACTTGTCGCGAACTTGATGGTCGAGGACGTTCTCGGGGCCGTTGACACGACGGGAGCGCTGGCCGATCGGCCATTGCGACGGCACGTAGTGCGCGCTGTCCCGCTGTAGGCCCCGTGTCTTTCAATCTATCACTGTACACTGAATTTATTTTGATTTCAAACGCCTCTTTGAGTGGTATGGCTCGTTTGTTGTAACAATTAGTTTCGGCGTATTGTACGTAACGATGCAACGTGTGTCGGAGAGGTCGATGACGTCTCCGAGCCTCTCCTACCTAGTTTCCACGTTCTCGCGTGTGCACTTTTGCGAAAAAGAGAGGGGAAAAAAGTAGGAGGGGATGGGTGGAAAAAAAAATCGCTTATCGCGAAGTTTGATCTTACGCTCCTGCTTGAACTGTGCCTACATAATATTTCTACAATTCTTCGAGAGAGTGAGAATATGAGAAGCTAAACCTGTACGAAGAGTAGCTTTGGAAAGCTGCTTGAGAAAACATTCGGAGAGTCAATCCATGCTCGTTTCGTTATTTGAAATTACCGTGGAATTTATTTGCACTAGCAAATTTTCTTCTTTCTTTCTCTTTTTTTTTTGGGGGGGGGGGGGGGGGTTGAGGGCGGGCACTGAGAGTTAAGCAATGTCGACCTTTCTTCGTATACTAAAAACTGCCCTTCTAGAAAAAGCGAAAAAAGAAAAAAAAAAGTGAGAAGAGAAAAATAAAAAAAAAAGTGTGCATCATGGAAACAAAAGCATGGCTGGTTTGGCCTTGGCCCTGCTGGTTATAAGCGTTTGACTATTCCTGGGCCGTTCTTTAAGCGTAAAGATATCCTCGGCAGCACGTTTATAGCGTAATCGCGTACCTTGCGATGCAAAGAAGCGGTGTTAGGGGTAAAAAATGCGCATATATTTCCAATAAGGCCGCCAGCACGTCGGCGGACGTACAGAAGAACGCAGCAAAACTCTGGTGGGTCGTTGATGCTGCGATCCCCCGAGATTCGGCTCACATCTCGATGTCGTTTCTCAACCTGTTGTTACGCATTAGTATCTTCCGAAAGATGCTGCGGCGGCGGCCGCCGAAGTTTTTTTGAGTGAAGAGCCAGTCGGTATCGGCGCTGGCTTCGGGTCCCGCGTCGGAATCCATAGGCGCGCTGTTCTCTCCGCTGCTGCTGCGCTCTTGGCGGCTGTGTGGCGCGCGCGTTGATGTCGTTGACCCCGGTGGAGGCAGTCGGCCGCATTTCGGGCCGCGCGCGCGCGTAGAGAATGGCGCATCCCATGGTGCGTGCGTGCGTGTGTGTGTGTGTGTGTGTGTGTGTGTGTGTGTGTGTGTGTGTGTCGCTCGCTGGGAGCTCGGGCCTGCTGATGCGGACACCCGCCGTGCTCCCGTTCTGGTCATTCTGCCGCGGAAGGCAGCATGACTCTGCCCGTTTGACTGATAAGAGAAATGCTATGACATTTGCTCCTCCGTGCGCGGCCCATCTCTTGCTGGTTGTGCGGGATCATGTGTGAGGCCGTCTAACGCCTGCTTTTGACGAAGCAATTGTTACCTCTGAGGGCATCATCATTAAAAAAAATAAGAAAAAAGTTGGAAAGAAAGAAAAGAGGGAACGCCAGTTCGCATACCACTACCTGGAGAGCGTGGCGAAAGTTGGAGTTTCTCGACGGGGCACGATGACATTTGACGTGGGATTCGGGGAGGTCACGCCGGAGTTCACCACTTGCGTACAGCTGCGGGTGGGATGGTTCCTTCGCGCTGTTCGGGGTTGCTAAGGAACCTGCTGTAGAGCCCCACCTTTTGTCGCTCCTGTTGGTGAAGAATGAGATTTGTGGCCGGTCGCTTACCCGGCGGCACCCGCGGGAGCTACATGCTCTCTGCTGGAAAGGATACAGATGTCAGCGCTTGTTATTTGCTAGCAGATGCCGTCGCCCCTGAGCGGATAGAGCACCGAAGACATTGTCTTCAGTCAGGTGCGATGTGATCTCGCCCTCAAGGTATCCCCTTTCCTATAATGGGTGTATTCATTAACCAACGTCGAAGATTGCTGGCGATTTTCTTTTTCTCTTCCTAAATATATAAAAAGTGCTGTTACGTAAGTTACAGTGGCCCGCCCGATTGTATGAGAGAGCCGCGTTATGCGAAGCGGGATATTGAATTGGCGGCCATAAAGGTATCTGTGGCTTACGTAGTCCTGTCATCATGGCGCAGTGAATAGTTCCGATTGGTGTTTCACAACCAGTAACTCGAGCAACGAAGGGTCGGCTTCGTATAGGGTGATCCTGCGACACAGTCGGTCATTCAGTTGGGCCTGGTGTGGCCCACGTTCACCGATGCCGTGGAGGCCAGGAAAAAAAAAAAGAACCAAGAAAGAAAGGACCGAAACGATAGGGTGCGTGGGGTGAGGGGCGCTGCCTTGGGCTTCGCGCTGCGGACGCGGCAGCGGCCGGCGACTCCGTCGTCGCTGGGTCGACTGAGTTCACTCACCCCAGCGCTCGCGGGCGCCGTTTGCGGCCGCTGCACGCCAGCCGAGCGCGCTGAGGACGTCGCCGTGACACGCAGCGCTGGGTGCCGGGGGCGCCATCGTGCCATGACGCGGCATGTTCAGAGCCTGCCTCCGTGGCGCAGCGTGCTTGCCCGCGGGACCGCGGGTTCGACTCCTGAAGCCCGTCGAGGGCATCGGGATGATTCCGTGTTGTAAGGGCGCAGGACCGTGTCAGGAGGTCAATGACCTCGGAGCTAACAAAATTTTCATAAGGATGCGTATTGACTGCACCTGTAGTGATGGAATGACGCGGGCTTTGTCATTCCGAAACTTTAGGCTTGACTGCATCGAGGTGCTTATTAAGCTCGTGAGCTGAACAGTAGAGCAAAAGTGGCTTGTAGAAGTCGCCATGAAGATTTTCGCAGCCGATAGCACCAGAATGCTGTTTAGGTTACGTTGAATTTACCAGCGCAAATGCTAGCCAAAGATTAAGATCAGATAGAATGATGTCGTTCACGTGCGAAATAGTCAGCATTTTTTTTTTCGGTCACAGGAAAATATCGCACTGGACTTCGAAAAATTCTGCTAAATCGATCTTATCTACTTAAGATCTCCACCAGGAATCGAAAACGGCTGGATGGCATCTTACGTCAGCCTGAGGGTGCCGACGTAAATAAAACACGCTGTGGCCTTGGCAGCACCAACGCGCGTAAAGAAGTTGAGACTAAAGTTGAGACGTTGAGAAGTTGAGAAGTTGAGACGTAAAGAAGCTGCAGCGACTTAGCGTAAATAATTCAACACCCACTTTTTTTTTTTCTTTTTTTAGTTCGGAAATAAATGATCGATCGTTAGCGGTGGGAGAAAACAATTCCCTTCTTGAATGCATCGAAAGCTCAGTACGGCTTCGTCAGTGTGACGTGACGGATTTCAAATTATATTGTAGTGCTTTGACCGTTATGGCGCGTATTGAAAGGTCTCTGAACTCTCCGCCAGGTTCTGCCTGTGGTTCCCGTACAGATGTGCGGGCGTTCCCTCTTTAACGAAAAGTTATTTGCCAGATGAGTAAACGCTGTCGAAAGCTATGACGTCACAGTGAGGTGGGCTCTGAACTTCGATCGTGGTTGACGTCGTCGCCTATGTCTTTTCTGTCTGATCAGAGCGCCCCCTTCTTTACAGAAAAGGCGCAATTGTCCTGGTTCAGCTGCATGTGTAGCACCATTGCTCTATAGGGCATGCATATCATCCGAGGGCCCTGGATTGTTGTTTTGTGGGGTTTTACGTCCCAAAACCAGTTCTGATGGCCCTGGATTGTTGAACATCCAGGACAATAATCCGGGCTTCCAGCAGCTTTGAACCGATAGCGTGCGCTCTCTTCGGACGTGACCCCGCGAGTGGACCTGTCTCACAGCCTTGGTGAGCCACGAGTTCGCATCCTGGGAAGACAGCTGAGCGTGTGTGTGTGTGTGTGTGTGTGTGTGTGTGTGTGGAAGGGGGGGGGGGAGAATAAAGCTTTAGAGCTGCGTTTTTCTTCGTTATGTCGATCGGTTACCGGCACCTCTTCAGTAGCGCCAGCATCGGTAGTAGCCAAAACTCCATCCAGGGTAATTTATGCAAATGTAAGTGTCGGTAGGGAGTGGATTGCTGAAGCTTTAGCACGTTCCAGGAGCTCGAGGCTTTCATACAACGCCCCTTTCTCTTTGTCATGATGGAAGAAAAAAAAGATAGGAGAGGGCATTACGTGGACAGTATTGGAGCCTAGTAATAAAAAAAAAAGCTTAAAGGAGAGAATCATGGGAAATGGGCCCCGGTCACGTGGTAGGCAAGCGGTAGAATGATGCACGGTCAAGCGTCACTAAATGTTACCAAGTCCAGGCCCGGTGACTACGTGGGTCACAGTCTTACCCTAAAGGCACCGCGCACTGGCTACAGAGGAAGTTGGCTTGCCGAAGCTAGCGTAATCACATGAAGCCGTCGCCTAGTTTTTTTTTTTTCCTCCATGCTCTTCGTTTCCAAATCATGCAATATCAATAGCAGCCGTAATGGCTGCGGTGGTGGCAGTATAGTGCACTAGTAATCGTATATAGTGTTCTGCGTAGTAGTTGGTGGCTGGCACATCTCTGGACAGGCGTGATGATGATGATGATGATCGTTCAAATATGGCACATACGCACTTCGGGGGATTAGTAAATACCTGACATAGTTTTAGTTCGTATTGTGCGAAAACCGCAAGGTTATAGACCCGTTGTACCTCGTCTCCCCCTTCTTTTTCCTTTTCGGTCCCCTTTATCCTCTCCAAACATGTGGATGCGTTGTGCTTTTCGCCATGCAGCTGCTTTTCTAGCCTGCTCTTCTTTATCTTCCGTGTGATGCCTGCAGGTTTCTATGAAAATAGTATATATTCTTAGAAACGTTCAGCAGTAAATCGACGTAGGGAAACCAGTATTTCAAAGGACGTTTTCCCGCAAGGCCTGCCGCAGAGTCTGCGCGTTTAGAGTATGCGCGTTCAGATGCCTCATATTATCGATGGCTGAATCGTCAGAAGGCTATGAGCTATTGTGAACGAAATACTTTATCATGTGAACAAAGTCTTCTATATTTCTTTTATATTTTGTTATATTGTAAGTGAGAAAGTCGGGATGATCGCTTAATGATGGTCAATAAATTCTCAAAAGCTGATTCTGGCACTTCAGATGCACTGCCTATCCCCAGAGAGGGCAGTATACGGTTCAGCCAAGCCCTCGCATTGTCGAATAGACGCGCGCAGGTCCCATAATGGAGTCCAGCTATCACCCCCTTGAGCGAACGGCACTCATCCAAAATAGCGGAGGTGCTCCTTTGCCACGTGTCAGCCATGGTGTGAACACCCCCTTTCCGGCAGATGACCCTCGCAGTCCAAAGGTCTTTCGTGCTTCAGGGGCCTTAAAAGGCAGATCTAAAAAATATGTGAACAGACGATAAAGGGGACGACATAAACCGCTTGAAGGACAAGTAGAGTTGATTTGTTGGCGTCGCTGGAGCTGACATTGCTCTAGCCTTTCAGTGTTTTCCCCGGCAAATACCAACGACTCTGTTCGCTTCGTTCATCACTCGCGGAAACGTCCTTCCGAACACGCTGGTCCACCGTGTCTAAAATTATAGCAGCTGGAGGGCGTTGCCCGTGAGAAAAGTCCGCGCTACTGCCTGTAGCCTCCCTTCCCCCGATTCCGTCCTTTTCCAGAGCGTAGTCGGGGGGAGGGGGTTTCGACAATATGTATGTGCATGTATGTGCATACATGCATCCATAAAAATTAAAATTCCTAGAAGAGTCTGGGTTGAGCCCCTCAGTCGCCTCACCTTTGGCTACGCCGGTGATCTCCCCTCCTTCCACTTCTCGAAATCACGCTCGCAAGTGCGCGCCCATTAATTCACTTTTGTCAATGCATGGGCTCATCCAGCAAGAGCAGCTTCGTGATGAGGAAAAAGACAGGCAGCAGTGCTCGCTTCGTGTCGTATACGCCTGAATGTTTACCACGTGTCAAAGGGCAGGGCAGTTGTTATATCGGAATGGTTCGACCTTCGCAGCCCGAAACGCGTCTTGCCCGTTGTGTGTGATATTTACGACCATGCCAGCTTTGACGGTCGCGTCCGCTCAGCCACAGCTGCTTTGTCGGAACGGGTTGAAATTGATTTGCGACATACTCCGCTCTTCAGAAACCGCGCGTCCGCGACCCGGCCGCGTTCGTAGTGCTAAGCCACAGCCTCCATGCTATGGCTAGGGCTATCGCGTGAACCTGCGCCTTTTTAAGAGCACGGAGTCGTCGAACAAAAATGTTGCGCCAGCAATGTGCATGCGCTGCCGCTGCCTTGTACTGCCTTGTACAGCATTCCTTTCCTTTTTTTCCTTTCATAGACTGTGTTTCCATGGTACTCCGCCACCGACATTCTGTAACGGGTCATGATGTCATCGACAATAATCTCTTATTGAATCCAACAGGCCCTTAGGTAGCTGCCGTATCTGCTCGCATACTATGAGCGCTGGCTAATTCCGCCGAAATGATGGTTGGCCTTGGCCCCCTGTTAGTAAATGTATGGTGTCTTCATTCAATCTCAACCCAATGGCTGAGCCGCTTACCAATTAATATTCATTCCTCGATTTGCAGCAAGGCATACATCATAAAACTTGAGCGAAATGACATTAGCTTCGACACATTCGCTCCTGTGTGATGCAAATGCAATAGGAACACCTCATATTCGTGATCGGCATATAGTTTGGCCTCCCTGAACATCTTGCCCCCATATGACGTCAGAAGCACAAGGCCACAGCCACCGAAGAGGACGACCGCGCGCTGTGTAGATGCATATGTTGGCCGAGTGCTTTTGGTGCTCTACAGGTTTGTCCTTTGTAGAGTTGCTGTACCTGGGGGAGTATGGGGGTTCTAGTACCCTGCACGGGCAGCGCATGCAGCAACTCCAGTTGTTTTATAGTTACTGTGGCAAACAAGATCCGCGGACGCCCGCAGGGCGGTGGAGTTGTTAGTGTATAGAACTACTCTCTTAGTTTTCTGTGTCTCGTTTAGGAGACTTTCGGAGCTACTCGCTGATTCCTATGCACAACTCCCCCAAAGGGAGCATACGGTAACCTTATAGTCAGTTGCGGATCCAAAGACCCAGCGAGTGTAAGGGCGCCCCTGCCTGATGTCACTGCAGGCAGAACTGTCGCCATCTGTGATTTACGTAGCGGAGATGGAAGAGGTACGTCATCCCGTCGGAGAATGAACTTACGAGAGCTCGGGGGTTAGGAGAGAGCGAGGTGTCCTGTCGGACCCGACTACCCGTGCAGCAGTTAACTGTGACGGCGGAAGTCGAGGCTGACGTATGCCAAAGCTCAGCACTATCGGCTACGGAGGACGACGACGCAGCTTGGAGGGAGAGGGGGGGGGGGGAGTACACCTGAGGTTTATTTAATTCGCACTTGAACCACCTACTTCAGCAAAAAAAGAAAAATCAGTCAATAAGTAATCACAGTCGGCTGCGTATTCCAGAAAATGGAAGTAAAAAAAAATTACAGCATATCCACGGAGTGAATGATGATGAGTGGGCGAAGCTCGGGATGTTCATCGTAGATCGTGCCGAGTTCCGGATTAATTTAGTTAACGCACACGCTACGAATCCTCATGGTTCAACTATGCACAAGTGAAATCTCCCACCGGCACTTCATTGCAAGTCAAGATGAAGTGCCTACATATATATATATATATATATATATATATATATATATATATATATATATATATATATATATATATATATATATATATATATATATATATATATATATATTGTAATGGAGAAAAGCTGCAATGGGGCTCGGACGCTCGCGCTTGCAAAGCGGGGCTAGAGAAGGAGGAAGAGAAAGAGGAAGTCAGATTAGAACAGCCGGCCTGCACCAAAGGCGCTGTGTCTGTCTCGTTCTTCTTTACAATATATATATATATATATATATATATGGGTTGCCGGTGAACGCTTCTCCAACGCGAGCAGTCGGTATTTCTCAATCAAGAAACTCGCTAGGAGACGCTGCCTGCGCCAACGTTTTCTCTCGCGGGTGAGAGCGCGTTCTCCTTTTTTGCGAGCTGGTACAGCGTTCCTCTAAGAAAGAGCGTTTCCATAGCCAACGCGCGCCTTTCGCTCTCTCTCTCTCACACACACAAGACAGCAGAGGCACGCGCTGGGAGGCACGCGCCGAGGCGAACGCCGAGGGCGAGCGCGTGCCTCCCAGCACGCGGGTTACGCCTGACGACTGACGCCTGACGCGTGACAAGGTTAGACTAAGAGGAGCTTCGCCCCTAAAATTCGCCTTTCATCCCTCTTGCGCGCTGCTAATCCTTCAGTGAAGGTTCCTTTCATTGGTTTCGCGCGGAAAATGAGTGGGCAACGGAGGGGTCGTTGTTTTCTCTCTTCCGCTTGCGTAAGGTGATCTGTAGGTTTATTCGCACCTGCACGGTGTACGCTTATACGTGCGTCTTTGGACGTTCTGCCTCCCAACGACAGCCTTGACCGGGAGTCGAGCCCGTTGCCTCGTTCTGGGATATCGCGCAGCATTTAGTGTGGGTGAGGTACAGGGAGCGGATAAGTAATTTTAATTGTGTGTTGTCGGGTGACGGCTAAGTGCACTTTTGCAGCGTCACGCATCGCGGGTTGGTTGTGTACAACTCGCGCGGGGTCTGTGATGGTATTCGGGTCACATTTTGTATAGCTACGGTTTCAGGGTGAAGGGGGCAGAGCTACCTCCGTGAGAAAAACAGCTCCACTTCTGCGGTCCGCCTTTATAGGGTACACAGGTGCCTGACCACACCGAGAACGACCATTACGATCGCGCGCCCTTTTCAGGTGGACGCGGGTCTAGCCGAGGTAATCGAAGGACGAAGAGTTCGGCCACGCCCTCCAAGAGCCGCGCTGGAACTGAGGCAGGCGTGGCCTGAGCGGGTGTCGCGCTCTCGCGCTGTGCCCACTGAATCGTATTCGATACGGAAACGTGCGCCCACCGATCGTCAGCGCGAATCTTGAATAGAGCCGGTGAACGATATATAGGAGAGCACTCGAGAGTTTAGTTTTGGGAGCGCTCCCGTTCACACAGGAATGCCGAAGAACTGCCGGTAATACGTCCTGCAAGAGAGCAACGGTTGTTGGCGTGACAAGCGGTGGCGGCTAACTGCAAGATGCCTGTACTCTGTTTAGCTAGTTCCATGCAGCAGAGCTAAGGCTACGAGGTCATCGAACGCAAAATTCTTGCGAAGCGAGGCGAAATGCCTTGGTGGCTGTATACATGCTGCATTTGATAGTATTAAACATCGAAGACGACGGAATACGAAAATTGTGACCTCGAGTCCGTGGATTCACGAGGTCAAATGTGCTGGGGAGCAATCGTTACACTACGCGCCATCTTCAAATTCGTTCATTTGCTGGCTCCGCGACGGGCCAGTGTGTGCTTAGGGAGAAGGAAAAGCAAAACAAACAGGTGGCTTCTAGTTAGGTTTATAAACGTACGAGCACATTGCGAAAGCTCTTGGGCTTTTTCCTGCACATGTGGGCACACTGCGAAAACACATCGGCTTGTCCCACCCATGTGTTCCGCGGGTATGCGAAGACACCACGATATTAGCAGCGTCACACATGACGTCATGTATGGTACCTCCATTGCGTTTTCCGCCGGCTGTCGACCGAGAAACTTTTAGCCTCGTTGATACCGCAGTTTGGTTGGAGAATTCGATCGCGAAAATCCTGACCTTTAAAGACAGACGTTTTCGGAGGAGCAAAGTACATGAAAGGGGAAAAAAATTTTTTATAACTTCAACTGACTGAACGAGTTAGCCTGCCGCTGTAGAGTCTTTTCTAGGTTTTTGGCAACGCCTTATTTTCTTGTTGGTTCTGGTAGCTTTTTCCCAGCATATATGCTTGTTATTTCAAAACTATGAACCATGTGCTATGCCGAGGACATTATGCCATCGAAGCCAGAGCAGTGGTACACACACATGATACACATTTAGTTAGTTAGTTAGTTAGTTAGTTAGTTAGTTAGTTAGTTAGTTAGTTAGTCGTCATTTACACGCCAGCTGGGACACATTACGCAAGTGGGTAACACACAAAGAAAAAATGCACACTGCTATAAACCCTGACTTTATTGCATTGTGCTAGGAAGGAGACAGAAGGGTAGCCAGCTTACGCATACTACAAGTTTCATAAAAGTAGCAGGAATGGCCAAACAGGTGGGTCGGTTGATGCCATGACGGGCGAGGCTTTCTTTACGCACAGCTTAATTAAATAGGGTTAATGCATTTCGTCATCTCAGCGAACACCATGACATTTTGAGAATCCCTTGCCTGGATGGTTAGCCATGTCAGCTTCGCGGAGTGTGTCGGCCTCGAAAGTATGCCAACGAAGCTGTTAAACGTAACGGGATGGTCTTTGTTCTCGTTTCCAGCTTGTTTGTGTGTCGTCTTAACTGGGAGCCGCTATCGGTATGTCAGCGCTTCTTAAGTGAAAAAAAAAAGACGCCAAACGCAGATGATGTCTTCCTCAGTGGCGTGGCACTTCCTCGGATCCCGAAGCTACCATAACCTCCCATCTATTCGGCGTGCTCTAACCCAATTGCTCCTTTTTGATGTTTTTTTCCCCCTTTGGCCTCCCTATTTACGGCTCTCGTAAAGGCTGCATTCGTTACAGCTGCGCACACTGGGACCTTTATAGCATATAGCAGCCAACAGCAGCAGCTCCATGGGCATTCTGCGCATTGCTATAGCATCGCGTCCGGTGGCTCTTATACGGGAAGGCGTTGGGGAAACTCCCTTGGGAACTTTTCTGCAGCGACTCCCGCGGAAGTCGGAAGAACGCCACGAAAAAAAAAACAAAGATAAAGATGTTTTCTCTTTTTTCTTTAACTCCCGCGTCAATTCGTTTCGCTTTGCTTCCTGCTCAATTGCTTTTTTACTCCTTTCTCCGTGCTTTTTACGGCCTTCTCAGCGGCTCGGTGCAGCGTCGACAGCAGCGCGCAAAAATGAGGAGTTTCCCCTTCCTTCCTTCTCCTCGGAGCAGTCACCGGGAGAAGCAGCAGCAGCAGCAGCGCAGCCGGGCTGCTGATCGGGCGAGGTCGATGAACCGAGCGCCGTGGCCTCCGCTCCGCCGCCGCTCTCTCTCTGCCGAGAGCGGGCGATAGCGGTCGGCCTTCTCCGAGGCGATGCTGCCGTGCCTCGGCGGCCGACCATGGGTGCGCACCCTCTGACCGCGTGCGCGCGGCACTTGGACAGACGGATGCACTTAGGATGTATGAATGGGGATTTTATGAGCATCGCTTTAGAGACGGTGGGTGGCTCGTGCCGCCGAGCTCGCGTCGCGCCTTCTTTTGCATCGTAGCCGCGGAGCCGAGTTCAATAAACTTTTCGTCCACTTGGGCTGTTGGCTATTTGGGCGGCAGCCTCACTCCCTGAGACAGACAGACAGACAGACATACATTCGTTTGAATTCGTACTACAGATAGATAGATAGATAGATAGATAGATAGATAGATAGATAGATAGATAGATAGATAGATAGATAGATAGATAGATAGATAGATAGATAAAAATGTGGCATCTTTGTAGGTGCCTCTGGGCTGATTTCGCGCGCTTCATGCAAGCAAAAGCACCATGTAACGTTGACTCTGCACGCTGGCGCGAGTTTTCTTAGAAAGTTTGTAGCTGCGGCCAAATTTCAAAAAATAGAAAACATTCCTCTGCGAACATTATGACAGGCGAGCACAAACTGCGGGACAGTGAAGCACACAAGGGTGCAGAACTGTCAGTGTTTGTTTTTTTTTTCTTTTTTTTTCACTGTTCGGTAGTACGCTCTGGTCTGCCATGACGTTCGCGAACCAGCTCTAAGAACCCTAGTTCATTGGTAAATTTTTTCGCTCAATGTGGTGAACAGCGAAAGCGTATCAACTTCGTTGCCTGTTTGCCTCATCTGCACTCTAGCCACGCTCTTTACCAATGTCTCTTCTCGGGAACTTCAAGATCCGTCGTCATTTTGTGCTTTCCTTGCGTAGCATCGCCAATCACAGAAGCCCGCCCCCCTTTACGGTATAATGTCTCTGTTGCAAATCCCATACCCTTCTCTTCGTCTGTCCTTAAATTCAACACCTGTTTTATTAGCTCATTTACTTCTTGAGTGGTACGGTGACATTGATCCGACTCATTAACGCTTCCTCCTTGGGACTCGGGATGCGCCTGTCCCTCAGCGTGGGAGTCGCCGGCACATCGTCAACATCCTTTACTAAGCGCGGATGTACGGATCTGTCGCGCTAAATGCGTGCAGCGTCGTCGAAGCTATTTAAAGGTCAGGCGTCACGTAATCGAAGTCACAGTTTGCAGAGCCGACCTTGGGCACCTAACGACTGCTTGGTCTTCTGCACTGTGACTGCCTCTGTCGGTCTCGACGGAGACACAAACTCAACTTGAAGGAGCTTAAACAGTACATATATAAAGGGGAAAAAAAAAAGCTAAAGAAAGCAATAAAGAGATAGGCCACTAAGAAATTGGATTGAGATTGAACACAGAAAGTGTGACAGTTATAACAGATAGCGAACGGGAGCAATGATCAACCACCATACAGCCAACACTAGTAAATAGTCAGTTAAGTATATTCAGCGCTGGTTGTGAGTGAGTTGGACTTAATTGGCCAGGTATTATGACACAGGATCCATCACCCCACTTACATGAAGTGGGTAGGAGAGGCCCAGGAAGCTGTTGCCATCAGAAGAACTCGAGATGCGTGTATAATCGGTGTTTTGCGGTGTTTTCTCATTGGTTTTTGAATCGAGGCACCAAAGGGCCACCTATGACCAGTATTTCGATGACATTGTCATTTTTTTTTTCGCTCAATCATTGGTACTATTTGTCCCTGTGGTTACTCTTCCTTCCTTCCTGTGATAACCATGGGTGTAGTTCGAATCTGTAGGTGAAGCAGCAGTAAGGTTATATTGGGTTCTGTGTCATTGTATATAATATATATACATCGTTCAAAAGATGAACCGATGGCCACCGAGCGCCTAATACCACTATGCCATTGATATAGTGCGAATGTTGTGCTGCGAAATGAAAAATGATTGCCGAACTAAAAAAAAAAAAACTATTTATAATTCGTGGGCACAAAGCAGGAGGCATGTTAACTTTTATTTATTTATTTATTTATTTATTTATTTATTTATTTATTTATTTATTTATTTATTTATTTATGTAATTGATGTATTCTGCCCCAGTAAGAGGGGCAGAATACATCGGTACATCATACGTACACACTCATACAGGTATAAATCAGTGCAAGAGCAATTCAACATATATGTAGTTATGACAGACGAAAAAAAAAATAAAACGAAGGGAGATGTTAAATTCCGAGCTAAATAAGAATGACTGATATACACTGAATGAATATACAATAGAAGAATTTCAGAATCGCATCAAGGCATCGAGCAGAAAAGAAAATGCAATGCGCACATATAGCGTTTGCATATGTTCTTGTGAGAAAAGCAGCGGGTCTTACGGTGCAAGCAATAATTTAAAACGGTGAAGCACGGTAAGACGATTATAGCTTTACCTTCCAGAAATTGTCGAATAATGTCTAGTGTTCTTCCTTTTCTTTTTTTTTTTGTTTTAGCCTTCAGCATAATTTGGTCTCACAAAGGTAAGTGCACGCGAGAAATGTGAAATTTGTTGCTTGTTGTTGATAAATACGTGTAAGTGAACAAGTAAAGAAATGTCAATATGCAAAAGGGGAAATATGTGCTGACTGCGCTGTGACTGTCTAGCGTAAACTTCTGACACGTGAACGGCGGTCAGCAGGGGGCCAAGGAGAGAGAGAGAGAGCATGGAAGTAAAAGACATGGCTCGGCTGCTAACTAAAAAAAAAAAAATGCGATTTCAATCACGGCCGCGGCTGTCGTATTTGAGATGGAGGCGAAAATTCCAGGGGCCCGTGCACTGCGCGATGTCAGTGCACGTTAAAGAGCGGTCAAAATTTCCGGAGCCCTTCACTACGGCCCTTCTCTCCGTTCTACTCTTTCGCTTCCTTTCCCTACACCCACGGACGCTGAACCGTGCTCCCGATCAACGAGCCAAGTTTTACCGTGATACACGCAGATACGAGATTAGATTCGGGGAATACAGTTTAAAAAGGAAATGAAATATTCTATCTGTGTAATGTAAACAAAAACAGAAAAGCCTCAACGCTGCGTATACGCCGGTTCTTATAAAATATCGTTTATCTTCGGTGGGTGTTACGGTGAACATGTTACTATCATTCGCTTCGTATGCATTCAAGATGGTTGGCGTTAGGAATGACATAGTTTCACTAATATACTTCGTTCTGGAACGAGGAACAGTCCACTTTTCATCACGTCTGATACAAACAACCTTATTATTATTTTTTTTTAAGGTTGAGCAGCTGGAGGTTCAAGAACGTCATTCACAGCAGGCGGCGGGTGCCTTATGTAACAGAGTAACATATATTAAAAAGTAGCGATAATGTGTACAGCACTTCTCTAAGCAAACATCTCGTTGAAGTGTGCTCTTTAATTAATGCCAGCAATATGCCTCGCAGCTTTCTCTTGACATACTAGTAGTCTGCTAAGGTTAGCCCTGGATGGCGTGCCTTAGGCCAAAGGACACTAATTAACCTGAGACTGTAAAACAGCACGATAGAGGGTTAACCTTAATCGTGTGTGGAAATCGAGTCGACATTTTGGAAGGAAGACCAACTGACGGGTACATCTTTTGTTCGATGCGAGGTGTCGAAGTTTTCCAGGCATCTGACCGAAACGTCGACAAAGAACAGTCTTACTGAAGTTGTGTGTGTGTGTGTGTGTGTGTGTGTGTGTGTGTGTGTGTGTGTGTGTGTGTGTGTGTGTGTGTGTGTGTGTGTGTGTGTGTGTGTGTGTGTGTCCACCGTGCCACGGGGACACTGCATTCGTCTCATCTCCTCTCTGTCGTCTTTCCTCCCTTCTTCTCCTCCCCTCTCCCTCGCTCCTTCATATACAATCTTTGTATGAATACCATCAACAACCGATGTATTCTGTGCCTTGCGAGGACTGGACTCCGGTGGAAACGTTGCATCAAATAAATCTTAATAAATCTTCCGTTTTTACTGTTCGAAGGAGAACTTACTGCGCATTGTATCAAGCCGACGGCCACCCCTCGCCATCATGCCAGTACACACACACACACATATATATATATATATATATATATATATATATATATATATATATATATATATATATATATATATATATATATATAACCGGCGCGCAGGGACACTTCTTTTCTCTGCTGCATTGGCTTCGCGATCGAGTGGCCTCTTAGTTTTTACGCCGAGTCCATGGGAAGCTCGGTGCTTATGCTCTTTCTCAAAACACGCGGTGCATTTTAGAGGTGTCAGGAGGGAACTCTGTCATGATGGACTGACTCCCTTGTCAGGACGAGCGGAGACTCTTCTCACGAGAGTGGAATAACGACGTGGCCTCAATGCGTCGTTACAGCTATGCGCCCGCACCGGCTTTCGACGAGCTAAACGTGGAGCGGAACGCCGCGGTCTTCGTTCCTCGAGCTTAGTAAAGTATGTACGACGAACGAGGCTTAAATGGTGGCGGTAGAGAAGATGTTGAGTTGAGCTGAAAATTTGCGTCATGAGTTCGTGCTGTTTGCTGTGTATGTGTGCTGTGTAACTAAGAAATATTTTCATTCCGAAGGAAGGCAGGCAACATTTTGCAGAATGAGCTGCCACTTTAAAGTGCCGCTTGCTTAGCGTTCTCTTTTTATGGCTAAATATGGTGATACATTAGTTTCCTCACATAGCCTGATGAGTCGACAACTCAAACATACAAAGAAAGAAAGAAAGAAAGAAAGAAAGAAAGAAAGAAAGAAAGAAAGAAAGAAAGAGGGACGGAGAGAGGGAGAAGTAATGCCCTCCAGCGGAACAGAACTGACGTAAAAAAAGTCACCGGACGCGCGCAGTTCAGCGCAGGGTGTGATAAAAATTAAGCTGGGGTGAACGCGCTCGTCCAGATTGCCAATCTAGGCAGTGAAAATTCAACAGCCACCCTAAATACGCCGCACGACGAAGTCGCCTGTTTGCCACCAAAAGCGAAAAGAGCGTAAAAAAAAGCGGAGTGTTGTTAACAGTAAGCGTTGAGAGTGAGAAATCTTTTAAATGCGATTAGCTTGTATGTATTTCTTGTATGTACACATGACCGTGACTGACGTAGCTATCGCTGGAACAGACGGTAAGCGTTGCGAAAGCACTGCATCTTCCAAGCACACTTATTTCTGAGGACCGGCTTTCCCTATACATTACTTTACACTTCACACATATCGTTTCACCACACTCTGTGCGCGTGCTGAACGGCAGCATCGACTTACTGAGGAGGAGGAAGTGATCTTTCATTTCTGTTGGCGATGCCCATGTGGTATATGTCATACCGCGACTTTGTGTATTGTGATTGTAGGGATGGGTGAAGTTAGAGAGGAGAGGAGGCAATGGAAGAGAATATATCGGCTTCCACGTGTTCTCTAACTGTCGCCTGCAGCGTACCGTATGATTTGTTCAAAACGATGTCATGGCGGAAACTTGCGGTGTGGCAGAACTTGACTGTGTTCGGTCTATATTACCGTCTATAGGCGGGGGTATGTGATGAGACGGCAAAATAACCTAGTGGATCCCCAAAGGGAAGGGAAGCGTGGCAGGGGGCGGCAGAAAGAAGTTTGCGGGGGTAGCGAGAGGCCTTTGCCCTGCAGTGGGCGCAGGCATGCTGCTGCTGCAAGTTATGATAATTATAATAATGATGATGATAGACGACGGTTCGAACCAGGGACTTCCGGACAAAGCACACGAAAATGGAGACGTTTCTGCGGCGCGGCGTCTGCAAAATCGCCACGTATGAGGTTGTTGCACTTAGGGGAAGCCAAACTAAGTATTACTGGCTAAACTTCCAACAAAGCGTATGCTTTATTACGATACTTGTCTTCCGCACATATCATTTACAGTGCACGTAAACGGGTTTCCGCGTGCATAAAAGACTATTCTTATATTAATATATTTTACGTATACGTGGTGGGTCATATCTATAATTTTCCTTGTCACTTTTCTTGGGCAAAATCAAAGAAACGCCAGCAGAATTTATTCCAGAAAATCCGTACGTCGTCCATTTATTTATTTATTTATTTATTTATTTATTTATTTATTTATTTATTTATTTATTTATTTATTATTCATTCATTCATTTGTCCCACCTTCTCAAACTTCCCTAAGCGCTGTGCCCTGCTTGTTTCGCTCTCTCGTCGTTCGCGCTGTTTCGCCATATAACGTATATACGTGAGCCAACTATCCCACCTAAGAAAAGAACCCTTGCGCTTCTCTAAAGGTCTATACTGATCCGTAATAAGTTTGCTCCCCCTTTTTTCTTTTTTTCTCCCTTATCTCTCTTCGCATCTATGGGCGCTCGTCGTGCGCGTGCAAACAACCTCCGCGATAACATCGCTTGTAGATTGAGACAGCTGTGCAACCAACAGGTCGGCCTCACCACTGGTACCGCGAATCTATATCGGGTCCCGCCCCTCTTCCATCCGCGAGCGTTACGGCGGTTGCTCTCCGCGCTGTGACGTTGATTTCGTGCAGCAGCAGCACTGGGCCACGCTGAGGAGGTTCGAGCTCTCTCGCGAAGTGGGACGACGAAGCTTCGGCGGTGGCGTCGCACGCACCACGGCGCTCGCGCTATTATTCCGCGTCGCCGCGAGTTTTGCGAGCGCTGGGGCGAAGCTGCACCACCACCGCTATTGCCGCCGTGGCAGCAGCGGGGGCTTTTCGAGTAGAACGGCGCTAGTTTTAAAATAGCAGCGACCCGACCTGGATTTCGCCGCTGTCCTTCTCTCGGCAGCACGGCCACCACTTTCACCGCACCACCTGTTGCTCAAGGCACTTTCGCCCATTGCCCCCCCCCCCCCCCCCCTTCTTTCCCTTTCCACAGCAGCAGCATGCCAGAGTATGTTGGCGATGCACGGTGTGGAAAGGCCCCGTTTCAGATCTTATGCGACTTTCGCTCGTTCTCTCTCTCTCTCTCTACTCGTAAATAGCGGACGTGCGCTCCGAGTGGAGGAGGAGCAACGCTTGGGAGAACTGTAATCTAGGCTAGCTGGTAAAGCCTCAATAGGGTATTGCCTACAAGGCTATGCTGGTACGGCATCGTTCGGCCCATTGCGATGCTGCTTCGCCCGAGAAACACTGGCGATTTTTGTCCTTTTCGCTGCATTTAGCGCGAAGCACCCAATGATGTTAATAGGCCGCAATGTAAAAGAAATGGTCAATAGGAAAAGAAGTAATTGGAGATTGAATTAGCACAGTGACGCTGTTGTCACATCGGGTATCCAACATTTTTAGCACACGCAAGCCAACTTCAACCAACACATAGCCAATATTATGCATTATTCACTGGCCAGCGGTCGGCCAGTATCGTCCAGGACAGGTAGGTACCACGCGAGTAAATACGGCATAGCTGTCTTAGGAGGGCCTCTATTCGAAGCGATTCGAATTCAGTTTTACTTGGAACTGGCTATTCCGGCCAGCGCGAACAGGCACACCAACAAAACGAGGTCGCCGCTTGATAATGACGCTTGCTCATCCTTGCCCGGCAATGTGAGGGGAACAACTATGTCACACTTGACACTGCCGAATGTCGCGGCAACTGTGCCCAGTGGCTTGAGGGCACTACTTCGGTAATGCCCAGTGTGACACAATTGTTCCGAATGTTCCGAACTATACCGAATGTTACGATATAACTGCGTTATTCGGCGACTCGGTTTCGGTTTCTTTTGTGAAATCGGTTGGACTTAGTACTAGCAGCGTCGCCATTTCGAAAATCTTAAAGGGCCCATGACAGCTATTTTTTTGTTGGAGACAATTATGTTCTAATGAGTAGAACAGTGTCTTGTAATCACGGCATGGAGTGGCAAATTCTCCAGCGCGAAGTCTAATTAGTCACAGCATCGTTAATTTTGTTCAGTTTTAATGAAGCTTCGAAACGCGCGCCAAAAACTGCAAGAAACTAGCGCCGCGGGGCTAGCGCGGCAGCTGTCGGAAGTGAGCGCATGCACTGATCACTTGAGCTCAAGATTCGGTGACGTTGCGGAGAGCGCGAGCGCCAGACCAGCTCGCCACACTCGCTTTGCATCATAGCGTGTGTACAATGTACGCTTGAGCGACCAACACGGAGAGGAAGCAGAAAAATACGGCTTTTGGCGTGGCCTCCGCGATCGGCTGCGAGAGCCGATCTTGGAGGCTACGCTCGGAGGCCATAGCGCGGCGCGCCCGTGTCTCTCTGTGACGTCACGATATCAACTTAAAAAAGTGAAACGTCACAGATGGCCCACAAACTACGTCACACTAGTGGCGATGTCGCGAGGTGCTGCAAGCTCGGATGAGCATTCCCACTTACTTTGAAACCATATTAAAATTACTTAGAGGCGACGTTCGCCGCTAATACTTGGTCAAGACTGCCTTCGTATGCAGGAAAACCAATTAACGCAAGCATCTCGCGTTTGAAATTTTGGTGTCATGGGACCTTTAAAGAAGCACACGGATCGCCTTATGAAGAAGTTCTATTCTTCCATTATGTTCGACCGGCTCACTGTCATTCGCAAAATTGATTGGTCTCTTTGTTAATTACACTTACAATCTCCACCCTGAACCATCCCAAATTTCGGTGCCGCTGCGAACAAAATAATCCCAAATAAAATTTGCAAATATCTGGCCTTATATATAGTATACAATTTCCTTGCAAATTTTCTGAAATGGGACATATGATGATGGTGGCGGTGGTGGCGATGATGAGGATGACTGTAATTCGGTTATGGAAAGGACGCTTCTTTCTGCAGCCCATTTCGGGAGCACGGCTAAGCATCCGTGGGCATAGGGAAAAGGGAGTGAAAGAGATAGAACGAAAGAAAGGCCGTAGTGGAGGGCTCCGGAAATTTTGACCACCCGGGGTGCTTTAACGTGCTTTGACAACGCACAGTACGCGGGCCTCTGGCATTTTCGCCTCCATCGAAAATGCGACCGCCGCGGCCGAGATCAAACCTGCGTTTTCTTTTTCTTTTTTTTTTTTTTTTTTTTTTGGCAGCCGAGCACCATAATCACTACACCGCAATAAATGTCGAAGTATTTATTATATCGTATATTTCCTCTTTCCCAAGCAAAAGTTGCTTTCATTGCCCAATCACAACGCACCCCGCGTCGACGGGATAGGCGAGATGATGGCCCACCACGAAACGCTTCGTATAAGCCCGTGATTATAGGCGAGGCCTCTGCAAATGTGCTCCCTTTGAGCCGTATACAGTAACTCTAGGCCGGCTCCCCCCGCGACGCTGCGCGGCACGGGTGGCTGCGTTCCGAGCGACGTCACTTCTGGGAACTCATTCTTCGGTGAAAGCGAGACCCTTCATATATCCAGGGCCCTGCCGCTCTAAAGAAGCCGCTCCGTCCTCGGCCCCGTGGCCATGGGCGTGGGAGAGACTGGGAAGGCCTGTCAGCTGCTCGTATGGCCGCTTGTGTGCCCTCTGAGTGTGTGATCGCGAGTCCGCATTTAGCCATGCCTGACAGTTGGAGAGCTGTTGTAACCCACTTTCGTTTGTCCGCGCTGCCGAGGAGTTGGTCACAAAAATTGTGGCCATTGTCTTCCTAGCTGCCCAGCGTTCGAAGAACTGTACTGTCTTGTCAAATTTAAACGGAAATTGACCGAAACACGCGTAAGGACTGCGTAGACCGACATTTTTTTTTTCATAACCCCGCGACATTGGAGCCGCCATATAGAGCGAGGAATATGTAGCTCGTTATTGAAATCCAGAGATGGAGAGAGAGAGAGAGGGAGGGAGCTGGGAATAAAGAGGAAAATATCGCAACACGCGATTCGCTACCCTGTGCTGCTGGGGGGGAAAGAGAAGGAGATAGTCCACAGCAGACGCACAAAATCAAAGGCACGTTGAATTCTACAGTCATTAGCCGGAGCGGTTGCACGAAGTTGGTAATATGCGGAGAATTCCTACCGGACGGATAACTGGTGCTGCATTCAGTGTGTCCAGTACATATACACATTGCACTTTCGGCATACGTACTGGAATGCCGGCGCATATGTAGGTGCACACATACATGCTTACTCTGCCATTGGAATGGGATCGGGCAAAGAATGTGCATTGGTAGAGGACGAAGGGAACGGGAGAAAAAATGCAAGAAAATGTAAGAGCACGTTTTCCACTTGTGAGAGTATGATGTGATGGCGGACAGTTTGGAGCTATCAGTTAGACGAATATCGTCAAGCTACAGCTTATTCGATATCAACCGGATAAGCGCTTTCGATTTGCCACAAATGCGTTTTGATACGGGAAATGTGGCGGTGGAGTGATGGCGGATAGCAAATATATTATGATAGCTGTTGCGATACATGAGGTTAATGAGCGTCTCGCTTGGTTCTCCTGACTAATGGATCCTCATTGTAGGGTAGCAAACAGTATTTCCCCTTATGGTTGACCTATTTCTTACAGTCTCTCTCTCTCTCTCAATAATGCCACAACATGAAGTTCGTTGTCGCAAGCTGGCGCTGAGTGCATACCATCTGATGGTTAATAATAATTACCAATAACGGCTGATGGCTAACGCTCGTTGGTCCACAGGAGACATATCCTTCAACATTTCTTCACAAGAAAAGGTGTCGGTGCCGCGAAGTATCAGTGTACTTCTTCTTTCCTAAACAAAAACGGAACAAGACCCGGTTAACGAACCTGATACACGCCGTTTTTCACAAAAGAACCGTGCGATTTGTGCCGTGGTGAGGAGGTTCTCGCTGCATTACTCACGGTCAGCGCAACTGCAGCACCAAATAGAGAATACTAACACAATGGGAACAAGCCATTTGTGCGCGAAACACAAACGGCCCGTATAACATGCGTGCGAAATTTATCGATAGCCCACCTCTCTTGCGGCTATTTCGAGCCTGTACTTAGTGCGCTTACTTGTGTCTGCAACGCCAGTGAATCAGAAACACAGAGTACGCTTTAATTCGCGCGTTTATATATAGCGGAATATACGAAAAGAGGGACAAAGAAGTAGTCAATGTAAGACGTATCGCACTGCTACAAAGAAGGCGATCGCTCGGCATTGTTTCTGAACACGTTCACTTCGTAGCTTAATTGGCTTACTATTTTAAGCTTTGCCGGCTTGTTCTTATTTTCCCACCTTCGTTCCTTCGCCTTTCTGTAAATTGTATCTGTATGTCAGCAACAACGTAGACGCCATTACTGTGTTGCATTTGGCTTGTTCTCATGTTTATAAGCACTCTGCAACACAGAGTGGCGTAGCAAGAAAATATATATTCTTTTTTTTTTTTTGTTTTTCAGGGGATGGGGGGGTGGGGGGGTTGTTGTGTGGGGTTTTACGTCCCAAAACCAGCTCTAATTATGAGAGACGCCGTAGTGGAGGGCTCCGGAAATTTCGACCACCTGGGGTTCTTTAACGTGCACTGACATCGCACAGCACACGGGCCTTAACATTTCGCCTCCATCGAAATGTAGCCGCCGCGGCCGGGATTCGATCCCGCGACCCTCGGATCATCAGCCGAGTACCATAGCCAGCAGACCACCGTGGCGGGGCAGGGGGTGGGGGTGGAGATGCAACTTCATAATCCACATGGCCTTATATATAAAAGATTATCGTCTTCATGTTTTTTTGGCACTCATGATGACGTAGGAAAAAGGATTCCGGCGACTTCCGCGTCTGTGAGCTCCCTCTGGAATTAGTATCTATCTATCTATCTATCTATCTATCTATCTATCTATCTATCTATCTATCTATCTATCTATCTATCTATCTATCTATCTATCCGTACTTTTTCCTACGTCCCAAAGTCTCCGCTTGCGACAGCCGGGCTATTAGCAGACAGCAGCGCAACGCCTCTCGCTTTAATTGTCTCCGCTTGCCTCACATGGCAGAGGTAAGACGCTTACGCGCGCATGCCGCATAAGCACGCTCGTTGCATCACGGGCTTCCTTTCTGCAGCGCGGCTGAAAGGGGCCGCCAACAATGGCCGCTCTCGCTCGGTGGGCCGGAAACTTCCTTCCGTTTTGCCGAGTCCGCTCGCTCGCGGCGCGGAACTTCCTTCCTCGCACCGCGAGCGCCCTTCCTGCGCCGCTCTGACGCAAGCTGTGGCCATAACGGGAGACGGGCCGACCGAACGGCGACCGCCGCTCGAGTTAGCCGCGCCATCTCCTTCTTGCGCTGCGTCGTATCCGCCGATGGGACGGACAACGACGGCTTCCTTTCGCAGTGGCGACGGTCAGCGCATTTCGGCCGTGCACTAAACGGTTGAGAAGAACGTCCTTGAGGCGGATGAAAGCGAAGCTCCAGTAGAGTGTAAAATGGAAGAGTTGGTTCCTGTCCATTGCAGCGGAAGCGCGAATGGGAAGGCAACGCAAGGTAGAGAACCACAAAAAGACAGTCGCTGAACTCACATCCGACGCCAGTTGTTACAAAGACCTAAACACACTTTTCCAAGTGAGGGAGAGGGGGGATTAAAAACGGAATTTTAAAAACTGTTGTTTGTTGTTGTGTGGGATTTAACGTCTCAAAACCAGATCTGATTATGAGAGACGCCGTAGTGGAGGGCTCCGGAAACTTTGACCACCTGGGGATCTTTAACGTGCACTGACATCGCACAGCACACGGGCCTCAACATTTCGACTCCATCGAAATGCAGCCGCCGCGGCCGGGATTCGATCCTGCGACCCTCGGATCAGCAGCCGAGTACCATAGCCACTAGACCACCGTGGCGGGGCGAATTTTAAAAGCAGATATGTTCGTTTGAAACACCCAACTTTCGAAGCAGCAGCCATCTTTCTGACGTGCCGTACAACGTCGATGGGTGGCAGATGTCTGCCAGGTTGATTTGCAGTCATGTGCAGTCATGCGCGAAGTCATTTGCGCACAGGACAGAGAAACGTGATTGGAGGAATCACACTTTCGGAGGCCCCAGTTTGGCCCGCAAATTACTTGTGGTGTGAAGGCATTCACCTCTGTGCAAGTGCTAACAGTTGGTGCAACGGTTAGCTGACGGGATGAGTTTCGTGGTTCATACGTTCTGGGGTTATTGACCGTTCTATACTGAACCTTGGGTGCTTTGTGAACGTTCTCGAAGCATTGCTACAAAAACACGGCAAAGAGAAAGAAATGATCGATAAGACACTGAGAGCTGTCTCGTGCAAGGAACCGTTGGCAACAGGCCAACTAGACCAAGTTCGTTCTCTAAAGCGCCAGTAAAGGAGCGGGCATGCCTGTAATTGCATCCTTGTTTATGTACTATTTTCACTTGTCCATCACACGAAGCGCCAGTGAAACACTCCAAAAGTCGCAGCAACGGTTCACGCTGGTTTTCTAACATATGTGCAACTGAACCGTGCTCCTGACCGGTCGTCGACGATGCGTGGCTCTTGCGCATTCGGTGAGGTGAATTCTAGGCTTCTTCCTGGACTGCTTGAGAAGGAAAAAAGCTTATTGTCGTTGGCCAATCGAATTCGCTGTGTTTGTATTCGTTATTGTGTATACTTCAGTCTTTTTCTGTCCTGCTGGTTCGCTGTCGCGAATAACACGAGGAAGAACTGATGCTCTACAATATAACTTAATAAAGCAATATAATCTGGTGTCATAAATGTTACTACCGTAATGTCTGTACAATGACGTTGCATTTATAATAACAGTAGTGTGATGATGGCGGTGACGATGAGACGAAGAAGACGCAGAAACATGGGGGGCGCATCACAAGTCCTCGGTCAAATTCTCAGCGCAATTTCGCCAGGCAGATATAAATCTGCGCATAGTATATGTAGAGCGCACGTCCTCCAAGACGTCAGGGGCGCTCAGGTTCGTTGACCTAGCGCCAACGTGCGGCCCCTGCGGGGGCACGCGCGCTGGCAGTCGAACCGGCAACCGAGCCCGGTCGCAGTTTCTGTATATGCGTGCGGCCGCTACTACACAATCGTGAGGGCTGCATAGCTTTCCGTGGCGCCAAGGTACGCAGCCATCGAAGTCTCTCGGTTCTCAGAGAGAAGACGTCGACGTCGACGTCGTGTGCCGCTGCACGTGACCACACCGGTGCAGGAGCCGCGCGGGGAGGGTTCTCCGTTCCTGGTTCACGAAAGTGGGACAATGTCCTCTCTGTGGCCCGGGCTAAACTTAGAGCGCGCGCTCGCACAGCGCTCACAGACGCACACACACCACTTTCTCCGCTCAACAGGTGCCGGCGGCCCTTTCGCCGAAACGAGGACGGCCCCTTCTTCGCGAGAATTGCAGGCACACACGCACGTACACACGAGATGGAAGAGGAGGAGGTTTGGTCGGCGCTAAAGACCATCCAGTACAGAGTCCGCGCGCGGAATGGCCCTTTTACGTGGCCGCCGCACTTTCTCGGGGCTGAGATCGCCGGCTGCGAAGTCGGGCGGCGCGCGAGAGTGAGCCGCCTTTTTCCGAGTCGCCATTTTCTTATTTCTGCCACGAGCTTCGCCCCCTCTCTTAATCGCAACGAGCCGAACCGCGGAATCTTCGCTCCCACTGCAGCTATCTAGCTATGCACGCGGAAAGGGGGCCAGCGGTGGTGGAGTGCTCGATGCTGGTGGATCTTGGACGCGGCATAAGCGGGTCCAGGACAAGGTGCCGCGCATGAGGGACAGGAACACGTTGTACATGGCGGCTTTCATTCGTGTCTCGACCGCCTTCTCCTCTTCCTCACCATATAGCTTGGGTGAGCGCGTTTGTGAGAACGTACCTTATGTGTCCTTCCATGAAGCCGCGCGTCCTGAAACCAGGACGCCGGATTCACGAGGGCTGCCAAAATAATTATTCGTAATGACTTACAGGTCACTTGCGTATCTACAGTGTAGAATAACTGCGCCTTCTACAAGAGACTGCGTCGCCTGCTGACGGGAGGGTACTGCGTTATATACTGTCCCGTGGATACGTCTGTTTCACTGAGAACTTAGCAATACGACACGAGTGTCATCGATAAGGCGTTCTTTTAGTTAGCCGCGCCGTGATTGCAGAGGTTCAGCTGGCGTAAGGGGATGCCGTCGATCAAAGAAGATTGATTTGATTGATTTGTGGGGTTTAACGTCCCAAAACCAGCTCTGATTATGAGAGACGCCGTAGTGGAGGGCACCGGAAATTTCGACCACCTGGGGTTCTTTATCGTGCACTGACATCGCACAGCACACGGGCCTCAACATTTCCCCTCCATCGAAATGCAGCCGCCGCAGCCGGGGTTCGATCCCGCGACATTCGGACCAGCAGCCGAGTGCCATAACCACTAGACCACCGTGGCGGAGCTCGATCAAAGAAGGCCTCCGTCGATGCCCAGACATCCCCAAGTTGACTCAGTATACAAGCTGGCGTGTGCGGATATGCGTAGCTTACGCGCACTCTTCGCCAGCTCGGCCATGCGTGCCGCTGAATGCAGCGTCCCTGCCTTACCGAGCCCGCTGTAGCAGCACGTACACACTTCAAAGCCGGGCGTCGAGTGACGTTCACTCAATGCGCAGCCAAGTGTTGCTCTATATATGGCAGCCGCGCGGGTGTCATCCTTGAATGGCCATATCACACCACCGACCCTCCTCTCTATCTATAAGCTTTGCCGCATATCAGGGGTGCATGACAGCGAAGACGGCTCCGATAAGAAACGCGCACGTGGTATGTGCGCCCGTGATCCAAGGACGAGTCATCCAAAGGACACGCGCTAATCGGCCGCCAAGATAACTACTGCCCGTCGTTTCTTCTTTCTTTTTTTTTTTTCCGCGACGATCCTGGCGAACGCCCAGCGCACATAGCGTGTAGTGGGGCGTTATATACGACAAGCTGCCCCGCTTTTGGCGCCTTATCAGCTTTTAATATTAGGCAATATTGAGAACGGACCGCGCTGTTCTGAGCTTCTGCACAGGGAAGTTGACTGAAAAGAGGGAAGAGAGAAAGAACAACGGCGATGAATGATAAGGGAGATGGCGCTGCCAAGTTCAGCCGCTGGTCGGTAGAAGGCGAAAGTGCCCTGGGCGTCGTCGAAGCCAGCAGTGGCTGCGCCGACGCCGGCGATCTCCGACGAGGTCGCGAGGTCAACGGCCGCCGCCGCCGCAGAATGCAGCGCGGCCGCGCGCGCCTTGATTTCGGTGCTCGCTCGGCGGGGCCGGTCCAAATTAATCTCGCCCTAGGCGACCGAGAAGGAATCGCCTCGACGCCCACTGGCGAGGTCGGCGGTTCGACTGTGTGGGCCGCCGCAAGTTGAACGAGATAACTGAAACGAACCATAAAAAAAAAAAAAATGTACTCGTTCAATCATATCTAATTTCGGTCGCATATACGAGGTGCTTCTTCAGTGCACCCTGCGTACTTACACTTGAAGATGCAGCAATGCATTTGCGAATGTGCACTGTACCGGGCATTTAGCACAGCAGCACAACCTGGTCTTTTTTGAGACATGTTTTGTCTCTCCCATAGGCCTCACAGCTTGTACCCGACTGCACAGAGTAAAGCACCTCCTTGCCTCTTCACTGCCTTTCGCCCTCTGTCGCTTTCTATAGTTTGCAACATAATGATGCCCAAGAGTGACATTCGACAGGTGACAATCACCGTCGCCGTAACTGTAACCGTAACCACATCATAAGGCCGTTGCATAACCGCTTCTCAATATGTTCCGCGCGGCCATTTGCATACACTGAACTTCTCATTTCGATGCAGGAAGTCTTAGCGCGAGGCGTGCTTTCCTCCTGCCGCTCGCACATTGCTCGTTCTCACGCAACCGCCACCTATATTAACTGGCAAACAGTAAATGCTGCGCCTTCGGCGCTCGTGAGAGTGCACAGGAACACGAATATAGTGCCGCCCATGAGGTCCCTCATTACACTGGGCAACACCCAAGGAAACCTGTTCGCGAGACTCATTGAGCCAAGGAAGTTGAACTGTGGTTGGCGTTCCTTGTTGAGCCATGGCCGAAGTATAGCAACGCTGCATACTGCCAATGATTCTATTGCTACTTGGTTGTGTGGTTGATATATCGGCCGCCCAATTGCTAAAGACGGACGGGAAAACTGAGACACATCTGGTCTCACGGTGCAATTCCCTGCTTCGTCAGGTCCATTATGAACGGCCATGCTTCAGCCAACGACGTGAAAGCTGTTTGCTCGCCAGTTTTCGTCGAATCCTGCCTTATGTTTGTTTCTCACCTCGGCTGATCCGTGAAGACGGGATTGTCACATTGGCCAGACAGAAATGGCGCCGGAATCCGTGGCGAAAACGTCCAGAGTGAGGGCCCTACGTCGTATCACGTGACCTATATAGCGCGTTAATTCAAAGCTCTATAAGGGCTTTAGCCGCGTCTTTCCGTTCCGGCTCGGCCCGGCTTCAATCATACACCATTCTCCGCGCTGTGTTTTAAGGTGGTGAATTCCGCCGGAATAGCGCGTGTCCAGAGCCTCTCCGCGTCGGCCCCAATTCCTTCTCTCAGCGCGGCTCAGAGGTGTTGCGCGGGGCCAACGACCTCTCTGGCCGGCCAGGCGCAGTCATTAAAGCTATTACAAGGAGAGACTCTACTATAAGAATGCCAGCCGACATGCGGAGTGCTCTATAGAGGGAGACGTCAACAACCCATCATCTCGCACTCCGTAGCTGCCGCGCGATCAGAACGCGCACGTAAGACACCGCTCACTGCAGGCCATCGGAAAAGAGCGGCGCGACGTAACGGTGCGTCCGTGAACGCAGCAGCTTCGTTCGACGCGATGTGCCAGAATTGAATGGAGGAGGCGGGGAGCTGAGGTGCAGCTCCCGGCGGCTGCGGCAAATTGCCGCTTCCCGCGCCAACGTGTGTCGGTGCTGCATTTCGCTCACGAGGAAAGAGAGAAAAACAAAAAGAAACTCGGTCGCTCTCGCTCGCCCTGTGTTGCGTAACTGTTGCCGACTTTCTCCTGGCGCCCCGGGGGGAAGCGGAAGAACCCGGAACTGCACTTCCTTCCTTCCTCTCGCGCGGCCCCTGCCTCAGACGACGATCACGTCTCTCGGAGACGAAGGAGCGGAACGAAGAGCGCGGCCCGCGATGGGCGCATGTGAGCACAGCGCGTCGCGTGGTGCACTGTGTAGCTGCTGGCCGTGGCTGATGTATACACCGTCCGCTCATTGCTGTTGTTGTTGTTGTTGTTGCATCTGCTTCAACGTAAAGACGATGCTTACACATGTGCAAGCGAGATATATAGAATGGGGGAAAGAAAAGAAAATCGATTTGCGGCTCGGGCAATCTGTAGCGCGACGCTGCACAATCTATGAGGCAAGAATCGGAACTGCATGTATTACCTGTCCCCCATGACGGCTTGGGGCTGCATTCTGTAAGTTGGTGTCATGACTGGGAGGCGCTCTTGCTGAAAGGCATTCGTTCTTTCAGACAAGAACGGGTAAGATGCCTTCATTTTTGCGCGCTTAAGCACTCGACATATATAGGCAATCAAGTAAAAGCAAGAGGCATCAAGTTAGAAGCTCTGAATAACTACGAACGTTAGAAGTCCTAATAGGTATGAACGAATGAAACATCTGTTGAAGAAATTTCACCGTCTACTGCAGTTATTGCTATAGAACGTCGGGCAAGTCTCTTGCCCGGACTCCGCTAGACAGAGCTGCTACCCGCGCCTGCTCCACCAGGATCCGCTGATCGTCGAGAGTAGGACTGGACAAAGTCTTCTTCCACCCCTCCCATGTCGGCTGCGCAATTTGCGCGATGTTTCTATTACATTGGCGGGACCAAACCATGTGACATAGGTCAGCGCGCCCTGTCGAAAGTATATACACATAGCTCCACTTAAGTGTGAATTGGGAAAGCGGAAAAAAGAAGGGGGGGGGGGGGGACTTTTGATTACTAAAAAATGAGGGATTCACGTGCTCTTGGTGTACTTCGCGTCCATATCACAGATCTTGTCTGTGAGTCAGTGGGACATATACACCTCAACTCATTTTCACGAATATTGGAACGTATTTGGGAAACGAAAATTTATTCGAAGCTACTGAGGATGAGATGAGTCCTTGGTTCCTTTGGAATGCAATGTTATCATCGTGTCTCCCTTCTTATCTGTTTACAATGAGGACGCTATTGTGATTGCTCGTGTTATTCAAAACGAGCCCCATTAAAAAAATGTAGAGAACCCATAAGGGGCCAAATGAGTTATATGCAACAATAACTGAACGGTATACATCTGATTGAGGACACTGTCTGTGCGCGGTTACTGGATATTGTGGGTGCCGTTATACCAAGTGTATTCTGAGAAAGAAACAAAACGAAGGATACAATGATATACATGGGTGGTGTTCCGCTTAACCTCTGTCGTTATCCTTTGCTGTTCTGCTTCGAAATACATCCTGCAGAGTTAAACGGAATCGCTTTCATAAGGCACAGGTACGAGTTGGGAAAAAAAAAATAAAGAGCTTGTACCGTGGCCCAATCGTTACCTGTGTTGCGTAATTTAATTTCTGCGGGCGACTGTACGATTCTCAACGCTCAGTCACACTTCTCAATCTCACTCTCCCGTCCTTTTCCGGAAAATCTTTCGCAATCTACCTCGAGAGGTCTGATGTATAATACGCTGCACATTCCTTGCACTGGCCCGAGATTGGCGTTGGTCGTCGAGAGCACAACTTTTGTAATCGTAATTCGACTCGCTCCAGATCTGGTAACCACACGCAGCACCATCGACCTCAAGCATCCGGGAAAACCGGGACCGTATAATGGATAGGTGGTCCACGTCATTACAGCACAACCTATCCCCGTTACCTTCTAAACTGCAGTCTGCCTATACCGCGTCAACTTGCCAGCTCATCCATTTTTTGTTTCCTTTCAATGTAGGGCAGCATCACTTATACAACTGTTCTCCCTTTTCTTTTTCTCTATCCAGTGACGTAGTCATAGCTGTGTAATTACGATCTTAAGTTTTGCATCTGCCTCTTCATTTTAAAGGCGTCCTGCAACGCTTTGTGAACATAGTCAGAAAATGGTGCGAGTCAGTCATGGGGGCTCCTACGAACATGTGAGCCAAACGTCATCGCACTACACGCACGAGGGAACCGCAAATTTGGTTTGAAATAAGGTTGGACATCGCGTGCTCTTCTCTCAACAAGTCACGTCCTAAGAAGCGCCTACCACGTGGCTTGACTTCCTTTGGTGTCCCCAAAGAAAGATGCGCACAGTTTCCTTATTTGTTTGACTCGAAGCGAACAAATGAAGCGTTGCTGAGGATGTTTCCGCGATCGTGAAGTGAGCCAATGAAAGTTCTACCTGAAGCGACGTGGTCGGTGATCCCTGTGACGTCATTGTTAAAAGAAGAGCAGGCGGTCTACAGCTGTATTTGAAACAAAATTGCGAATTCCCTTGTACGTGTTGTGCAAAATAACGTTTCGATCACACGTCCGCAGGAACCTCCACAACTGCCGGCACCACCGTTTTCCGACTATGTTGAAAAAGTGCTCCGTTTAATACTTTCTAATCGCTTTACGCGCTGTTTTTTGAACGCAACGAGAATCACGAATACCGTCGTATGCGCAGTTCATATCCACCCGGAACTTTTTCAGCAGTCGCAAAAATTATAAATTAAGATTGTGTAGGCCGGTTTCAAAGCTGGTTGGAAAGGCTTGCGGCCAGAAAAGGCAGCGCCGGACTCTATAAAGGAATGAGAAGTAAACAAAATTGACGAAATGAAAAAAAGTGGCATCAATCAGGCCAGCAGCGAAGCTCTAGATTTTGCGTCAAAACTTGTAACGAGGTACTTATACGTTTAGTTTGTATAGGATCAGTGCAGCCAGGAGTCAGAACTTCTAACCTGTTATTTTCTATCTGGCGCTCCGTGAGCAAAATAGCGAACCAATCAAAGCTGCATGCAGTGTGGTATAGCTCGAAGTGGCTGCTGCAGTGAGTCGTAGTGTCGCACCTTTTTTTAACTCGTCCAGTTAAATGGGGATTCTTGAATTCCACTCCTGGCGGTGACAAATATCTTATTAAGCGTGAAAGTTTCGAGAACTGGGATATAACGAAAATCTAGATTTTGGAGGACTTTCTTTTTACTACTGTCCCCTGTAAGTCGGTCACGGATTCCTCTGTCCATATGCGTCTCTAGCATGACACAGCGGTATACGCCGTGCAGCCACTGACCCACAGCACGGAACATTATGCATATATGTGCACTCTCTGAGAAGAAAAATAAATAGTACACGTTCAGCGGCTTATCGTATAGATATACAGAACCGGACTAAGCAACTCTATATGTGATGTTCTTTCAAGCTCTTCCTTTGTGCCCATTGTTTGCCGTTCATTCTCTGCAGTGTTGGACGCACTCTCACTCGACAATCTCTCGTTGCGTTTAAAAATACTAGGTGGCCCGTCTAAAATAGGTGGGCTACATCAAGCAGCGAGAGCCAGAGAAAGCTATATAAGTAAAAGGTTTAAAAACTAAAAGAAGCGAACCCCCCACGGTATTACACGCACCGGCGTGGTCTTCCTAAGCCTAACAAGCGAATGAGCGAGCGAACGAGCGAATGCTATTTTTAAGTAATGGGGGCAGGCGCAACAAACCGGCTCTGTCTACCTGAATTCTTCCTTTGTTTCACACGCGGCCGGGCCCTGCCGCTGCTGCTGCGCTTTTGTGTGTGTTTTACGTCACTTTCGCGACGCGCGCGTACTTCGTGTAAGAGGGAGAGAGTGCTGTGCGTCCCCGGCGTCGAAAGGAGGTCTCCGCGCAGTCGAAACCAGATTTCTGCTCGTGCGACGGGCTTACATGCATGTACACACATCTGCGATGGCACGCGATCGAGGAAAGAGTTGCGACGGGTGGTATCGCGTCGTCGTATCGCGTTTTAAATACGAAGGGCTGGCCCCGCCACGGTGGTCTAGTGGCTATGGGACTCGGCTGCTGATCCGAGGGTCGCGGGATGGTATCCCGGCCGCGGCGGCTGCATTTCGATGGAGGCGAAATGTTGAGGCCCGTGTGCTGTGCGGTGTCAGTGCACGTTAAAGAGCCCCAGGTGGTCGAAATTTCCGGAGCCCTCCACTACGGCGTCTCTCATAATCAGAGCTGGTTTTGGGACGTAAAACCCCACAAAACAACAACAACATCTTTATCGGATAAAATAGGCTGAAGTTCGAGGAATAACAATGTGGCCTTATAGGAAGGAGCAAGAATGACTCTAGGACTCTATGATGGATCGAATGAACGAAATATAGCGAGCGTAGCTTTGATAAAGGGCATGTTACGAGATGATTGATTCGTCTAGACGAATGCAGCTTTCTCTATCTCGCAGTATGAGAACGAATTTGGAGTCGGGCAGGTCAGCTAATACGCGTGAATGGTGACCGGTGCTCAGGTGCAGCATTAATATAATCATTTGAGAGTACGGCAAAGAATCAAGCAGGTGCTGTCGGGGGCAGCATATAATTTAAACGATTGGAGGGAATTGGATGGCTTCTAAGGTGCGGTTTACTAAATCGTGAAAGTTTTTTCACTTCTTATAGGTAGAGCCGCGAGCACCATTTTCAATGCGGCGATGGTCAGGAACCTTGCTTTAAGATTTGGTGGACCACACTAAAAACTTGTTCCTATACTTTCGATGAAGATTAACTGCCTGTCTTTCGAAAACCATCATGAGGTTCAGCTTATAGTGCCTGCAGAGCAAAATGTTGTCTCCGATGGTGTCCATGTGTTTATAAACAGGCGCCCTTGAGGGAAGATTCCTTTCAACTTTCGTGATAATGATGATCGCGACGCCCATGCGTCGTGTAAATACGACCCGCTTCGTTTGTGCAGCGTGAATACTTGGAATTATTATGATTACTGCTCCATGCCTGTTCGCAATGTGCGGCCGGCATGAAGTTTGATTCTGTTCAGAGTAGTGCACTACGATTCTCACATTGAAGTGTCATCAGCAGAACTCGAAACCTTCTGTGCGCATTTTAGATTAGGCAAACAATGAGTGGACTGAAAAAGAAAGAAAGAAAGAAAGAAAGAAAGAAAGAAAGAAAGAAATAAGGAAAGAAAGAAAGAAAGAAAGAAAGCAGCGTAACGATTAAATTTGTGTAGATTCACGATCCAGTTCTGTTCTGTGCTAAAGAGCCACGTTGTGGCTCTTTACGTTATCGCTCGTGCAGTTCCTTACAAAACATGCCAGACATGGCGATGTCAGGAATTTGGTATATGTGGCTATATATGGCACGTGTCCGTATGTGGCTGTATTTGCCCAAATCGTGATAGAAGGGTGTATGGCAAAAAAGAGCAACACGAGGAATGCCATGTAAGATTCTGATACATATTGGGCAAATGCGGCCACGTATGGACATGCGCCATATATAGCCAGATATGCATATATGGCCATATACGAGACCCGCTGTGGTAGTTTAACAGGTAGGCTAGGTGTCCCGCATGCTCAACCCGAGGACATGCATGGTTTCGATTCCTGGTGGCAGCCGCGTTTCGATGGCGTCGAAATGCAAGGACACCCGTGTGCTTAGATTTAGGCGCACGATACAGAGCATCTATAGTGGTCGAAATGAGTCAGTTGACCACACCACTATTCGGCGTACCTCATAATGACTGTGGCCCTGGCACGTTAAGCCCCAGCAATTATTATGATTAATACAGCTATAGAAGCGAAAAACATATTTGTACCGAGAACTGACAGGACTATACAGACAGTACAAACGCAGCGACAGCTCTCATAATGTATTCCGAGTTGTACCGTTTCTTCGCGCGAATAAGCAGCAGGTCGGCTTGAATATAGGAGCAACCAGTTTATCTCAGTGCATCTACAGCGAGTAGCCACGTTGCCTGAATATAGAGGTCGAGAGAAAGAGAAAGTGCAGCTTCTATATACGTGATCTGGCCCTATGATCTCTCTCACGAGAAGAGCGCGCAAGAGCTAAAGCGGACTGAGAAAAAACAATAATAAAAAAATAAAATAAGAGTAATAAAAGAAGTGCTTGAGAATGAAAACAGAGCAACTAGCGCGGACAGAGGAGGAAAGAGACGCGACAAATACCGGCGCAGAGTTCCATTTGCATTGGAAGTCTGTGCTGGTTCGTATCTTCACACTTCCTACTGGTTACGTGTTAGTTTTAAAACTAGTGCAGTCTGTATACTTCTTCGCGCGATAGGAGAGCTACGTACAAAGGGTGAACAGGGCCTCCGTCTGAGATTAGATTCAAGTGAAGATTACTTTCCCTGATAATGAGATTCGTTTTTGTCTCTCCTCACAGACTTACGCGCATCCTCGCGAGCTCCGCTTAAGTCAGAATGCACTCAAGAGCTGTTCGTATAGCACCGTTCGTTAGAGCTGACACCAGCCGATCGTGATGTTGCACCGTCGTAAAATACAACCCAAACTTGTCTTGGAAACGCTTCGCTCCTCTGACAGAATTTGTTGAACATATCTGGCTGGAGTGCCAAGGGGACGCGATAGGCTTTAATGCGTCGTTTTCCTTCCAAAGCATTTTATTATTTGCTCGTTACATATCGTCCTCGTGAAATGTGAACTGCTACAAAGGTGCCGTAATCGCTCTAGTTAACTCTCATGCTGAAGCATAAATTACCGAAGTTGGATGTCCGATAGATATCAGTTCTAACAGATCAAATATACATATATGCGGTAAATGGCAAAAGTAGTTTTCTTTTTTTCTTCTTTCGGTCTTGTGCAATGGTAAGCTGCCTTACAACTTTCGATGTGTAAAATTTGCGACGGACCATGTGAGAGAGGAGCTTCTTTAAAATCGTGCTCGGCGACCGCGATACTCAATCCGCAGTAGTATCCCCGCGTGCAGGACTTGCCTATACAGTACGTACGGAGATGAGGTGCTACTTCATGGTCGTGTATATTCCTCGGAAGAGAAGCGAGTAAAAGTAGTCAGCACGACACACATAATCCGAACAACGCCGAGAAGAGTACGGAGCACTGGGACGAGCGCTGGCACGCGCCGTTCGGTTTGAGCCGGAGTTGCGCACTGCCGCCGCCGGGGTCCGGAACCGCCCGGTGGCTCTCCGGGGCGCCTCCAGAGGGCGCGACGCGACGCCGCCGCATTTTTTCGCCGCCGCTCCCGCGACTCTCTTCCGCGTTCTCCGCTGAGAAGATAAGCAGAGCGGCCGCCGCCGTCGCAACGCCGCTCTTGTTTGCACAGATGGGCGAGCCACCCAGAACCGTACACATATACGTCAGCCACGGCACTTGTTTATACTATGCACGACGTACGCGTTTTTTTTTTTTCCCTTGTCCTTTTTGCGATTTTTTACTCTTCTTTCTGCGCTACTCTGCAATGCAGCCTTGCCACAAGCCAGGCTTTCCTTACTACGGCGTATATATATATATATATATATATATATATATATATATATATATATATATATATATATACGTGTGTGTGTGTGTGTGTGTGTGTGTGTGTGTGTGTGTGTGTGTTGGTGAGACCCTGCAAAACATTTTCTTCCTAACCGGGAACACACTAAAGCGAAAACGGTGTTTTGCAATGAACACATATTCCTGAAAAAAATTAGTGCCTGACTAATGACGGACATATATAGCTAAAAAGCGCACAGTCTCACTTTCTTCGTTGTTCCTCAAGTGAATGTTTTCTCGAGGTGGCACAATGACATAGAGAAACACCCTCTATACTTATTGATCCTTTTCTTCTTTCTTCGGTGCACTCACTCACTCAATTAATGAATTGATCAATCAATCAAATATTTTTTTCGAACTACAGTTGTGGGAACTTAAGGTGGCGCTTCAAGATTGGCGTCTCACAACTGTTCCTAACGGTATGCAATTGAACGATGGGGGGTTGTGCCGCTTCTCCGTTTGCAAGGAGAATTCAAAAGGACACACTGCTGAGCTAGCTGCTAGTGTGACATCATGTGCATCGAACGCAGCGCGGTAAAACACGGTGGCGATAACAGATAATGACCGTGTCCAGACACGGTATATAATGTCCAGTCAATGATGCTGTCTGTGTGTTTTACTGCGTCGCAGTGTGCACAGTCAGGGATTACTGAAGGCCGGATGAGCATGCGTGCTCGCGCGATGCTTCAATTCTCGCGAAAAATGGCTCATTGGCTGACGTCCATGGGCTGTTGCATTCTGCGTGACGTCATTGGCCGTGGCGAAATAAAGAAGGCATCCTCGAAAGTTGCTGGAGATAGAGGTCTTCGATGCGAGATTAATGGTTCGGTTCCGCGACCTGCAGAATAACAGTTGGCTCACGTGCGTATCAAGTGTCTATCGGTCGGAAATATTTACTTCCGCGTGTTAAAAGACATTCAGGAAGAACCCACTCAGATTGTTGCACGTAGTACGTATTATATCAGTGAGAGCCCCATTGAGCTATCGGGTGAACACAACGTTGTTAGTGTAACACATAATTTGACATGAGCTAACAGTTACCATCTTTTGGTCAACATGTGACAAGAGTGGTCAATATTTACCGACAATAAGCAAACGCTACCAGCAACGATAGCAATCGTTTTGCCAACATTAGCTAATGACAGTCAGTGCTAGCAGTGCGCCAGTGAACGCGATATGACAGGACACCACTGTTCACACATGACTTGGAGAAGTATATGAGCTAAGATATGCTACAGCACGTAAAAAACGTTGGAAGAGTCCCCTTATAGCGTCCAGAGAATGGAACGAATGTGTGCAAGCGGGGAGTCCGTATCGTTCGCCGTAATCTGTCCGCGCGCACAGCGAGTGCTGCTCTATCCGCAGTGTACAGAGAGCGCCGTTGCAGTGTATATAGCCGCGCGATAAGACTACAGAAAAGTGTCTCGCATCCGGAGCAAAGGCACGGAGGAGCAGCGGGGGTGGACTCCGCTGCAGTGGCGTTGGCGTCGGCATCGCGGCTGGCGATCAGCGAGAGCCGGCCGTGGTACCGAAATAGCGGCCGCGCGGTGACAGAGAGATTGCGTCAGCTTTTCTCCTGTGCCGTGAATGGCCATTTGTGCGCGGATGGCGGCGGTCCCACTTCCGCCTCTGACGGCAACACGGCCGCAGGGAAGGAAGAAGAGCAGCGCCGGTCGCGCTGCAGTTTCCTCTTCGGGCACCACGTAACCACAGGTGTGCGCGAAGAAAGGCAGCGCAGAGGGGGAAGGGAGTGGCCGTTACGCGACATAACGGAACTATACAGTGCCGTTTGGACAAAGGCTCGCACGCGTGGTTTGTTCTTTGTTTCGCCTGAAAGAATGCGACGACCTTCCATAACCGCAGTGTTAGTCAGTTCCACGGCCACAGTATACTATTCAGACCACAGTCATTTGATAGGTCTTGGCTGGTCTGTATATACGTGTCTGTGCTGATGCTCTTGAAGTAGCATCTTGCCAAACCGACTCGACCAACAGTATGCGTTCTTACTGGATGAGCTTTAAAATGGCTGGTGCTTGCTACAGACGTCTCGTCTTTGCGCCTCATCGATCGTAATATACAGAGTTCATGTTCAAGCAGCCGCGATGAATGTCAGCTGCGATTGGCTTTTTCATTGAAATTACCTTTTGGGCACTGCCACTTTTCTTTTATTTTTGATTGGTTTAAGCCCGATATACCTTCTGGTGGTGCGTGCTTCCCCCATTTTTTTAGTGCTTTTTTAGTCTACGGGGGGTACAATTAGCGATGAATGTCAGCCAACGTCGGCACTTTACAGGACCACGCTCGCACATCCCACAACGTTGGGCCGACGTGAGGGGCCCCTGACAGGGCCACATTGGCTTCACACACTCCACAACATTGGGCCAACGTGAGGCCTTGGACAATTGTGTCCTCGTGTCCCCTACGGCTTATTGCATTTTTGGGGCGGCAGGTGTTTATTCAAACTTTAGTAGGGCCTGTTTGTGACAGTCATAACTTAATGCAGTTATGTCAGTGTGGAAAAATAAGGAGACACATTTTTTTATTTTATTTTTAAGTCTATAGATCAGCTCGGAGTCGGCGATATATGAGCCATTGTCATTGAGGCAGTAGCTGCCGCTGGTTTTGGGTAGGTGTGTATTGAGATGCCGTCTACATGTTTTATCCACTGTTACATGCATAACTGCGGCCCCCTAGGGCGTAGGGCCTACAAGTCTTACCGTGCGCTCTTTGCTTTCCGGACAAGAGCAGTTATCGATCGCTGACACAAGCCCCTCACTTTGCAAAAGACCTCTCGGATGGTTCGGCGCCGTGCCATCGTTAATTAGAGAGTGGAATACTTACACTGATCTTCGAGTGCGACCTGCAGCTCACGTGCCACCTAGGGCTAGCACCTCTCTGAAAGCCCTTCGTTCTGCCGTTTGAAGGTGTGCCATTCATAACAACAAAACATCAGTTAGGCGCTGTCATCGGCACAAACTTTCTTCCGACCGAGATGCCGCAGCAACATACCCGCACCGCTCTCCGCCATTGCAGCGACAGTGCCTTGGTCTACAGTAGCGTAGCGTCAGAGGCGCTCCCTCGTGTGACGTCACTGGAGGAGGCCGCGTGACGTCAGAGCCAGTCAGCCGGTCGCCCTGAGCCAGCCAGCGGGCGAACCAGGAAGAGCGCGCGGGAACTGGGACAACGTCCCCCCGTGGCCCCCGCGCGCGCGGCAGGCTGGTGGGGCGCCGCTATTTTGGTCGCGCGAGCCCCCCCTCGCCCGGCTGGCTGACCACCACCTCTGGATTGCGCTTGCCCCGCACTGCGTCGCTGGGGACGGCGAAGAGAAACGCGCGCACCTTGCACGCGCACAGGCGAGGCGCTGGACGAAAATAGCCGGGCCCGTCTTGGCCCGCAACCTGTTACCTGTGGCCAGCGTCTGGCAAAAAGGCCCGCGTAATCAGGCGTCCCTGCCTGCCGCTGCAGTGCACGCGACGCGCAGCGCACAGCTGCTGGCGAGAAAGCGCGCGCACCTTTCCAAAACGCGCTCCTTTGGAATGGCGCTGCGCCCGTCGCGCCCTATTGCAGTGCACGCTTTACCGAGTGAACCCGTGCGCGGACCAGTTTGCGAAGGCATGCGAATATAGCGCTGCCCATCAGGCGTGATTAGGCTGTCATCTATATGCGAGAGGGGCAACGCCGAGGTCTTTTCCGTCCAGAATGAATCACGTGTCAAGTGGGTGCTCCGAGATGTGGGCGTCCCGAATAGGCCAGGTCTGTGTCTCGAAATACCTTAGCTGTAGCAGAGTCTCGGGAGGAGGAAAAAAAAGCGAGAGAACGTGCCGTGACAGACAAAGACAGGTCACGACACTGCGTGGAATTATCGCGTATAAGGTTGGTGAGTCGCGTCTCGGGTCTGGCGGTGCGCAGTGAAGTTTCTATGCCTTCGCTAAATGAACTAATATGGCGAAGGCACATGGATTCTATGATAGGCCAGCAGCAAAAGAGAAAGAAGAGATTCAATTTTTAGCCGCCATGATATACGCAGACGAAGTGGCAACCTTTCCCCTTAGCTCCATTAGCAAAGCGTCCGCATCCTGGGAGGCTTTATGTTTGCGACGTGAATGGCACAGTGCGAGCAAGAACCGCGACTCAGTGACTAATGGCCAATCTCGAAAACCGGAGTGTAGCACCGTCGAATGAGGATATAAATCCGCGTTCGTTCAGTCGAGAATGAATTAAAATCCAGGAATGACCGAACGCTCCGCTCTACTGGTTATGCGTGACAGAAATTCGCGGATCAACAAAAGGGAAGGGGGGCTGGATCGGGTACAGTCTCGGACAAGTTGGCCACTCGTGTAATTAGGACAATGACAAGGAACTCTTTATTGCGCTCTACAGAACAGTTACTCGTGCCTGTGCTGAAGAATTGTCTTCTCGTTCGAGGTGCGCGCCTGAAGTATATATATACTTCGTGCGATCCATAGGCACAACTGGTCTTGCACTGGTGGTCTTGCCTGCATGCCCAGCACTGACCGAGTCCAATGCCGCTTCGCTTCGCTGGTCTGACGAGAAAGGACGTATTCTGCGCGACGCGGTCGGCGGTCGCCGTATATCTTCCAGCGAATTGGCTAAACTTGTGCGTATTTGTACGTGTCCAAACACGGCAGGCTTCGGTAAATAATGGAGTAACAACAATAGGAACAGACGTTCTCTAAGGTTCAGCGACCCTTTGAAGCCTTCTAGGGGAAATTACTTTCTATATCCTTCAACTTCTACACCAAAGGGAACTTGTTTTGTCCTCAGGTGAAGAGTGATGGAGAAGACTGAGAAAGACAGAAGCGTTCTGTTCATTTGTCATTTCAAGCATACGCTAAGCTTTTAGAACTGTTGTGCTTGGTTCAACTGTAAAGAAATTGTATGGAATAGGCAAAATTCGTGGAATAGGCAGACTCATAGCTTTCTCATTGCGCACGCGTTACTTTACCGGTAAGCTGCCGCAGTAGCCGACATTCCGACATCTTTCTTTGCTGTTTTCGCGGTCGATTATGCAGAGGACGCTGTCGTATCGCGATTGAAGCGTCGTCTACCATCAGGCACGTCTCGCGGTAACCGTGAGGCCGTGCATGAAGCTGTGCACCGTACGTGCTGCTGGTGAGAACATTTCAAACACACAGTGCGAAAGTAGAATTGCTCCAATTCGAACATGATTACCTCTACCGCACGGTGCTACCGCTGGCACGGAACGGCCATCCTCACAAACCTAGCGTGAGGGAGAGACGGGACGGCGCGATGGTTCGATTCTGCGTACCCTTCCCCATGAAATATGACAGCCTCTGGGAGTGTTAGACAGCGCCCCTCATTGCCACAGCGGCAGGTCTGCGAAGAGAAGTGTATTATAACCATGGTGGGAAAGAAAAAAAAAAAAGGTTAGTTGGCGGCTTCACGTAATTCTGCTAGCCTTGGAAAGCCAACCTCCTCTGACGCCTTGTGCGTCGAGCCCACATAGTTGCCAGACCGCTCGTGTTTGTTTGGACGCGGTAACCTTTAGTTGTGCTTGACCGTGCATAAATCTACCGCTTGCCTACCACGTGACCGGGGCCCATTTCCCACGATTCTCTCCTTTAAATCGTTTCTGGCTAGGCCTACTAAACTTCGACATTGTCACGTGACGCCTTCTCCTAGCGTTCTTTCTTCTTCCAAGGTGCTACCTATATGAGACGGTGATGAGCGCTTTTTTTTAAAAAAAGTTCCTTGCTTACTTCTTATGACAGAACACTACAATAAAAACATCCTCAATACCTATGTAATACAAGGAGCGCGGACGGAGAAATGAAAGGGGGCAAGCAAGGTGAAAGTTTATTATATGACAAGAAGGACGGGCGTCGAAAAGCGCGCTAAGGAAACGTCGGAAACTTCCGCACAAAAGGGCCGCTTTCCTGGAGGTCCCGTTACCTGTATGTAGACACGATTACGGGGCAGCAACCGCCGCAGTGGATCCCAACGCACGGAAGAGCTCGCTTCAATGTCGTAACTACTACTGCGAGACCACGTCAAGGAAACTTCCGCACAAAGGCCGCTTCCCTGACGGTCCTGTTACCTCTGTATACCATTACGCGGGACAACCGCATGTATAGTAAGGAGAGCATGAATGGTAAGAAGGAAGGCTGTCGCTCCGATGCCGTAACTGAACTTCACCGATACCCCTTTGTTCTGACCGCGTTTGTGTTTCGAGGACGACGCGCGGCGATTGAATTTGCTACAGGGAAATGTTTATGTGCACTTGGCAATTCTAACGTCGAACCTTGATGCGCCCGAGGATACTCACTGTGCGTGCGAACGGGACTTCGCTTCTATGGTTTCGTTGTCTAAGCGCCGGCTGCTTGTTGTAGGGACGGTACGCTTACTTTTGGGTAGAGTCGCAAGCACGGGCGTAACCGAATTCCTATCGGGGGATCCGAGTACCATGTATGTATGTATGTATGTATGTATGTATGTATGTATGTATGTATGTATGTATGTATGTATGTATGTATGTATGTATGTATGTATGTATGTATGTATGTATGTATGTATGAGAGAGCAAAGTGCAAACCCTAGACCACATCTACCCTCTCGCTGATAAACGAGCGGTGATTTCTTGAATCGCGGGTCCATGTTTAATCTGTTGCCCGGTAGTAAAGGAACCTTGTACTGAGGCATATATATTGGAAACGTGTTCTTTTTCAGATTTATGGGAACGCTTTTCAGTCAACATTATTGAGTTCCGAGTTCACCGCTCTTATCAGTCATCTATCAGGTTTCGTTTTAATCGAACAATCCTGGCTTGTTTGAAAGTCCGAGCGTTTGTCAGTGTGGCTAGTCAAGTCATCACACCTTCTTTATGAGCTATAAACTAAAGCAGGGACTTATACCCCCTCCCCCGCACTTCCCTAACACCTCCCCAGTTGGATCCTCACATTCCCCCAAAAGTTCTAAAGATAACCAAGTACTTGATATCCACACTCCTCCCCCTCCCAAAATCGGAATCCTGGATAAACCCCTGGCCTAAGGTCTTGTACATACATCACGGATATACATGCACAAAAGTGCTCACAGTGGCATTATTTTGCTGCGAATATCTTTATCGACCCGTATTCTCGACGGACCACTCCAAATGCCATGACCGGTTCATGGATAAGAGGGTCAACTCCTGAAGAAGAGGATCATTGATATTCAGGAGAGGAATAGTTATACGCGAGCTACTGCAATTAGGCTTTCGCGTCCGTCGCGTCCAAGGTGCCCAACGCCTGCAGCACTGTTTGAGCTCACTATATATGAGCGCTTGCCAACATGGACTATAGAGTGACGAATGTAAGGTGGCAAATACCGCCATCTTGCGTTCCCTATCTCCCTCCTGCTCTCCCTTCCCTCCCAAAAGGAAATGATGTGCGCTGAAACGCGTTTGCAGAACTTCACTTGTGGTTGGGCAGTAAAAGAGATATATTTTTGCAAATAAGGATGAATGCTGTGTACCAGGCCTCGTAGGCCGCACAAGTGCCTGGAGTTGACGTCTTCCTTGCGGAGAACTGACGGGGGAGGCGTAATACCTGTGTCACACGGGCACATTGGAAGGCCTTCGAGTCAATGACCTTCGAAAAGCCCACAACTCTATCGACTCAAGATACATTCTCGCTGCTACACGGCAGTTTTCAACGGCCGTTGAGTCGCCGAGTGATTTCGCAACAACATGGCGGCAACCAAGGCACCCGCTTCAAGTCTAATTCGCACTAGTTGCTTGCTATTCGCACTGACGCCAAGAAACAAACTTTAAATTGAGCTTTCTCTTAATCTCATGTACCAAAAGGAACAAAGTATTCGCGACGTTTTGCAGTCGTTATTCAGAAAACTTGCCGATTTTGGCACTGCTAAGCCTAAGTGCGTAGCATGAGCCCCAAAAATTGGTTTGATTTGTAGACACCAGATGGCGCGACACGCGGTGTTGCGCCATAATACGCTCCTAATATCCATCCATCCATCCATCCCACCAGCTGCATGGCCTTTGTTTTTTATACAAGTGACGGCGTATTCGTTCTAGAAATAATGCAATAAAGTGAGAGCGTTGGCCTCTCGGCACGTTTACAATATTTTTCACAGGTGTAGGATTCTACTTATTGACACAACGACATAAACCATGGCCTCAGAAACTAACGCGCGCGGGAGTTGCCGGTGCGCCAAGTCTCGGAGTTCGCGCTGCTCCCGCTTCCGTCGTTCAATGGCCTTCGAAATCTCAAAGGAGTTGTGGGCTGCTCAGTTGACTCGATAGACTATTGACTCGACGGCCATCGAAACCGCCCGTGTAGCAGCTCAAACTTGACCTTTGAGTCGATGGACTATCGGTTCGAAGGCCTTCGAAACGCCCGTGTGACACAAGTGTAATAGGAACGTGAATATTCTATCGAAAGTGCTTCGCACACATCGTCGTTTTCAGTTGCTGTGTCCTTTGCCGTATTGACGACAGATACGTATCTTCGATGTTGCAGTGCGTTTTGTCGAATTTTCGTGAAGCAAAGAGTTCATCATCTGCAGTCAAGCTCGTTAACGAATATATTAAAGTTTTGAACAACGAAATCGCCAGCGTTTCGTGTGTGTGTGTGTATGTTCTCTTTTTAGCGTATGCGGTGATGTTACGTCGCGCTGATTGCGATGTGTACAGGGTTCCCCTTGCAGTGTCTGTTTCATCACTGGTATACCGCGCTGACGCGAGTGTGGCGCTCCCTACACAGGTTGCCTGCCCCGGTCGGCGTGCTGCATAGCAATGGCCGGCGCGTGCGGTCGTCCAGCGGGACCTTCCGGGGCGGCTGCTCGCTCAGGGATCCGAGTACCGGACATCGCTAAGCCACCACATCGTCGTTGACTCGCCCCCCCTCTTGTACAGCGCGCACGGTGGGTGAGCCGTCCCCGATAGAGTGCCGCTGCGTATAGTTTATTCATAACAGTGATATATACATGTATACGCCAGAATTCACTGCTTCGAGACTGTTACGCACCCTCTAATATTCCCAGATTTACGGACACGTCTCGACTGCGAACTCCCTCGCTGTGTTCTTCACCTCTTTTGTTCCCTTTCTCTTCATTCAAACCTGCTCCATTTTCTTTTTCTCTATTCACCAGTGCCAAGAGTCCTGTATGTAAACCGATTACACTTATTCTGTACTTCGCTGTGCTTCGCATTTCGATGGAGGCGGAATGTTGAGACACGCGTGCGCTGTGCGATGTCAGTCCACGTTAAAGAACGCCGGGTGGTCGAAATTTCCGGAGCCCTCCACGGTGTACGGCGTCTCTCATAATCATATTGGGGTCTGAGGACGTAAAACCCCAGAAATCAATCAATGAATCAATCACATTAGTTCATTTGTAAGAAGGGCACGTTAACACGGACAGACGTGGCGAAAGCGCGTCGGTGTCGGAAAGACCGCAATGACATGTTTGTTCATGCTGGCCTGCAGTATTGCGAAATAAATAAATAAATAAATAAATAAATAAATAAATAAATAAATAAATAAATAAATAAATAAATAAGCAAACAAGCAAGCAAGCGATAGGACCTAAGCAAACACTGCCGCAGAGCGCACATTCGCGTTATATGAGAACACGTATACCATGCTCGTGAAACATTCGTATCGCCCTCTGCGTCCCCGCCGTTCCCTACAGCTGCTGATTTTACACGGATGGATAAGTGTTAGGATCACCCCTTTGGAATCGGGGAGACTGACGGCTTGTGCCACCAGGCTCTTCCTTAGTCTTCTTGTGCTCTCTACTTTCTACTAACAAGGTGTCGTCTCTGACCTTCCGCTCCTGCACTCTTCCAGTAAAATCTTTTTATTCCGTGTGGTTTGCTGCCCCCAGTCTTCCAGATTCCTCTCTCTGGCGCAGATTCGCTATGTTCTGCCCCGCCACGGCGGTCCAGTGGCTATGGCACTCGCCTGCTGATCCGAAGGTCGCGGGATTGAATCCCGGCCGCGGCGGCTGCATTTCGATGGAGGCGGAAGGTTGAGGCCCGTGTACCGCGAAATTTCAGCGCGCGTTGAAGAACCCCATGTGGGCGATATTTCTGGTGCCCTCCACTACGGCGTCCCTCATAATCATATCGAGGTTTTCGGGCGTAAAACCCACAGATTAATTAATGAACAGATCGCTAAAAACGATGTAGAAGAGGGAATGTCGCTGGAGCCAACGAAGTGGACTTGTCTTCGTCAGGACGGCAACGAAGACAAGTCCACTTCGTTGGCTTCAGCGACATTCCCTCTTCTACATCGTATTTAGCGATCTGTTCATCGATTGAAGCCTCCATCTTCCCCTGAGCTTCTCTTCTAGCACAGATTAATTAGTCATTTGTGTTCCCAAAACTGCCTTTCAATATCTCGCGCAGACTTATTCCTTCCTTGATTACTGGATGGATATTGATGATGATGATTGTGGTTCGGTTTAGGAAAGGACGCTAATTTCTGCCGCCCCTGTCGGGAGCACGTCTAAGCGTTGCAGCTGACGTTGGACTATAGTATGAGCTTCATGGTTTCTTCACCCTTCCTGCGCGCGGAGGACGGCGTCAGCTGAAAATGTTGAAATGAACGGGGCCGCTGGTAATACAGTGTGCGGCCGCGGACGGTCAGAAGCAGCGCCAAACCAGGCTCGAGAAGCGAGGCAGACGTCGCAAAAGTGCAGCGAAAGATCCCAGTAATAATATTCAAATTAGTTTTCGCATGATAGAGGCAAAATGGGTCTGGAGCGAGCATAGATTACACGAATTTGCTTTTTCGGGGACTCATAACCGTCGTTTACTTTGTTCGGAGCTTCTGCTGCCACGAGATATGAGAGAATCGAGATTAGATTGAAAACCCTGCTGTCTGTCTGTCTGTCTGTCTGTCTGTCTGTCTGTCTGTCTGTCAGAGTCGACGAGACGTAACGTTTAGGCGAGTTCCTTCTTACTGGTTACTTACTGTACCCGATTAACTCGGCGACAGCGCGTGCTGTGACTGCCGTGGGCTTCGGTGTAAGTGCAATGACAGTTCTATTCGATTTAAACAAGCTTCCCTGCACACACTGCACCCTCCCTCGGTGCAGTCAAGCTACAGCACCCACCTCCGCCCACCCCTTTCTCTGGATCCCTCATCATGGATTGCTTGCAAAAAGGTAAGGTGCTGCCCGATGGTACTGCAGCGAAGGAGTGTACCTCAAGGAGGTTTCTTTTCTTTTCCTTATCAACCTCTTTGGCGAATCCTTGAAGCTTGAACTAAGCGATCTGTTACACAGTTTCATTTCTGGTAGTCCTGTGCACGCTTTCTGCATCAAATAAACCCCTCGATCAACCCTTTGCATGGCGTACGAGATGAGCCAGGTGGAAAGCCGTCGGCGCATTTAAGTGCACGATGGCTTCCTTTGCTATCGCTCACTCAAGACCAATGAAATTCGCCGCTCAAAGGCTCATATATCAGGAGGGCGTGCGGTGTGTGGTCACGGTGACTAAGAAAGTACAGTGCGCATGCGTGATTTATTTCGGTGATCGAGTGCGAAGTTTACAGAAAAGAAAAAATATAGGGTAAAAAAGAAATGAGACCACGTATAATCACGAGCAAGCCCTCTTCATCTACATTTCTTTATAGCGATCGTCCGCGTTCTCGTCTCCTTCGTCAAGGCTCGCCTCCCTCTATCGAGACCAACTGCGAGGGCATAAAACGCGAAAGGCTTTGGCCCTAAAAATGCCACGACATCGAAACGAAAAACAAAACGAAATTGCATCAAAGGCGAAACGAGGGTGGCACGACGGCGTCACCGAGCGAGACAGGAGTGCGCTCATGCGCGGCGGGGTCCCTTTCCCTTCGGAAAAGGACGCATCCAATTGCGGGAGAGCTCCTTCTAGGAAGTGCCGCGGCGAGTACTTTCGCGCTGCTCAGCTCAGCTTCAGCTCAGCAGCACATGCACACTGCTGCTGCGGAGAGCGTGGCCTCACCGGTGTGCTGAGGGGGGCAGGGAGGGAGAGTGGAGCGCGGGGTGGGGGTCACTGGCCGAAACTGACCCAGATCGGGCCGGCCGGCCGGCAGGCCGGGCGAGGAGGACGGGGGCAGCCTGCCACCACACCGCTGCGGGCCGCCAAGTTCACCACTGGCGGCCAGTCGAGCCGGCCACAGCGTTCAGAGATGCGAAGCGCGCGACGCACGCTGTCGCCCCGCGCACTGCGCGACTGCTTTATTTCGCCAAAGGGTTCCTGAGGCCTCCTCCCGGGCTTGGTGACAAAATGCGTTTTACGGATGGCAGACGCTGCAATGAACCGCTCGGCCAAATTTTGTAGTAATGTGCGCCACTTAGAGTTCACAAGCGGTGCACAAAGTTGCTACTTGCTCGAGAACGCTCTCTTTAAACGCAGGCTTGTCCTCACTCTCTTTGAAGATGCTCTATTTCGCAATTTAGCAGGTTGGTGCCATTGGCCGATAGCTGATATAAATCAAGAGCGGTGTTTGCACCAGCTGCGCTTCTTGCTATTTTCGCTCTGTGTAATAGTTGTGATTAAATAGACAGGCTAGAGTAAGCAAGATGATCTTTTTATGTTTTGATATCAATGGCACACTCCCGGGAGAAGACAACTATAGCCTGCTGTACTGTAGCGCGCTCCCGCGCACTAATGTTTGAGTAAACTTTTGCCGTGCCGCTTTAGCGGCACTGAGGCCATTGTGCCTCCTTTGTGTGGATTAGTCTTGGATGTCGTAAGCGGCCTCATGATGAGTGTGTGTTCAACCTGACACCAGTAGCGGTTTCTGTGTTGCATAATTGTCACGGCCGCCACGGGGTGGCCCGACTTCGCGCCGCGAGTATGGATGAGGGCGGTGGAAAAAAAGAAGAACCGACTCTGAATAACTACCGAAAGGGCAAAAACCAAATAAAGAGGGAAGCATTTTATGATTGTTCGAAAGGAAGCGTTTTACTGTTTAAAGCGAGATCGGGCTCCCTTAGAACACGTAGTTATAAAGCGAAATTCAGTAAAGAAAAAGAAAAATGCACATGCTGCGAGGAAGATAGGGAAACGACGGAGCATGTTCTGATTGAATGCGGAAAATCCACCCAGGAGTACGTTTAGGCACTACGCTACATGAAGCCTTGGGTTTTAGGGAGAACAATGGAAAGCTGAACATACCCTCGATTGAAATAAGTAAGAGACGGTTAGACTACTGGTGGCAGAAAACCAGAGAGAACGGCAAAAATAATTATAGGGAAAAATAAGGACTTTCTGCCATAAGGGGCAGGGAACTGGGCTATGAATGTCCATTTTTGCTATAGTATGATCGATTTAATGAACTAGATTTAAAAGGCATGAGGACAACTTAAAGAGAGAAGGAAAAAAAAGGAAAAGTTCTTAAATTTTTTTGGTGGCTCACATGTCACCGCCCTGTTACAAAGGGGACGCTCATAGTATCCATCCACCATCCAGTATGTGGCGTCGTGATATCGGAAGTATGCGAACGCTGTTGAAGGGGAGGGAAAAAAAAGAGACAAAAATGCTCAAGGGCAAAAGGTGCGTTGGCATAGCTTTTCGTTTCAGTAGTCAGCGCGCTCGTCGACACAAAAGATAGAAAGAGAGAGAGAGAACACGCGCTCGTAGTCTGCGACAACTTCCTGTAGCTCGGCTAATACTTGACGCATCTGAAAATTTTTGCGGCAACAGTATCGCGAGGAAATGAGCTTCTACAGAGAGGTCGTTGGACGAATCCGATGATTGCTTGAAAAGGTAGTTCAGGACCCTTAAAATGCTTTGAGAAAGCCTCGGCGTGTGGAAGTGGCAGGCTTTCGCAAAGCATGTCGTTACCTTACGAAAGAGGACCTCTCTACTACATGGTTGACTGTACACACTCAGGCGCCTTTGTAACGAGGTGCTCACTATCTTGAAAATACTTCGTTACAAATGCCACTTTGCTAATGAGTTTGCGCACAGGCCGTAACGCCGACGTTATAGCCGGCACAAAAGGAATCCTTCGTTACAGATGTCATTTCGTTGTTTATATAGATGTGAGATCCCGTGTTTCTTTCCTTTCTTCGTGGTCATCTTTAACCACTCGCTTTATTTACGCTTCCTCATTTGCACAGCAGCAGATCATATCGCACGAGCTCACTGATCTACCTTTACTATTACGGTTAACCATATATTCTCCTATATATACGTAGGTTTGTTCGTTTTCGTGTCTTATATCTTTTACAGATTCGGTGGGTAAAAATATAGGGTGCCATTTTTCAACGTGATATTCGGGGATCGAGAAACCGGATTTCATGTTTAACCATTCCGAAATACGGGTTTTCTTTTCGGGCTATATTTACAAGCCTAGCATTATAAATGCCAGCCGTATGGTGTCCACAATGTTTCATGCATACAGCCTTCGAAACGAACTTTACGTCATATGGAGCTCACTTGAGCCAACAGGATTGACTTCGTTGTCCCAGCGCTGGTAGCTCCAGCGAGTTTGCACCACAAACTCTGTGCAGCATTTATATATACATATATATATATATATATATATATATATATATATATATATATATATATATATATATATATATATATATATATATATATATATATACATATATATCGTTGGTATGGGGTATTGGAATTCGGGGAAACATCCGGTTCAACCCGGTTTTCCTGAAACACTGTCGGGTTGTAAGAATTGAATAAAATCCGGTTTTGCCCGAAAATGAACAACCCTATATATATGTATACGTCAATGGCAACTTCGTTCGCCTTCAACACATAGCTATTTTCGTCCGTTGTACAGCGTTTCTGCTTTAGCTTCCCAAGTACGCGCGCAGGCGTCGCAATTTTCGGGTGTATGCATGCTGCACGTAACTCCTCATAAATTAACAACAGGGCTGAATGTATAATAACCCTGCTCGGGGCACAGGGATCTAGGAACAGCAAAAGAAAAGCGTAATGAATGTGCGATGGAAAACAGTGGGAGACGACTTGAGTGTCGTCGTTGCAAAAGCACGAAATCTGAGCAACACACCTTAAAACAATGGGTTTCATTTAGGTTAATCAGTTATGTGTTATACAAACCGTTGGTGCTGAAGAGTGGAGATGCAGAAGGAAAAAAGAATATAAAGGGTTGGGAGGAAAGGAAGGGGGCGGGGGAGGGAGGAGGCGGGTGTTGGTTAAAGGCGACGTGTTTAGTGCACCATCCATCACCATCTGTTCTCAAAGAGGATGCTCGTATCATTCATCCACCTATTATATCCACTCATACAGCTCAGAGGTTGGCCGCGTCAGGATCCCAATTACTCGTAGCCGGAGGGGTCCCCAACATTGATCCTCGACGGCGGTTGGGAAGAAAGTTTCGATTTCTTCGCCACGTCTTAAGTGCGAAGCCGAGAATGACGAGGTGGCCTGACATCGATATTGATGAGATGGCGTCAACGATCATTTAGATTGAGGCAATGGTAAGCCTGTCGTTTCCATAAATGTTCAATATGCATTAAGATAAGGTAAACCATACTGGCTAACCCTTTGAAATTTTCCGTAGAATGTACGAATTTGGATCTGTCTTACGATTTTCTAGGGATTTCGACTTAACCTTTACAGAAACCTGGTTTTAGTTGCGAAGAAAATGTTGAAATCGTCGCCCCCACCCCTTTCCCCTGAAACCACGCTGTTGCTTTGCCTCAATACACAAATATCGTGCAGTGAAGCATACTTAGATTGGGAAGAGACGATCTAATCTCACGGCACCTGGCACATTTTGTGTTTTCGCAGTAATTACGTGTGCCAACTTCACCACGTCACTTATTCAGAACTGTCTGCGACGTTGCTGTGGCCCTCGGAGAACAATAAATATACGAACATGCTAGTTTTCTTTCATCACTATTGCCCCCCCCCCCCTCCCTCCTTCCCCCCTAGTTCTACTGTGCGCACTGGCGATCTTATCTATACAAGGTTAAGTTGCATGATACGTTGTTCGTTTAGGTGTAACTCACATCTCAAAAGGCACCCGTATAGGTCTCGCTGCTGTAAAACCAAACAACAAACAAATAAGCAGCTTAATGATTACGTACAATTTAGATGCCAGCGATATTAAATCTGCGTGCTGCGAAACCGATGACCCGTTGCTGAGAGAGAATAAATTGATGCACATCGTGACACCGTGTTAATGAGATCGATTACTCAACCGTGCGCTCGTTTTAATATCACGGCGCGCGCGCACTGTAGAGACGAGCCCCGCATCGCAGCAGGCCACACCGGTTGCCTGAGAAACGCTCCGTGTGCGAGTTAGGCGACTACAAATCGCTACGGCGCCGGCGTGCGGTTAGTTTCACGTGTAAGAACGCTGCGCAAGCATGTAACAAGCTGCTTAGCTCATAAGAAATAAAGAAATGTCTGCTGCTGCATGCATACAGAATGCTGCAGCAACTACTACTACTAGCAAAAGGTGCGTACAGCAAAAGCACGTGCATTCCTTCCCTGTTCGGCAGAGCCTAATGGGCGAGGCACGGAAGTGCGAAGTTCAGCGTTGTTCGTGTTTTTCTGTTTTTTTTCTTCTTTGCTTTTCGCCGCTTTGGACTTGTCGACGGCACAATTTATGCGTCGTGATGCGCGACGAGCAGCGTTGAAATCGACGGCGTTTTTTGAAATGCGAGCGCTGATACAAAAAGGATTGCCAGAGCTGGCTGCGTGAAACCGCAGGCATTTCGTTTTCATCGTGCCGCCGGTATGGTAACGGTAATAGCAGCAGTAAAGGTAATGTACCAGTACCAGTGGTGGTAGCTACTGCTCCTCCTTTTTTTTGTGCCCTCTCTGTCCTCCCAGACATCTCCTCGCAGCAAGAGCGGTATCTTTGGCATTGCATTGTAAGGCTATGTGACTAACACAAGTTGGAGAACGTTTGTTTAATGAAGCAATGTATAATGCCACCGTAACGTCAATGAAATCGCCTCAAGAAATGAATATATTCGCTCCAGTTTGAACACTTAGAAGCTCCTTCGAAAAAAATAATAACATTCACTTCAACTTGAACGCCTTACAAATTCTTGTGAGGAGTTAAAACTCCACCTGAATAAAGTACATTAGTTCCACTTTGAACACCTATTGGCTACTTTGGAAGGTAAATTCTCACTTCAATTTGAACACCTTTCAAACTCTCGTGACAAGGAGCTAACTAAAACTCCACCTGAATAGAGTACATTCATTTCGCTTTAAACTCTTATTGGCTACAATAGAAAATCAATGATCATACCAATTTTAACACTTAACAAACTCTTGTGAGATGACTGTACTTTATTCAGGCGGAATTAACTAAAGCTCCACCTGAATAAAGTGTATTTGTTCCACTTTGAACATTCATTGGCTACTTTGGAAAATCAATGTTCACACGAATGTAAACACCCTTTAAACTGTTGCGAGATGGAGGTAACTAAAACTCCTCTTGAATGGAATGTATAAAACTCCCATTCCGGAATATTCGTAGGCGACGCAGCGCTCACCCCCAATATGGCTTGCTTATATATGTTAGCATGTGTGTATTATAGTTTCGGACTGTGTATATAAACGGCCTTTACGCTTCACACATAAGACGAGCGTTGGGAAACCTCGCGTGAATAGACGTTTTCGGCATCGAAATTGAAAAGAAATATTGTCATTACGCACCACTCGCTGAAATTGACGTAGAACGCTGAGAACTATATTTCGATTCCTCGGCACGCACGATCGAAGGCCGTTTACTGGGGACTTGAGTCGCATTCGCTAAATATCCTGCATACTCGTCGTCCGCTTGAGCGTTATGCAGTTATTTTCCCTAAGGAGATTAGACAGTTACGATTCCCTCAGCTTTGTCAAAATTTAGTCAATAGTAGATTCAGCACTTTCATAACCACTTCAGCCGTAGTGAAATTTCATTGCCTCTTGTATACTAGACGTACGGGTCTGCCAGGCTCACACGGCCTGTAGCCACAACATCACTATCACTATCACTATAGGCGTACGGCGGCAACCAAGAGAGAGTGCTTGCGAGAAAAAGTGCATAGTGACACGATAGCTGACACGGTGCTTGCGATGATGCTCACCTTCACTTTAATAATTTATTGGGCTCTGTGTACCGATTTAGTTCACGTTACGGGTTTCAACACAGCACCTACGCAAGCAATGTAAGAATGTCGTCTAAGATGTTGACCGCTCTGAGCTAGCGTGTTCACGATCTGTCAGCTTATGGGAATGACGCAGAAGGACACTAGAACTCACACCGCCAGTTATACGTGAATTGTGATAAATGAGGCAGTATGGCCGCGTCTGTTTATTGCGTCATTTGCTTCAGTTGGCAGCTGATTCGAGGCGGAAAGAAGGGAGGTCTTTCCGCCGTGCACTATACAGGGTGTTTTTTTTTAGTTGCAACACATTTTGAAAATTAGAAAAACATAAGTCGCGGGAATGTCTTGTGTACCATTCGAGTATACGAATTGGCGGCCTTTAGATACAGAATAATTTCCGCACCTGTATGCATAATTAGCGAAATTACGCTAATGAATTTTTTAATTATCAGTAATAGGTGGCTACAGCAAATGAGTACTTTGGAGCCCGTCCTCGACACTACCTATCCCAGTAGTCAAATTTTGAATAGCGGAGTGCATGTCGGAGCTACGCGAACAATTAGTTCCCCGTGGCAGGCTCCTTGAAACCGAAATTGTCGGAAAAAGAGCGTCTGTGACGTCGATGTCGCCGCCTCCCCGGATTTCGTCACTCGCCCGCGGCGCCCAACGCCGCTGGTAACGCAAGCTGCTTGCGCGGCCGGAGCGGCGGTGACCACGGGCGAGTGGCGAGTGACGAAAGCCGTGGGGGCGGCGACATCGACGTCACAGACGCTCTTTTTCCGTCCAGTTTCGATTTCAAGGAGCTCCGACATGCACTCCGCTATTCAAAATTTGATCGTTGGGATAGGTAGTGTCGAGGACGGGCTCCAAAGTACTCATTCGCTGTAGCCACCAATTACTAATAATTAAAAAGTTAATTAGCGTAATTTCGATAATTATGCATACAAGTGCGGAAATTGTTCTGCATCTAGAGGCCGCCAATTCGTATACTCGAATGGTACACAAGACATTCCCGCGATTTATGTTTTTCTAATTTTCAAAATGGTTGCAACTAAAAAAAAACACCCTGTATATCCTGCGGTCCTGTCAGGGATAATTGTGTACATCAAGTGTGGGATAATTGTGTACATAAAGTGAGGGATAATTGTATACACATCACTGCACACGTCCGATTCCGCTGCGTTGTCCAGTTCGTCATCCTGTTTACGCGTGAAATGCTGTGGTGGTGTTGCACATGGAAAGCGACGAGGTTCACCGGTTAAATGACAATGCCATGGTAATAATAACCAACTTCACGTTTATTAGCGCGCCAAGCAGACGAGAAGACGAGCAACGGTTGTTAATTCCAAACTAAAATTTTCATTTCCGGAAGCATGTTCACTCGCACCTCGCGGTCTCCAATCAAACATGCTCTTTCAGTCACTGCAGGAAGTAGGCCACGGGTTGAGAAATAGTTTCTTGGTCAGCCCTGATGTCAGCAACAAAAACACAAACGAGTTAATATCTGAAAAAATATCTAGTATGTAAATTAGAACATAGAAATTATCGACAAATTCGTGATAAAGACGAAATACGCGCCATGTTTAAATTTGAAAAACAAAAACACAATGTGGTTTGTGTAAAGTTTACGGCATTTATTCACTACTTCAGGCCCAGGCTAATCTTATCTGAATTAAGGTAAGTGTGGCTGTCTGCTTTTACAATGATGTACTAAAGAAAGACATGTGTATTACTTGTACTACAGTGCACGTCTCACTCCATCAGACGTTACGACAGTTCCGCATGGGCCATTTCATCCCAACTTCTTTTTTATTAGCATAATTCTTCTTGTTACTCGAATTACTTTCTAAAGAAAGCGCATACACTCGATTAAGTCGCTTCTAACATAGGAGAGCGACTAAGCTTTTTTTTTTCCACACCTCACCCACCCACATGCCTCGGGTGGAAAGCCGTTGTGCCTTGAGCCGTTGCAGTACGAGGTCGAACGTTCGACTTCCGTAAAGAACCGGCTGAAAGGATCCCCTTCCCGCGCCGCCAAGAAAGAAAAAAGAAGGAGGGAAAGAGCGCGTGTATTAGTGACCCGTCTCTTCATTTTTTTTTTTTTTTTATGGTGCTGAAGAAAAGTCAGGCATGCACTAAAACTACTCTTCCTATTCCTTACCGCGTTTAAGAAGCTTGGTCGGTGGTTAGGTTACTGCAGCTGCGGCGGACACATTCCAGATTTATTTCTGGGGTTTAGCGTGCCAAAACCATGATATGATTATGGGAGACGCCGTAGTGGAGGGCTCCGGAAATTTTGACGACCTGGGGTTCCTTAACGTGCACTGACATCGCACAGTACGCGCGCCTCAAGATTTCGCCTCTACCGATATGCAGCCGCCGCGGCCGGGATTCTCTCCCGCGGCCCTTGGATCTGCAGCCGAGTGCCGTAGCGACTAGACCACCTTGGAGGGGCGGACGCATTCTTGCTGGGACACGGTGCAGGACATCGTTTAGTGTAGGCATTAAGGAATCTTAAGTAGATAAAGGTAATCGTAAGCTCTCCGGCTGTCTTTAACTGTCGCACATGTACCGTTGTATGATCAAGGACGCTCACAGAGGGCAGAATGACGACCCTGTAGTACATCTGCAGACGAGAAGTTCTTTATTTTGATTGTTTTTAGTTTTTCTCCATTGATTTGCCATACTGTGTCTCTTACGGGACTCCAAATAAAAACCGGAACACGAGTTGTAATTCTGTACTGTACTCTTACGATCACAGCCGTGCCATTCTTACTGCGAACAAAAAGAGCATGTGCTGAAGGCCCTTCGAATTTCCTCCACTAGGATGTTGTCGACGTCGGAGGTCAGAAGTAGGGAGTTGCATATACAGTCCATGCGGCAAGCGGACGCCTCGCCTTCCGCTCACGAAAGCGAGGCTTCGCTTTTCCTGTCTGCTCGGCAGGCAGCCCATCCGTCGCCGCAGAAACACCTGCCGCGCGATTACGGAGCTGATTTCGCGCTCCGCCTGAGCTCGCTGAAATGCAGTCGTGCTTCTTTCCTGGCGAGATCTTCACTGCAAGGCAGCGGCTGTGCCGAAACCGCATGTGCGCGATTCTGTGCGCGACCGCGCCGGGCGACGCTGTGTGTGACGAAATGGGCCGTCGCGCGACGGGTCGCTTGGTTGATCGCTCGATTTTCGGTAATCTAGAAGCGGTTGCTCGTCACCCAGAAGTTGTACGAGCGACAGCCAATCGCAAGCAGCCGGTGCAAGTTGCACGTGAGCGACACACCGCCGGTTCTCACACAAGTGCGCTGGCAAACATCTGTCAGAAATTACCGAACCCCAAAAGAAAAACAAAACTAGTACAATACATCCAAACCTATTTAATGTTACTTTGCACAGCTGAACGCTTGATTTTTAAATTATTACTGCGTGCATCAATCCAGCTTTGGTTCACAGTAGCTGGCAACACCGGGGAGCCGTCGCTCGATACATCGCTCGAGCCGTCACTTGCATGGGGTTTGATTTTTCACGCGACGAGTATTGCGACGTGTACGTCGGTCGCGTCGCTCGTCGCGATCGCGCACAAAATTGCGTACATGCGGTTTCTGCTTTACGCACGCGGCGACTTATGCTGGCGCCCTCCGATTCGCCGAGAGCAAGCGAATCCGTGACGACAATGCCTCAACGCAGAATCAGGGGTGAGAGGTCGAAGGAGAAATACGTGGTCTTTGATTACGAGTTTCTCCACTTAGAAAAGTCGCCTTTCTGCATCGAAAAGATACTGCGCAGGGATTCTTGAATGACGCCTTTCATTCCAACTCGACTTCCTGCTGCTCTTCTGCGTCCCTTCAAAGTTACATACTACAGCTCCGTGTTTTGCTCATGTCCCATAACAACGCATCAACACAAATAATGGCACCGCCACGGTGGTCTAGTGGTTATGGCACTCGGCTGCTGATAAGAAGGTCGCGGGATCGAATCCCGGCCGCGGCGGCTGTATTTCGATGGAGGCGAAATGATGAGGCCCGTGTGCTGTGCGATGTCAGTGCACGTTAAAGAACCCCAGGTGGTCAAAATTTCCGGAGAACTCCACTACGGCGTCTCTCATAATCGGAGCTGGTTTTGGGACGTTAACCCCCCCCGCACACACACACACACACAAATAATGGTCCAAAGAGTTCGCCAACTCAAAGAATTTTATTTATCCGGAAAACAAAGAAATAAACAGCATTTTAGTCTGCTACTCAACGCAAGAATGCACTGCATTTATGCGTTGAGTTCGTACCTTTCGCGAAAAAAAAAATAAATAAACGAAAGTTACGCGCGCACACTCCGGGCATCATGTTTGCACTTCTTGTGTGTTGTTCGGCACGTGTACAGTCATCAGTCTCATAAAATGAAGGCGAACATATGTACATCCGACGTTCGTAGGCTGCTTCATATTTCAAAATATTCTTATAACCGCGCACAGAACAATGGAGCGTTTCTAGGAAACACATTTTCCTCCGCGCGCACTCTAGAAACGGGCGTGACACACGTGTCTCGTGCTTACTCGGTCGCACTAATAGATGTCCTCTAGTTGTCCTCTCAGAAGACATGAAACGTGACTCAGGACATCCAGGCATTCCTCCCAGATCCGCTCACGTTTGCTATCCTACACTGGGGGAGAGAAATGCAGGAATAAAAATAAAGGAAAGAAAGAAGGAAAGGCAAACGAGTGATGGTTGCATAGACAGGAACATAACATTGTTCATCGAGCAATCGCAGGCGGCCGCAGAGAAGTCCAAGCTAGGTAAAAAAAAGCCCTGCAATACATATTGAACATAGAAAACAGTGCTGATCAGTCGTAGAGGTTCCTGTGAACACGTTAGCTAAACGTTATTGCACTGCACGCATCAGGAAATTTTTAATTTGGTTCCAAACACGACCGCATAAAGCGCCCCCTCTTCATTCAACAAATTACGTCACTGGGGGCGCCGACTACGTCGCCTGACTTTTTTTTTTTTTTTCGTTGCTCCTTAAGAGGGGTACGCCCATTTCCTTTATTTCTGGAATTCAAAGCGAACAATTAAAGCGTAGCACACGACCACGCCGCGATCATGAAATCAGCCAAGGCTGTTTCAGCCTCCAGCGGCGCAGTCGGTGCCGTCAGTGACGTCATTCGTTGAAAAAAAAAAAAAAAAAACGCGCGCCTTCCAGCTGTGTTTGAAACCAAACTGCCGATTCCCTGGCGCGTGCAATGCGATAATATTTCGCTCACACGTTCGCAACAGACTCGACGGCTGTTCGGCACCGTTTTCTGACTGTTCAAAAAGTGTTGCAGAACCCCTTTAAGGTATACGGATGGTCATCAGAGTCAAGTTCCGAATGTGTGCGACCGAAACAGCCCCGGGTTTAGCTTTCCTGTTTCGGTCGCCGTACCACGGGAATGACGGGGAACGGTGGTTACCGAAGCACACACAGATGAAGAAGCACTGCTGCGGGCCACTGCAGTTTCTCTACTCCTCAGTGGGCGTTTCTCAAAGTGCGAGAGAGAGAGATGCGGTCGACGGAGGGTGTCGGTATGTCCGCGGGCAGCGGTGTCACACGGAAAGAAAAGAACAGCAGGATGGTCGTTTGTTTGCCCCGGCTTGCTGCAGCGCCAGTCGGGAACGTTGCCGCTTGCCTTGGCTGTGGTAGAGAGTGGGAAAAGAACGCTTTCTTTCGTCGCATCGGCTCACGAGAATATGAGCGTTCCTGGTAATTTATGCCAATGTTTCCCACATTTTCTCGAAGAAGGCAACCGGGCGAAGGCAGTTGCCCGCATGTCTTACAAGGCTAAATCAGCCTGCAGCTAACGTCCTGCTGCTGGTTTTTCCGTCGCACGTGGAGCAAACAGCGCGAGAAACCACGAACAGTGCGCGGGCTTAACCGAGCTTTATTACGTCCACATCACTTGCGGACCCTGGCAGAGCCAAAGCGTGGCATCGACGTTACTTGATGTTTTCTTTTCTCCTCCATATATCATCGATCGTGCCCTCTTAGCACTGATGGCCACGGCACAATAAAGACAACAAAGATTCCTTTTCCTAGTCTATTCTTTTGTGTGCTGTCCTACACGCCTCGCGATGCGGTCCAATTCAACACGCTCCTGCACTCCTGTTCGTATTTAGCGTTAACGCCAGCCGCAGGAAACGACATGCTGGTGCTGTTTCGTCGTCGGGGAGTTCTGGCAAGCCTTGCGAGTCCGTCGGATGGTATGGTGACTCGCTGACTAGAGCTTGCTCCAGGACACGGCTGACGTCAACTACTGTCCACTCCGTTGTCTTAACGTGCGGCGTATCGTAACGTGGCCAGGCTAGGCTACGTATGGCACTTGGACGCTCATGCCTGTATGAAGGACTTGAAGGAACGGTACGGTGTGCCATCTTCATTGGCGGGTGACAAAGGGATCACACGGGCATCAGGGCGACGGAGACGACGTTTTCGCCCCGCACAAACAGCTGGTTCACGTGCCTCGAGAGGGGCGCCAGTGTCGGGGCCGCTGCACGACGTCGAACCCGGCCTGTCCTCGCCGGCCTCTTCTTAGGAGCCGCGGGCGTCGTCCGCTCTGCCGCCGCGGGTCTCGGGTCGTTTGGTGGGTCAGCGGGCTCCTCTTGACCTGCATGCAATAATAATAATAATAATAATAATAATAATAATAATAATAATAATAATAATAATAATAATAATAATAATAATACGGTCAACGTATTACAAGCCCTGTGACGCGATGTCTGTAAGAAATTTTAGATGCGAAGCAGCTTATGGCGGAGTTCAATCCGGTGGTGGTGGTGGTGTGCGGCGTGACTATAGCCCTTACTTCGCATTCGCAAACGCTCTCCACACACCTCCTCTCCACTCCCCTCTCCACGTGACCCTCTCCGAACGGCGCGCGTTGACTATGGAAACGCTCTTTCTTCGATGAACGCTCTATACCAGCTCGCAAGGAACGAGAACACGCCTTCGCCCGCGAGAGACAACGCTGACGCAGGCAGCGTCTGCTAGCGAGTTTCTTGATTGAAGGAATTACACCATCTCCCGTTAAACCGATGCAAACGCGACACCTAGTCAAACCTATGCAAACGCGGTGTGCGCCCCCGTGCTGCTTCGCATCGCCTCATGGTCCCCTTTAGCGGGAGATGGCGTAATTTTTTTCCTAACGTGTGCCGTAGAGGATTCCGTGCAACGTACCAGGAGGTAAACTCTAAAAAGAAAGAAGACGCGAGCAAGGCAGAATACAATCAATGTTTCAGGACGAAAAGGCTCAATCCCTAAAGGGTTCGAACTGTTTCCTTTTTTGCCCCTATCCATGCACTTTCCGCCGCCGATTCTACTTAGCAAGAAACATTGCAAGCGCACTTCAGTTTTCACTATAGTTTGCTAACCCAAAAAGTTAGCAAGCTGGCACGTTTCACAATGTTCTCGGCGATTGTCGCACCTCAATGAATCAATGATTGGGTACACAGAGCGTGCCAGCACCATGCCACCCCATAAAGCCGCGTGTATACGCCCAAGCCACCAGCATTGGCTGAAAACCGGTTTGACTTGCGGTAGCTTATAGAACAACGTAGTTTCGGTTACGGAGGAGATTACAATTCCGCCTGGAGTGAAGCTGCGCGGGTTCCACCCGTGAAGGCCACTCCAGTCGGCTTCGGCGCAGCCATGGCGCAATACGTCTATGAAACAGCTGTTCGGCGCAGAATGTATCAGTGTTTCTTTTTTGGCGCAGTTTGGTGCAATTGGCGCAGAACTTCCATCACTGTCTCCTGCGCGCCACAGCGGACGAACGGTAGTGCCACCGAAAATGAATCAACGACGATGTAACACTAGCTGGATCCATAGACAGAGCACACAGATGACGATTACGGAAAAACACGAATAAGATTGACGTCACCGCTTTACTGTATTGCTTCATGAGACCGGTATATACCTTTTGCTGTATAGCGCACGGAATTGACGAGCTTGAGTGTGTATGTATATCCTACCACTGCAACGTCAGCTGACAATGTCGCAGGTTAGGTTCCCGTGTCTGTAAGCGCCCCAGCTCTCTTTGCTTGGTCATATTAGCAATCTTCTCACCACCGAAGCCACCCAACAAAACTGCCGCATACGGATGGCGAGTTAGGAACACAAAATCGCTCACCAGGCGCCGGCTGCACGTCCAGTCGTTCCAACGGGATGCAGGCGGCCGTGCGGCGCGGCTTCGCCCTCCTTGGCCGCGCCTCCGACGATTCGCAGCTGTCCGTCGCGCTGAAACCGCGGCAATATGACACGCATTTAATTATTGCTCTTCAAGGCGCACAATGTGCGCGCATAACCGAAAGAGAGGGACCCACGATGCAGTAGGGCAGTCAGATGAAGAAGGCGCTTCCTCCTCGGGAATCATCCTTGTGCTGCCCGACGGGGTCGCCCACGCGGGAAGCGGGAGCACGGCGGGCTCGCAGGCGCTCGGCACCATTTCTTCCTGCTCCTCCTGCTGCACCAGCTATTATGGTGCCAGAACGGGTTATCAGACAAGAACAATACGCCGTACAAAAAAGAAAGAAAGAAAGAAAGAAAGAAAGAAAGAAAGAAAGAAAGAAAGGAAAGACATTACAAGGGGTGAAGCAGACGGGTCAGGCGCTATTTAGGTTTTACCAACGGAGCGACATAGCGTGAAGGCGGCACGTACAGAAAGGGCAAGACAACGCATGAACTACGCCCACGTCATATCCATTTCTCTTAAGCTAAGGGTAGCTGACCGGATGTGCGTCTGGTTTAGTTACACTTGCGCTTACTTACAAACCATCAAGAGAGACGCGCCTCTCTCTTGATGGTGCGTCACTGCGAAAAAACCACGCATCAGCTATCTCGGCGTCATTCACTGACATGAATTCCTCGTTGTATATAGCTCGATCTATAGGCAACGTATGAAAAAACAATTAAGGGAAAAGGAGAGAGATATGGAGGCACGTAATGCAGACGGACACGTGTAGGAATCTGTTCCTCTCAGCGTGTCCTCCATTTCGTGTGCGACTACGCGCTATATCACACAGAGTGCAAGCACACACTCGTGCAAACCGCTAATACGCTTGCAATTCGTGGTATAGCAAGACAACGGCGTATATACACTCCTCATATTCTGTTTGGCGTTTCGTCGCGACTCATATAACTTCAGGCTTGAGGAGACCGCCAACGTGTTCGAAAGGACGCGCGCTGTACTGTGCGTCGGGAAAAGTGGAGCCATCCCATCCCGAGAGGGAAGTCGTACCTGCGTCGGCAGCGGTGCAGGTGCGGCGGCGGTCGTCGTCTCCGTCGTCGTCCTGGTCTTCCGCCGTTGCCGACGGCAGAGACGGCGCCGGCGGCAGCAGCAGCACCTCGTCGACGTCGGCCAGGGCCAGGTTGATGTGCCGGTCGTAGGCGCGCACGAAGGCCGTCAGGATGCTGCGCACTCGCGTGTGGCTGCGCGTCCAAATCTGCGCCGGCAAGCGACAGCCGCGCCCTCTCTTGAGCATCAACAACCCACTGGTACGGCGAAGACATGTTAGCGGTCCTAAATGGCGATCGGCCACTTCATGACGAGTATCGCAAACCTCGTAGTCGAGCATCACATGCGCTTTGTTGGTTATTATAACACTGGGGAGAAAGAATTCGCCAGGGCGTGTCTAGCATAATGGCATTCCCCTTTCAGAATAATCAAAACCCAGTTTCGAACTTTGAAAGCCATCTTTTGCTGCGCCGCAAGCTTCAGAAGCGACTGACGATGTCATGGCAGCCATTTTCTCGACACTGCCTGCATACAGTAAGATCCTTTGACGTGAGTAGAGAAGTAGGTTCTCGATTATTGTAGGGAAAAGGCGACTCCAGCGGGCGTCGTCCAGGGGGTGGCGCTGGAAGCCGAGCTAAGGGTGCACTGAATTGACGAAGCTAAGCGAAATAAATCCGTCACTGCTACGAACAACATCTCGAAGTTTGTGCTTCATTCCAGCGGCAGTATATTAATCGCAGCAAACGCAACACAGTTTAACATGCGATGCCCCGATGTACACTAACCTTGCTTTCTCCTCCCTCTTATCACATGTTCTCTTGTGATACCGGCTTAATTCCCGAACGCCCCGATTTTCCTTCCTTGCATTTCTCGCTCACAACCTCGCTGTCCCTACATTATAAGCTTCATAGGGACGCGCTCCGTGCCTCCATCGCTTCGCAGCACGACGACTTCGCGCGCTTCAGATTCGCCGTGCGCGTCCTGGGGTATGTATTTTTTTCCCCCCTTATTTATATAGTTAACTTTTCAAAACAGGCTAAAGAAGAGAACAGTGCACAGCCGCAACTGCCCCTAACCACTTCCGGAACACAGTGGAAGGGGTCAGGGGAATAAAAGATAGACGAGAAGGCATGCATGCGAAACCGACAATTCCGGCACCTAGCGAACCGTCCACTGAGCAGGCAAGCGAGCAGTAGAGTTCGCTTGGGGAAGTGCTCTCACCTTGACGCGTAGACGGTCGCGCACCGCTCTGAAGAGGATGCTCAGGGGTCCCTTGGTGTGCATCCCTCCGAACGTGCTGCGCTCCAACACGCTCACCATGGTGCGCTGACCACGTCGAAGGCGGCCGCCGCGCTGCTCGCTGGACTCATCCTCCTTTCACGCGTGACACGGAGAACGCCATTTATTTACTTCAATGCTCCGTCTGTAAGTTCTAGTTTATAGATCATACCGAAACTGCACCTCGGTATCGTTTAAACAAGCACACAATGCATGTTACGTAATGTTTCATTTACCCGTGTCTAGACACCAAAGCTGCGCACACCATCAGCTCGACAGCTTCAGAATCCGGATTCATAGCTAGCACATCATGAACACGAAACACGACAGTCATTTTTTTTAATTCATAGGTTTAGTATAAGGTTTTGCGTGGCTTGAATAAAAGTAAAACTGTCCAGCGCGCCTGCGTAGTACCACGATGATGCCACGGTGATGAAAATGTCGGAAACATTGGAAACCATTTCTGTGAGCTATCTGATTGATTGTATAAAATAATGACTTCCTTGTCTTCTTTCTGTATCTTTTTCCTTTTTTTGACATGTACACTGCGCAGTGCCAATGAATGTGATGTGACTTCGAGCCCCGCAAACTATATATAAGAGACCGCACTAACTAGCTGAAGATCTTCTATATGAAGAGCACTTTAAATTTAGCATACCCCCCCCTCACCTTTTCTCAACAATAATTGCTAACACAGTGTTATAGTCTCAAAAAGATTGAGAACAGTATGTAGTGCACAGTGACCTAGAACAGAATTACCAGAGCCATTAAATAATATCAAAGGACTAATATCAACAGTGTCAAAGGACTCCAGTATTACGCACGAACTAGAGCACTAAAAGCCAGTGTCCTATACCGCGAGAAAACAACACTTTGACAGTGCCTCGAATGTCCTGTTGTCATTTTTTAACAGGGGAACTGTTTATGCTTGGAGTGATTCTGGAGTCGTGTCAAAAAACCTGGCGGGTATGCGCCACAGAAAGCGCTTATGTGTCAAGCAGCTCCTAACATAGCATAACCATGCATTGGTTAGTATAATAAGGGATTGTGAAATGGAAGTGAGGGTGGGTAAGAGGGATGAGAAAGTGAGAAGGAAGGAAATGACGAGGGGAGAGGGTAAAACATGGCATACTTGGCATAACCTTAAGAACGGGAAACGTAAGGGGTGAGGAGGAGGGGAAGGAATAGGTGATAAGGTGAACCATAGCATATCCATATGCAGTATAGTATAGCAAGAGGGTGGGAAAGAGAAGTGAGAGTGAGAAGGAGGGAAATGGGGAGATAGCGCAATATTGAAAAAGAGAAAGAAAAAAAGATGACAGGTGGAAGAATACGAAAAGCAAGATGTAGAAAGGAAAAAAGAAAGAAAGAACTCAATTTGGGTTTGCCATGTGGTGGCACTTGCTTGCCAGCTCCGCTGTTGACTTAGATTCCACCTGGCGTGGAACTAGCTTTAATTTTCCTTCTTTTTCACACGACACCTGTTACTGACCTTAGGCCGAACTCAAATAGATCGGAAAGTTCCCTTCGTGGCTCTTCTGTAGACTGTCCGTCTTTGCGAATGATTGACACATGTGTCCGGAACATGCATATTTATTTGGTCTTACGGTCAGTATTAAACGCCGTCTGCGGCATGCGGACACTTATATCAGTAGCTGCGGCGTTCTGAAAACGATGGCGCCTGCACACACATGGATCAAGTGCAGGAGAGCGATAGAGTGACGTCGGTCACATGGTCGCCACCCACCGGCACCGCGCGACCGGTCGCGGTGACACGGCCGCCGCCGCCGCCGTATGCATCTCTGCAGCGCACCAGCGGCGGGGGTCGCTGACCAGCGGCGACCTCGCGAGGTTCTGCGGCCGACGGGACGCCTGACTCGGGCACGAGTCGACCCAATGGCGCCTGCATTTACCGCCGACCACCCTGCGTGCGTGCTGTGTGTGTGTGTGTGTGTGTGTGTGTGTGTGTGTGTGTGTGTGTGTGTGTGTGTGTGTGTGTGTGTGTGTGTGTGTGTGTCACAGCCGTTTTTAAATGTCTTCAAAGACTGCTCAGTCAAGTCATGTGGATGCAGATGAAATATCCGCGCAGCTTGCACATCACTTGCAAGGAGAAAGCAAACTAATAAACTTAATAACTGCTAAATACCTTAAGTGCCAAAACTACGATACGATTGTGAGGAAAGCCGCAGTGGAGGACCGCGGAAATTTCGACCACCCGATGTTCCTCATCGCGCACTGACATCGCACTGTACACGGGACTGCAGCATTTCGCCTCCATCGAAATGGGACCGCCGCGGCCGAGATTCGATCCCGCGACCTTCGGCTAAGCAGTCGAGCACCGTACCCACTGTGCGGCCGGGGGAGACACACAAATGTTAATGTTAGTTCGCTTACTTTGAACATATTTTTTAATGCCTTCGGAATTCCTGACATTACGTCACTGCACAGACTATTTATCTAAGAAGACTAGGAGGGACATATAGCTTTCAGGAAAAAACCTAATAAATTAGTATGCGAATAATCTGACTGCACTAACGAACTTACTTATCACTAATTCGGCAGCGCACATTTACAGTATGGTACAGGGCTTGAAATGACCATTGGCTGTATTTAATGAAAATCAGGATAGAATTGTCATAGAGCAGTCTATTCCTTGTCTGCGCGTATTGAGATGGCTATGTATGGAACGAAATTACTGCGGTCAAGTTATTCGTCCAATTTATCCGGAGCCAAATTCACAAAATTTCATGACGGTCAGTGCTCGGTATACTCCACAACAAACTAACGATAAGTGCAAAATTCTAGACGAAGGACAAAACATATAAGGGCAGGCACTAACCTCCAACTGAAATTTGTTTTCAAGGCGATACCTATATGTCTGTAGGTTGAAAAAACAAACACATTAACAAATAATTTCACCACGTAACTGCGCACTACACAGACTGCTATGTCTGTTTGTTCTCTGATCCACTCTGCCTCGTTAGTGTCCAAGTTTCTGCCTCATATATTATTACCGGTAAAATGCAGCGGTCCGACCATATCTACATGTCGCATCGCGCTGTCCGTAATTATGAAAATTCAGATGAACGGCCGCCCATTGTATCGAAACGCGCCGTGTAGGAACGCCGATTGATTGATTTGTGGGGTTTAACGTCCCAAAACGAGCTCTGATTATGAGAGACGCCGTAGTGGAGGTCTCCGGAAATTTCGACCGCCTGGGGTTCTTTAACGTGCACTGACATCAACATTTCGCCTCAGTCGAAATGCAGCCGGCGCGGCTGGGATTCGATCCCGCGACAGTCGGATCAGCAGCCGAATGCCATAACCACTAGACCACCGTGGCGGGGCGGTGTTGGGACGCCGAGGCACCTCGCATTTGTACCACTATAGTGCCTTGAATATATATTCTAGGCACTATATAATATCACAGTGGGTGCTCCCGTCTTGCTTGCGCGCTTGCGAGACATGTGTGGCCCTAAAGACGACCGCGCTCCGCACACCGTGAGAAAGTGACGGCGAACATGTGCGTCTGGTGCCGATGATGACGTGCTCTTACGACATGTGAACGGAGAAAGAAAAAATAAATAAATGAGGAACGAGTCTCGACTGGCCTTTGCATGTAAAATGAAAATAAAAAGGAAAGAAAGAAAGTCAGCATATAATCCATACGTTTAATGAAGGCTCATTCAGGACAAAGAGAGAGGGGAAAAAAATAAAGTCAGCAAGAGAATTTCTTTGGTGTAGTTTAGTCTACAGACATTCAAGTCGGTATAGTTCACGGAAAGTTTGCATAGAACTTATTCGACAAAATATGCAAGGGTTCTCAGCGTAAAACGTCGAGAAACTCTGACAAGCGAAGAGCAACACAGGGTCGCGATACGCTGCCACTCAGAAATAATGTTATGGCCTTTTTGTCGCTGTCTAAAGCCAGAGATAAGGCAAGAATACTAACAAGAAAGAAAACGTCACTCTTAAATACCACGACGCGTTCGCTAGAGAGAATTAAAAAAAGTGTTGATGTGGCAAGACAGAAGCCGTACGCTGAAAGACTTCTGATCGTAAGTACTGCTGCCTGCTTGCTGATTCCCACTGCTCTAGCTTGAAATGACGACTGGCTGGCATGTATTCTCACGAAGTGTTCTGCGTGCGTTCGTGTATGTCGGAGGGTGGAGGGCTAAGCCGCCATGTCGGTTAATTAACGGTGACACATTTACTAATACAGTTTACACGCAAACGTATGTCCCCGTTGTCGGTTGCTACATCAGGTATGACTACGATGAGACGCAACTCTCTCCACTTTCGTAACAAACACACGTGAACTGCGAACATTTGTACAAACATTGCATGGATGTTTGTACAAAGCTGGCAACACAAATCTGTACCATACTATAAACACAAAGCTTGTTGTTGTTGTTATGTGGGGTTTAACGTCCCAAAACCAGCTCTGATTATGAGAGACGCCGTAGTGGAGGGCTCCGGAAATTTTGACCACCTGGGGTTCTTTAACGTGCACTGACATCGCACAGTACACGGGCCTCAACATCTCGCCTCCATCGAAATGCAGCCGCCGCAGTCGGGATAAACACAAAGCAGGCTGTACCGGATATGAAATGTGCTTAACTGGAAGCACCGCGAAGTGCGCCGCACCAGGCGTTTTGAAGTTTGTCAGCGATCACGAATTAACCGCGTTTTTCCCGCCTTCGAGGAAGCGGGTCAGACGGTTTCAATCGAAACAGAACAGTAGTCTCCGACAAGCGTTTGCACAATTACTCAAGGCCGGCCACTTCAACCAACAGAGAAAACGCCGTCTTGAAAGCAGACCCAACACTACGAGGGGAAATCAAATTATCCGTTTCGCAGCACCGTTTTGACAACAAGCGCATGTTTTCAAAACGGCGCCAGCCGATTGTTTACCTGAACCTCCTGCTGAACTGGCGGCGCCGTCTCCGCTTCGACCATCGCCTTTTTATCACGCATGTACTTCTCGGCAAACTCCTCGAGACTGGAAAGAGGCTGGACATTTGGCACAGGCGCGAGCACATCTTCATCGTAGAAAACGACGTAAGGATCGCGCAATTCTTTCGTCAATTCTATACCGTCCCCGCCGCGTTCATCGACTTTGCTGGGCGCCGCCATATTGGCGGGATGAATTCGGGCGAGGCGCGTCTTCGTATTCGAAACCGGCTGGTGGCGCTAGTTTCTTAACCGCACCGCGCGGTTTCGGTTTCGTTTACGTCGTGAGCAAGGACGGCTCGTTCACTTTGGTCGGGGCCAGCAGACTGCCATCAAGGGGTACGAAATATCAGAGTTATATTACGCTACGTGAGTTTTTCGCACGTCATACTTAGGAGAATGAACATAACGTGAATATAAATGACTTTATTTGTAAAGGAGCACCGAGCTTATGTGTGAGAGAGCAGTGTGCTCTCATGTACTTACATACTGAAGGTGCAGTGCTGTCATATTGCTTCTATAACTCGGCGATGGGCTATGGGTGCGATGCGGTGAGTGGGAAAGATAATTATGTCATATGTGGGAAAAAATTAATTTTCGAGTCTTTCGTGGAGCGCGAAGTCGTCATAGACCTTACAATTACCTTGCACTGATCGAGTGGGCTTGTTCTTAATGAAATTCTCGATCATTCACTCAACTCATTCGAAATCATATACGTCCTCTTCTAATCTTCTTTTGTTTTTTCATTAACCTGCTTTAATTCTTTGGTGCTTAGGATGAATTTTGCAATCGTCTTGCAACGGCTTGAGCGGGAAAATTATTTAACGCGGAAAAGATCTCGGAAGGCGCACATCAACCAGTATTTGGGGGCTCGAAATTCAAGCGACAATAATCGATTGATTGGCTTATCGTGTATTCAAGGCGTTTATCCAAGCAAGATCACATTCCGAACTTTCACACTGCGAACATGACCAGCCTGTAAATATCCGCTTTTGTGGTCGACGATTCAATGATGGTTGGAGATTAAAGGTTGCACTTTCGCAGTTTTCACCGCTGATGCAAATACACCGACTCTGTGGAACGCGAGTTCTTCGCCAAATGCTGTAATTGCCGTTATCAAAAATTTGCATTCAGTGCACGACCCCAGCACGTGGCATGTTCGCACTGTTCACTGGTTGATTTTATTCTCTACAAAAAACAATGAGAGTTGCGGTTGGATAACCGAATCGCAGCGTCTCCAGGAGTCCAATCGCTTCCATAATAATCTCGCAGCTACGCTTGTATACTTTATAAAACGAATCCGACATAATTGAAGCCAAGCCTTCTTTCTTCTTTTGTATCCATTCATACTTTGTAACCAGAATTAGTTGGTAAATACATAAAAAATACGCTTTTGCAGTGGTAAACGCTTCAAAGGTATCAGCTGCCAAACTCCATGATACTGCCCTCGATGTATGACGTTATGCGAGATGATCACATTTCATCTAAAAAGAAGAAAGAAAGCGGCGCATTCATTGATGTAAATTTCGCCATGCTCGGGACGCGCAGGCCTCTATACAATGAGATGTCGAGGGCGATTTCATTGAGCATACTTTTTCAAGCCGTCAGGCATTTAGATAGATAGATAGATAGATAGATAGATAGATAGATAGATAGATAGATAGATAGATAGATAGATAGATAGATAGATAGATAGATAGATAGATAGATAGATTTTTATCGTATATTTTTTAACATGTTCCTTGGGCACCCCCGCCCGCTCCCGCCAACCCCCCTGACAAACGCAACACCTTGACGCCCGCTAACAGGGAACCTCAAGGTATAATGAAATATAGATTAGAACAAATGATCTTAAAATTAACGCAATTTGCCTGCCCCGTGACAGCGTAGCATAGTCATACTTGTCGTGAAATTTATCTTCACCGAATTTTAACATTCCTTGGCTTGGCGACGCAGCTAGGTATCTTTATCTCGTCAAAGGATGCTGGATAATCGCTTGTGGCAGTAAAAGCCGATTATAGAAAATGGACGAGGTGGCATGCAAGGCGTATCACCACGTGTTGGCCTCTGCATATGCGCCGTTTGCAAATTTTCCCTACTATGAATATAGCGCTGTCTAGCTTATCGCTTTGTTGGAGGCGTGATAAGGCGTCGTCCTCTTCAGAACGCCCGTGCAGTCGACTGCGTCCGTTATCGGCAGCCTACGGCTCGGACCTTTCGCACTGCTGGGACGGAAGCAGAGCAGCGCTGTCCAAGCGCCGTTTCGTATTGAGTAGTATATGTTATAGCGGATGAGTTATACTGTGTGGAACCCCGAATGAAAGGCGTCGCATAAACCGTCTGGGCGCGTGGAGGATCTCATTACGATGAGAGCACCCCATTCGAGTCGTGCCTGCCTCGTGCAGCCTTCTCGCTTTCACTATGTAAATAAGCTCTTCCGCTGCGTGACGTCACCTTCGCGCTCAAGTTCGCTCTTCTGCAGGACCTCCGCGAGCTCGACTGCCACGCCGCCTGCCCTTCGTTGCGTTGCGTTCGCTGCCAGGGCCAAGGCCATTCGTAATCGACGGACACAGCGGGACAGCTTCCACTCGCATGGGAGGACAGCGTAAATGCGGGCAGCAGAAAAGCTCTCTCTGCCGTTAGTCGGTTTGAGTGAGCTGGCCGGTTCACGAAACATTTGTCTGAAATGGAGTCTATACCTTGCGTTGGCACTTTGCTGCCGCGCTTACAACGGAAGCTTCTCTGTTCTTTCTTTTCTTTCTTTCGAGTGGGGTGAAGCATGTGGCAGAAAGGAGGGGTCTTTGAAAAATGCATGCCGTCCGGAATTGGTTGAAACACGCCCCGGCGAGATCTCGCTCGCTGCGCGGAGCCGAACGGCGGCGATCCCGCCCAAGCTTCACGGGCGGAAGGCGAAGCATGCCCTTGCGGCTTGTAGAAGCCAAGAGGAAGAGGGAGGAGACGGGGAGGAAAGAAGCTTCGAGAGAAAGATCGCTTTTCTCAAGGACGCCGCACGCGCGCACTGCCTCCAGAGCAGCAGCAGCAGCGGCGGCGATGTTGCGCGTGCTCAGAACGAGGCTAGTAGGGGAGAAAACGCGACGTCCGCGCGGGCGGGGGAGCAAGAGAAACATCGTTTCTCCCCCGCGGCCACTTTTTTTCGCGTTCGAGTCCCGCGGTGGGCCGCTGATGCGAAGGGGCACGTTGCGCAACTGATTTTGGGAGGAGGAGGGACGACAACCGCTCGAAATGTGCGGGCTTTTCGCGAGAACGTCGTGCCTGCTATACCAGCATCGAGGGTCGGGGACGCTTCGGGAGGTCCCAGTCACTGTTGTTAGACCAGACCCTTCCTAATTGGAGTGCCGCATTGCCGGCCATCAGAACCGCTTAAAAAGGAAGCGAGCAGACGACAGCGGCGTCGTCTGCTGCCGCCGCAGCAGCAGCGCCCCGACGGTGGCCTCGGCGAGCGACGTCGTCGACGCCGGCGGAAAGGGAGTGCACCAAAGCAGAGTCCGTTGCCGGAAGTGCTCGCGGGTGACGTCAAGATCACCAACCGAGTGCTCCGCGACTTCCGGGTTTCCCCGCGCGCCGCCGGCTCCTCCAAGCGCCGCGTGCGCGTGTGGGCTTTTGAAGGCCGGCGGTGGATGCATGTGCTTTCGCCTGGCGGCGGCCGCACTCTCGCTGCTGCGTGTGAGCATCAGCTGCGTCGCGTGTCGCCAACTGCCGGTGATCTGCCAGCTCCCATCACCGCCGGGGAGGGGAGGACCCCCCGCTCTAGACTACGGGACAAACCATGTGCTCGCCGACGCAGCTCGGATTATTACGTGATCACCACCGCTACGGACACTGAAACAGCTCCGTTTCCCGGCGGCGAGGGACATATGATGCGAGGTATGTAGAGCAGCGGCGGTTCGTCAGCGCTGAGCTGGGCTCCCCTCTGCGCTCGTAGCGAAGTCACACGGCCAAGGTCGCTTGGTGATTGTAGTCTAGGGAGGACGCGAGCGCGTGCAGTTGTCGCTTGCGGCGGCGACGCCGGCGAGCACTGCGCGAAACCACGTGTTGCGCAACCGGCTCCCGCCGCGCTTCCCTCAACAAGTTGTGCCGCCGCATCTCGAGAGCCCGCTCTTTCCGCTCGCCGACGCCGCAAATCGTCATGGTATGATTTCGTTTCCCTCCTTATTGTTGTTATTTTTTTTTTTACGTGAATATAGTCTATACGTAGCATGTACAACTCTTACGGTGTTCGGCTCGTGGTGGAAAGGAGGTGTGTTGCTTGTGTATATCCGGGGTGCGCGGCGAGGGCGCACACTGTCGTCGATTGATCCGGCGGAGCGGCACTTTATATTTTTCTACCCCCTTACGCGGGGCGTTACCACACACTTCTTCCAACGTCGGAGTGCCAGCGCGATCCGACATAAGTACCAGACGTGACATGCCGCCTTCCGAAGTCCCGGACACGGACGTTTGGTGCGCATGGTCGCGGCTTCATGAGCTGTCACAGTGGCTAATGGCACTTTTCCGCTCAGGATCGCGCTTTGCAGGAAGTGCCGGCATAGACCAGTCGAGACACAATTAAGAGCCGATTGGCTTTTACGCAGCCCGCGCTTTCGTATTGCGCGGCTGGACACGACGTGGAATGTAGATAGATGAGTGAGTGAGTGAGTGTGGTTTGGTTAGGAAAGGACGCTAATTTCTGCAGCCCATATAGGGAGCACGGCTAAGCGTCCGTGGGGTTGGGGGAAAGGGAGTGAAAGAGATAGAAGGGAGAGAAAAGCCGTAGTGGAGGGCTCCGGAAATTTAGACCACCTGGGGTTCTTTAACGTGCACTGACAACGCACAGTACACGGGCGTCTGGCATTTTCGCCTCCATCGAAAAATGCGACCGCCGCGGCCGGGATCGAACCTGTGGCTGCGCTTCCATTCATTCGTGATCTGGATGTTTGCCACCAGTGAAAATGCGAGAGAGAGGTTGAGGTGAGGAAAATATTGCTGCTTTAGAACCGACAAACGATTTGGCACTCACGAGGATTCCGCCTGGTGAGGGCTTAAATGACACAAATCTAACATCAAATCCCCGTCTTCAAACAAGAGACTTCTTTTGTTTGTTCGTCTGTTTTTGTTTTAGCTTTTTTTTTCTTTTTTTTTCTGGGGCTGAGAAATGTTACGAGGTTCCGATGTCGTAGCGTGAAACAAGTCATGCCTTTGTCGGAGACAATGCTGAGACCGTGTATTGTGCAGACACGTTGGTACCGAAAAGAAAAATAAAGAAGTCCGCTTCGCGTTTTCGCAATGTTCGCCGAGCGCTGCAAGACATTCATTCCAGTGTCGAACAGCCGCTATACAGGGGACCCGCCTCGGCAGTAGCCGTCGTCCGCTTTTTGCCTCCGGCGCTCCTTCGTCGCGCTACCGCTTCACACTTAACGGTCTTCCGAAGCACATTCACGACGGGCTTCGCGTTCATTTCCGAAGAGAGCAAAGAAATAACGGCAATAGCAAAATGAACCTGAGAAATCTAACTGCGTACAGAATGTTTCGCCGTCAGGTGCCGCCTCGGACATACGCCTGTACCGTTATTGATTTCGGGTCCCTCGCGTTTAGGTATGGTTTGACGTGCTGCTGCCGGACTTCTTTTTTTACGTTGGCGTGGAGCTAGGCCCGTCCGCGCTAAGTCCAGCTAAGACCGCCACCACGCGCGTGGTCTTCAACTGTGCTCGATGTATGCAGGGCTCGTATGGCAGCGGCACACAGCGGCTTCCCTGTTTCGCGGAAATACAACCGTGTCGGAATGAGCGTGGTGGCCGTGCCGCTTTCTTGGCCGCTGTCCAGCGGTGGCGTAAAATAACGCACTGGGGCGGCCGCGTCGTTCAGCGGACAGGGCGCCTCGCAACCCGAGCGAGAGCAGGTTTCTCCTTATTCCTTTTTTTTTTTTTTTCCGTGCCCTGGGAGACGCACGGCTCGGGCCTAACCAGCCGCGCTCGCGGGGGCGTCCCCGCATGCTGGCAGCGCCCACGTGGCCGCGCTTTCTACCATCGCGCTGTCGACAGGCCTAATAGCGTGCCGCTGTTTCGTATACCTTCTAGTTTAGATGCAACGGAGTACTGAGTGTGCCCGGTTGTCATCGTACCTTCGGGAGGGCATATACACGTTCCGTAGACCTGCGCCAGAGTCAAGCTGAGCAACTGGACATGTGTGGATAGTATGCAGGTTCTGCGGCGGACAGTCTCTGCAAAGAACGCCGCAGCAGGCGATCCGGCTGGGGCACCTATGTGACGAAATGAGACTGGGATGTGCGAACGCTTGGCATCCTGCTCAAGAGGTCGAACCTATTGAGCAGCGTGATGCGCTCCTCACTGCGGTCCGGTTGGCACACTGCATGACCCATTGCAGGTGTTCCACGGGACGTGTCCCTCAGTGAAAAAGGATGATGGTCTAGTTCTCGTCTGTGACTGAGAGAAATGAAAAAAATTCACGCATCCGAGTCCACGAAGTGAACCATGACGAAGTGGACTTGACGGGTCGAAGAGGAGGTCGGTCGCGCCCACACAAGCGTTGACCCGGCTCTTGTTTGAATTATACTCAACCCCGTGGTTCGCTTGAAGAACATTATTGCATGTGCATTGCACAGGGTGGAAGGTTGAGGTGGCCTGGAGAGGACCATCCTTCACAAGCCTTAGGTGCGCTCCTCACTACAGGTGCCCAACGGCGACGGCCGCGGCTCGGCCTCGGTCGACCCTGCAGGGTCTTCCGGCTTGTCAGGTCGGAGCAGCCGAGCAGGTCTGCCTCCAAGTCCTCCTGGGTGGGGTTTGGTTTTGGGTGAAGGTATGGGGTGAACTGGCATGCCCACACGATGTGGAAGGTGTCCGAGGATTTCTCCGACAGTGTAGGCATCTTCCTGTACAGGCAGGATCAGAGTGTTTTAGAACTTCCGCGCACAGCATTGTTGTTGTTGTTGTTGTTGTTGTTGTTGTTGTTGTTGTTGTTGTTGTGTTGTTGTTGTTGTTGTTGTTGTTGTAGAGGCTTAGGATAAATTACATGGCCGTAAAAGTGAGGGCCGGACTGGGTTCGGAATCCAGTTCGGAAGAGTCTGAAGGCGTTGCCCAGAGAGTGAGCGCGCTGGCAGCGGCGTCTGCCGCTTAGTTACCTGCGAGGCCCATATGAGTAGGAGCCCATGCAATCATTCGAGATGCGGCGGCCCCGAACTAGTTGCGGTTTCGAAGGATGTGATACGCCCAGAAAAGAATGTGCTCCCGTTGAATGTTTCTGCAGGCCCCTCTCGAGTCGGTGATTGTGAGGCGAGGCGCGAGACTTGCGGGTCTGCGGCGGCTATAGCGCGATGGCGACTTTCTCCGCATGTGTTATGTTTTGAGCTCTGAATGTAAGCCCATTCACCGCGACTTCATGTGCACTGTGGTCGTGCCTCCGCCCGCGCAACGCGCTTGTCATTGTGGTCGTCACGTGTGCCGAAAGAGGGCGCACGTCCAAGGCGCATCTCCTGCCTTCGGGAATGCGCACGCGGTCGTGGATTTGAAAGTCTTATATATTGATTGGTCAAGTGTGGTACCCGGAGCTCCGCGTAAGTGTTTACCATCCCCGGGCTCATGAGGCGTTGGTTGGATGTGTTTATCGGGAGGTCGAGAGCATGCTTGTACATCTTCCTGAGAATCATCTGGAGGGCGTTCTCGTCAAACTTGCGCAGGTAGAGGTGGAGCCGAATGGAGGACCCGACTGCTTACGAACGCATGCGCCAGCCGCAAGGCGTCTTTGCACCATAACCCCCCGCGTTTGTTGGAAAGCCGGCGGACCGTCCGGCCGTGCGTGTGTGTGGATAAAGAGACCAAGCCCGCGAATCTCATCGTGTTCGGCTATCGGGCCGCCATGGCCAAGGATAGTTTCAGGCGACGGGCGAATGTGCACAAACTCGTATTTTAACGGGGAACTCTGAAGGCCGCAGCGGCTAGTGTATAGGCATCCGCGATCTCCGCCGCTTGCTGCAGTTTGGCAAACCGATCCCTGTTTGGCCCAAGTGGTTGTGTCGTCGACGTATCTAGAGCGCATGCCGGACGACTTCGACCTTCGCCAAGGAGAGGACTGCACCCTTTTGTGTTCCTCTCATTCCCAGATGATATGGGCCGTGTTCCTCGTCTTGTATTCGGATGAAAGCGGCACAGCTCCTGCACTGGAACTGTTAGCGCGCACGTGCGCGACAGTTTTCAAGAACAAGCGCCAGCTGTTTTCGATTACGCGGTTATCGAAGCTGAGTTGCCAATGACAGCTGCTCTTCTTTTTCACCGAACACAGGCATTGTAGCGTGCATTGTCTGTCCACTGCAAGAAAAGAGGAAAAAGAAAAGGGCCTATCTCGTTGCTGTATACATTACTGCATTTTTGAACCGATCCTTCCGGCGGACAGGCTGGCGTCGCTGTCGGCTGCAGATTTCGCGGTACTGCATGAATCCCGATGAAACAGAGAATGCTTCCACACAACACACATGTTAGACGTTCTATTAGGTCATCGTGCTTCGTCTGTGACCTTAATAATACGGGCACGTGCGAGAGGTGGAGATGCGAGCACTGTTGCTGATTTTGCCTGCAGATGAGTTATCGACATTGGGCGGCCCCTACGGTTGGTTTGTAGGCGTAAGCGGGCTCCACCACCAATAGTGTTTCGATGAAAGACGTTATACGGTAACTAAAAAGGAACGGTATAGGTTCGCACGGCGGGATCGCATGCGTCACGCAGCTTGCCTGCGCGGCGCGTTCCTCAGCATCGCCGCCGCACACACGTGGTTTTCCCTGACAGGTTCTACGTTGTAAGCTTGTCATGTCGCACATGTCCGGTGTCAAAGTCTAGGGACCGTGTGTCATAAGCTTTGTGCAACGATACCTCTCTCTCTCCCTATTGGTATTCTTTTGGTTCACGTGTGTACATGTCGGGGCCCCTTTAGCCGTCAAAGGCGTTATGGAATGACTAAATTGATTCTGTTCCATACGCTGCCCTCGCCGCGAAATTTCCCACAAGTAAAGGGTTGCGGAAAGACCCCCCCCCCCCCCCCCCCCACACACACACACACACGCGATTGCATGCCTTGGCAGCACCAATTTCCGGTGTCGTTTTGTCACGTAGTGACCGCTTCATTTCACCTTGCGTAAATAAGGGACCAAACTTTGATCACAGCGACGGTGAACAGGGTTGAATTTTTGCCAATGATTTGATGGTTGCAATGGCTTCCGGGTTCTCATTTGCACCTTTCTGGATTGTGTTGAATCAGCATGTGAGATACGATTCTCGTTCTTCACGTTCTCGCTTTGGCTTGAACACTGTTTCTAGTAGTGCATGTGTTAATAAATCGAATGAACGGTTCGACGGGTTCAGGGGCCGAATTCACATAACTTCTCTTTCGTAAGTGCCTTTTGCTATTGGTCAGCGGGCTTCTGCAATGATATGTCCAGAATCAGGATTGGCTGAAATTTTCTCTTACGAACATTTTTGGCGTAAGTTGTTTTTGTGAATACGGGCCCAGGTGTTTTGAGAGAGAGGAAGATTTGGAATAGATTTAGCACGGGCTTTGTTATTGTTGAAGCTAAGCCTGAATGGGGTTATACATAAAGTGCACTTCAGCAGATATATAACTTTCGAGGAATCACGTGATAAATTACCGCGAATTTTCGCAGAGTAGTGTGTTTAGAAGCTGTTGGCAGTGTTCGCCTGCTGCATTGCCTTACAGATAAGACATCTTGGTTTCAGGCACGGCTTGCATTCATTATGCGATGGTCATGAGTTTAATCGCAAGTTTACAAGGTTGTCAGTGATGCTGCACTATCTACTGTAGACAACGCAAGGGGCGAACGGAAACGCACGCTTAAGTCGGTCGCTTTGTTCTATGATATTTTGGTGCTGCCTAAGGATTTTATTGACGTTGGGGAAGTTCGTGCCATGTTTGTGAGCTGGGGGTCGTTTCGTGTGGTACGGTTCACAATTAGGTCCTGACGGTTAAGTGCTTTGGCTTTCTCGGTGGCGTCATCGATTACACGTGATGGATACTTCCCCATCTGTGCTGGGCGACTTGGGAAGGCCGAATATGATTTGGGGAGGCCGAATGAAGATTCTCGTCTTTTGAGCAGATTCGTTTGAAACGGTAGGCCTGGCTATATGGCGTATCTTTCTTCCTCTGGCGTGAGTGGTTGCTATGTGGTAATGAAGTCACTGTTGTCGATAGGTATATGTGCGATACAGTTTCGTTGATAGCCGGCTGTTTTCGAAAAAAAATGACAGTCACGTCCACGAAGTTCCCGTCTGAGACAGTGGGAGTGGGCAGACTCCTATGAGTCTATGAACTCTATGAGTTCATCCTCGCTGCACGTTTAAACAAAAAAAAAAAAAAAAAAAAAGAAAAGATACCATCTACATATCTCTTGTACAAGAGCGGTCTTGAGGGGGATTGAGATAGAAATTTTGATTCCAGTTGTCCCATAAAGAGGTTGGCATAACTAAGTGCCATCTTGGTGCCCATAGTGGTTCCGTTAACTTGCATGAAGTATTCATTGTTAAATTCAATCGAACGGAATTCCAAGACCAGTCTCGCTGAACTTTCGATCACGTGGCCATACGGAGTGTCTGGTTGTCTATGAAGTGTGTACATATGATAACGTTAGAGCGGCTACTCCGTCTTCATGCGGAGTATTTGTTAAAGTGAGGATGAATCGACAGTTACCAGGTGTGATCCTTCCGGTACACATACGTGTGAGATTTCTCCGAGGAAATGGGCCGTGTCTGTGACATATGAGTCCAGGATTGTTGGGATATGTCTTATCAGTTTGTCCATATGTCCATTATTGTACCAATGCGGGATTCGATTGGGCGTCCTGGGTTGCCCGATTGGGCATCCTGGGTGGAAGAGTTTTATTCAATGTTTCATCCGGAGACCGGCCTTCATCAGGACAGGCATATTCCTCATGAAGGCCGGTTTCCGGCAAAAGCGTTGAAAAAACGCTTCCCCATTTTGTTGCTAATTCCGAGGGTCCACTATTGCTCCTCTCTGTCTTCACGCCTTCGGCCTGTTCACCACCACGCCCGATATGTATGTATGTATGTATGTATGTATGTATGTATGTATGTATGTATGTATGTATGTATGTATGTATGTATGTATGTATGTATGTATGTATGTATGTATGTATGTATGTATGTATGTATGTATGTATGTGTGTGTGTGTGTTGTGTGATGTGTGTGTGTGTGTGCCCGGAGGCAAATGTGGGGAAACTTATGCCACCGAACAAGCGTACTGCCAGGCGCACTTGCGCAAACGCTTTGGTGGTGCAAGCGGCAACTAATAGTGGTCAGCTAAACGAAGCAGGCTGCGACGCAACCCGAGCTGTCCCTCCTTGCCCAGTCGTTAAAAAGAGCACGACAAGTAACCTCGATATGTGGTAATGCGCACCTGGACGCCGCAGGTGCCTATGGGAAGGGGGGGGGGGGGGGTGACCGTTTTCGCATACGTGCCGCACTTGGTAGCGGGAGCGTGAAATGCGAAATGACGAGCCCGAATTGACGGCTGCGTTCTTGCTGTGTAAGTGCAGCGACGGAATGCTCTTTGCAGCATGAGTCAGGTCTGCGTGCTCCTTAGCTATAGAAAGGAGGGTGAGCTGCTGACCTATATAAAGAGCGTCTTGTTGGTTGTCCTGATGGGGGGAAGGGGAATAGAAGAGCGAAAGAGGAGAAGCGAGCGCCTTAAATGCGATACCCGCGCGCTGTTCGCCTTTCCTCACGACCCTTAGCGGCAGCAAGAATTCACTTACTTATAGCTGTAATGTCACATATTCCCCTTTCGCCTATATATACCACTTTACGTACCCGTTTCAGTACCGCCATCTGTGGCTGCTAAAAGTGGCCTTTTTGCGTCTATACAGCGTAAATAACCCTACCTATTCATTCGACGTGTTACGACTTTGCTTGTTTGAGTTCACTGCTCACAAGACTGGGAAAACATTCGTATAACTGCCCAAGATGGCGCCCTATATGAAACCGTCCATTTGCCCGCGTGTCAGAGGCACACGAAATATCTTGAGCGCCTCATATATATATATATATATATATATATGTGTGTGTGTGGTGTGTGTGTGTGTGTGTGTGTGTGTGTGTGTGTGTGTGTGTGTGTGTGTGTGTGTGTGTGTGGTACCAATTCATAAAAGTGGACAGAGGGACAGAGTTGAGAATTATAGGCCAGTGTCTTTAACTAGCATTGTATGCAAAGTTATGGAACATGTGATTTATAGCAGCATCATGTCTCACCTTGTTTCCAATAACCTTCTTCATCCTAGTCAGCATGGGTTCCGGCAGGGGTTTTCTTGTACGACGCAACTGGTAGAATTTACTCATGACCTTGCGTCAGCTGTCGACAAGCAGCAAAGTGTTGACTGTATATTTCTGGATTTCAGCAAAGCTTTCGACGTCGTTACTCATAGTCTGCTGATCAGTAAACTTCGACATTACAAATTGGATGATAGGGTTATTGCTTGGATAGCTGAGTATCTTCGCTCAAGGCAGATGTCTGTGGCTCTCAACGGTTGTTCCTCTACATATGTTTCTGTGACCTCTGGTGTACCACAGCGATCAGTCTTAGGTCCGCTTTTATTCTTGTTATTCATAAATGACATCACTTTGGGTATCACATCATCATTTAGAATGTTTGCAGATGACTGTATAGTATATAGGGCCATCAAAAGCGATCTTGACAAACAAGCACTGCAAAACGATTTAGATTTAATTGCCGCATGGTGTGAAAAATGGAAAATGTCGTTGAATGTGAAAAAAAGTGTCCACGTCACCTTTACCAGGAAACTCTCGCACTGCAGAAATCATTACACGATTAATAACGCTTATCTTCAACAAGTCACGGAATATAAATATCTAGGTGTATTTTTCACTGCTGATTTGAGGTGGAATAAACATGTCACTTATGTTAGGAACAGGGCTTTAGGAACATTGGGCTTTCTGAATCGTAACTTCAGTAGTTTACCACAGAAACTTAGGGAGCAGCTCTATTTTACACATGTACGCAGTATACTGGAGTATGCGTGCGTCTGCTGGGACCCATATACTAAGGAACTTGTAGATAAACTTGAAAAAGTGCAGAATAGAGCAATTCGATTTGTCCTTGGAAATTATGACAGGATGCTTAGTGTGACAGAGAGCAAAAAAAAACAAAAAAAAAAACATTAAGCTGGGATCTTCTTGAAAACCGTCGTCGAAACCTCAGATTGAAATTCTTTCATAGCATTTATCATTCGAGAACAGGGATCATCAGGCAATTATATTTTCAACCACCTAACTATGTTTCTCAAAGACGTGATCATCACTTAAAAATACGCGAGATTCCTTTTAGGGTGACGCTTTTCGATACTCTTTCTTTGTCCGCACTATAAGAGAGTGGAACACTCTGCCACCGGAAATAGTCTGTATTAATTCAAGTGATGATTTTTTCCATGCTTTATGAATATGCTTTTTTGTGTTTGATGATATGTACTGTACCCTCCCTGCTGTAATGCCTTATGGCGAAGCAGGTACTCAATATATATATATATATATATATATATATATATATATATATATATATATATATATATATATATATATATATATATATATATATATATATATATATATAATCTTCGCAGTCTCGTACATTCGGCGTCCGCCATCTTTCACCTGTTCGCAGAGTCTATCTGGCCAGTAAAGCCGTGGCCAAGAAGGGCTCAAAGTGGTTTCTTTCTTTCTTTCTTTCTTTCTTATGCCACTTACCATGCTACTTTCTTTCCGGCGGTAATAGGAGTGTGCCACTGAGGGACGTTCCCTCAACCATCATCGAAGTGCGCGCCTTGGCTGAACGCCAGATAGCGCTGTTACTGAGTGCTTATCCCGCCTGCGCTTTCAAAATTGCAGGGGGGGTTTCGTCCGGTCCCTCCCAGATTAATTCAAATCCCGCTGCGCTTCGTGTGCGAGGAGTGCTAATTGCTGCAGAACCCGTGGCATTCTATTTTAGGTCCGCACGAAGCGCTATCGGAACAGGCCTTATAGTGACTCCGCATCGATTTAATCTGTTCGGTGCGGTACGGCGCCACAGTGGGGCTTCAGCATGCGGAAAACTTTCTCCCCTTTTAGGCGCACAGTCTGTCTCTATGTGTTACAGGCGGGTTTCGCAGTTTGTTTTATAGGATTGCAATACACCGGCTGTATGATGATGTATGTATACCCGTTTGCATAACCAAGGGACCACAAGTGCGCGCATGGCTCCTCAGTACCACATTAAATGGAGGATGGAGGGGAAGGAACTGTTGCGTGAAGGCTCTTCTCTCTCTCTCTCTCTCTCTCTCGGGATTTTTTTTTTTTTTGTAAGTACGAAGCACTTAGAGTACCCGAGCTGTCGACGTCCACTCTTGTCGTGGTAGTCACGCTCACAAGCAAGTGCGCAAAACAGGGTCAAGACAATTGATCAAGACCACTCGAAATTAATCTAACAAGATTCCGAATAATTTAAAAGACAGGAATAGTGATGATTTAATCGCATTAATTAACAGAAATTCATTAAAATATCCCCTTACACGACAACGCTACGCATATACACTGTCTGGCTGCGCCGCCTCCAGATTCGGCCCACATATTCTGTCCATGGGGCACAACAAGATCATAAACGATGAAAAGCGGTTCAGCGCAGCGGTCGGGATGTTCCTGCGGGGAACACCGGTGCATCACAGCTTCGCGTTTCCACAGGTTTAACGTTAGTGGATGAATTGATTTGGACTGCACACTATTTTTTCCTGGAGATGAGAATTCGGAAAGCTTTATGGTTTTTAAGCGTCTCTATTAAAAGAAAATTTCACTTGTCGTTTCTTTTGACTTCGCCAGACCTTTCAGGTTCTAATATGCGGTTTGAAAGAATCCTCTCAGTCTTCTGTCTTCAGCAAGGTGGAAAAACTTGGCCTATGCTCGTTCATTATGATAGTAGGCATGCAAACCGCCCTTTTTTACGTATTATTTGTAAAATGAGAATCTGTCACGAGAGGCTTGGCCTCCCGATTCCGACATGGGAGCAGCCAGCGGCGAACCGGAGGCCTCAGCGAGAATCCTCCGGCTAGTCCCTCAGGACCTAAATAAAGTTCAATGTCTGTCTGTCTGTCACTATACAGTGGTTGTCGTGTGTGCTGCAGTCTTTTGTTTCCTTGACGCCGTCCATTCTGCACTGCCGTCGTGACTAACCAACTTGCTCTATTCGAATCGAAACTATGCGCAACATATATTCATAGTGCCGGCTTTTTCAGGAATACTCGCTTTAGTTGAAGTATTCTGCACCGGCTTACTTTCATGTATTCTTCTTGCAACGAATATTTCACGTAATTTCTTTCGTCCTTCCTTTTTTCTTCCCTCTCTCAGGGGAGGGGCTGTGACTGTTGGTGAGCTCTGGCAGCGCAGTTATTAACAAATAAGAATCGAATTTATCAAGCTTTTTGTTCATTATAAATTCGTTATAGCCAAAAATTCGTTATATCCGTAATTGTTATATCGAGGCGGAGACTTGTCCAAGACAAAGGCTCCTCCCATCCCTCTCTTCTCGGCAAGCATATCTTTACAGCCACATTTACGAGCTAAATTTTATTGGTTCACAGCTGGAACGAACAACGCATGAATGTACTTCTAAATTTTGGCCATAGCAGTGAGGGACTTATTTTCCGTGCCCCCCACAATGTGTACAGCTAGTTCAATTTGTTTTCATTCCTCCCGCCCTTCTCTCCCTCGAAGGCGCCTTCTGGGTCGTTGTCACGGCCCCTCACGCAAGCCGTACACTATCTCTTCAATGTCTTCTTGTACAGTGTCTGTTTGTGCAAGACGTTATATGTGCTCTATAGGACCTTCTTTTCTGTCTCGTTCTTTCTTATTTTTATTTTTGTAGCACCGCTTCAGCTTATTGACAACTCGCGAGTGCTTTAGCTTGAAGAACTCACTCACAGCACCTTAGCATTCTCACGCCAAGGTCTGCAGGCTAAATATATATGCTGTGATACAACCAGTTGGGGACTGCATTCCTTATGTTCATCCTGTATTGAAATCAAGTGCAGCAGCAAGCAATCGCTTATAACGTTACCAACCCATGCCGCAGGCAGCGTTACATGGCTAACTATACATTATGAGAGAAACGTTTGCCTTTCTCTCATTGCATCACACCGAACACTTGCGGTTGAAAAAGCTTCATATTTGTTTTAAACTTCATCTTTTTTTTAACCAATAGCGAAGCCGTCTATCTCCTACTCATCTCGTATACAAGGCTATATTACGGCTGTTTCAGCTTCGCTCTTTCTCTCTCTCTCTCTCTCTCTCTCTCTCTCTATATATATATATATATATATATATATATATATATATATATATATATATATATATATATATATATATATATATATATATATATGCGCCATAGCTGTGAAACACTGGCGACAGCACGCATGCTTTCCTTGTGCAAAGCTTGCGCGCGAATGGCGTCAGGTGTGTACGCTAAAACGCAGGAAGTGCACACGGCCTTTTGCGAGCACTTTGGTCACGACGAACGCGGAAAAAAGGCGTTAATGACGCGCGGCTTGATTGATACACGTGACTACTCGGGGAGCATTCTACGGAGAGTTACGTCATTATTGCCCAAAAGCTTTGCGTACGCAATTCATTGCATTGGTTGCCACCGCGCGCGCTTCGTATGCAGCAACGTATCCGCTGTCTGCGCTGCAGCGTTTGGGCTCCCATTTTTCGAAAAAAGCCTGCTTACTCAAGCCGCACGCAAAGCTCCTCTCTTGCTTTGATGACGTCATGATCCGAGTGCGATTCCCTTGCGTTAGAGAGTTTGTGGACGTAAACTTCCTTCTAAAACACTTATGGGACCCTTATGCTAAACACGAGTGCAAAGTCTGCGTCTAAATCTGGCTTTTAGTGCGAAACCTCTCTTGCCCTTCCAATCGAGATTTCGAGCATAGGGAAGAACACGAGGCCTCAGGTGAACTATAGCTTGCTGATTTCTCGAGCGGTAAACTTCACGTCTAAAAGTAAACCTGCATGCAGTGTCTCAGGGTATCCCCGTAGTGGGCGGTGAAATACCGCCCACTGCTGCTCACTCGCTTGACATCGCGCCTGAGGAACCAAGATATGCAACTGTACAAGCTGCAAGTGCACAACCATACCACGGCCGCTACACCGTCAGGGTCATATATATGCAGCAGCCGTGACCTTATAAGCTCGCTGCTTCTTTTGTTTTGTTTATGGGCTTCCACTGTTGGGCATGTCGCGGCGCCACAATATTGCGTATTTGATTGTTTGACTTATTGTGGGATATGGTCGCAGCCGGTGCTCTGTCCAGTCAGTAGAGGAAGCGCTGGCCCAAGACTTGCCGTCGCTCGTGCGTTTCGGCAGCGTGCCTTCCACGCTTACACAGTACGTTATTCGAGATTCCAACCGCACCTGGCTTTATCCGTGGCTCTGGAATGTGCTTTTCGTACATTGCTTGGCGAAGCGAAACCGTCCCTCACTGTTCTTTTTTTTTTTTCTTTTTTAACCAGCGAAGCTATTTAAGCTGTTCGTTCTTTCGTCCGTATCACGCACATGGCCTTACGCAGCCTTCGTAAGCTCGTCCTGGCATCAGTCGGGAGCCTTCGATAATGATATTCTCAGCTTCAGGATTGGCTTAGGTACTTATTACGAACGAATTCTGGGCTCCTATTCGCAAAGGCACCTTGCGGCGAAAATGTTCGTAAGAGGACGTTTCAGCCAATCTCGAAGCAGGACATATTTATTTATTTATTATTTATTTATTTATTTATTTATTTATTTTCATACTCTCAGGGCCCGAGGGCATTACAGAGAGGAGTGGCTTAATTTGTTATTAAGTGACACTTTGCAGGCGGTAGGTTCTTTGATTGCAGCAACGGAGGCAGGAAGGTGGTTCCAGTCACTGCTTGTTTGTGGCAAAAAAGAAGCATAAGTGTTAGTGCGGCACAATGTAACCTTAACTTTAAGATGATGATCTAACCGCGGAGATGCGTAGTCTGGAGGAAGGAAAAGATCGTTTTTGAGTGTTGGGTTGGTGGGTTGGTGTAAAAAATTTTATGAAAAAGGTTTAAGCGGAAATACTGACGGCGTGACTTAAGTGTCGGTAGACCTAAAGTAGCTTTCATTGAAGACACACTGGCGTAGCGGGAGTAATTCGAAAGCACAAAACGAACTGCACGCTGAACAGATTCAAGGGCTGTACATAATACGGAGCTAAACGGATCCCATATAGAGCAAGCGTATTCCAATTTGGATCTAATGAGCGTGGTGTACAATTTAAGTTTTAAGTCTGAAGGGACGGATGAAAAATTACGGCGTAGAAATCCAAGCATGCGATTACCGTTATTAACTACGCGTTCAACATGCATATTCCAGGAAAGGTTGTGGGTTAAATGTACGCCAAGATAACGGTAGCTACTAGCTGGGCTTAAAGTGGAGTTGTTGAGGGTATAAGAAAAGTTGTCGCTAACTTTATTGTGATGCATTACTCTCATAACTTTACACTTACTAATGTTGAGTTTCATGAGCCACTTGTCGCACCAGTGAGAAACAGCGTCAAGGTCGGACTGCAAAGTGGAAACGACATATGGATTATGAATGACACGATAGAGCACGCAATCGTCAGCGAAGAGCTTAATTGTTGAGTGAATACCAACAGATAAATCATTTATGTAAATAAGAAAAAGTAATGGGCCTACAACCGAGCCCTGTGTTACGCCTGATGTAACAGCAACGGTAGGAGAGCTGTGATTATTTGCATGAACGTACTGAAGTCGGTTGGTTAGAAAATACTGAATCCAGTCTAGGACGTTGGGATCTATATTGAGCTTGCTCATTTTAAGGAGAAGGAGAGTATGCGAAACGGTGTCGAAGGCTTTAGCGTAATCTAAAAATATGCAGTCGGTTATGAAATTATTGTCGAACGCACGAAAAAGATCGTTGGTGAAACAAAGTAACTGCGTTTCACAAGAGAAGTGCTTCCTAAAACCGTGTTGACAAGGTGAAAAAGACGAATTGGACTCAAGAAAAGATACTGAGTTCGAATGTATGATGTGCTCGAGAAGTTTGCAGGGTACACTGGTCAAAGATATTGGCCTGTAATTTAAGGGAGAATGGGTGAGAATCATTATCGAAGCTGCAGTTTACCAATGAAAGAAAGAAAGAAAGAAAGAAAGAGAAAAGCCGCTTACGAAAAGCGAGTTTTGTGAATTCGGCCCTTGTGACGTAGATCTTCTTGTGAGTACGGAATCCCTGTTGTGAGGGCTTGCAGGTGGAATCGATCATCAGGTATTATATAGGTGACAGTGCCACCGAGCAGCCACATGCACCATGGGGCAATGCCGGTTAGTCACGTTGCGAAGGGCTGCACAAACATGCGAAGGAACAAGGGCGACCTGTCGATGTGTGGAGGAGTGCTGGCAAACACACGCATGCAAAGACCAAAGATTAATAGGCGGCCGAGTGTGCATGCATAGCCGGAGCTTCCCCCACGAGGTCTGTCCTTCGCTGCCTTCTGCGAGCTCGTTTAAAAATGTTAGCTCTTCCAGCGTGTACGTCTCAACGAGCGTTCAGTCTTGAACGAGTGGAACTTTGTCTTGTGAAGGTCTTTTGTAAAGGCTCATTTTAAAGCGTTTTAAACAGTCGGCAAGCGATGCCGATGACCCATGAAGGCTACTGTGGACATATGAGCCAAATGTGAGCCACGAGTACAAATGTAACCCTTCTGATTTTTTGGAAATTTGCCGAAAAGGACCACAGCTACAATTTATACGGCACATCACATACGCAAGAAAGGTAAGCTTCGCACCAACTACGGTGCGAAAGTTAAAGGGGTCGTGAAACGTTTTCTGAACATTTTGTACTAAGTGCGTATTCGGGATCCTGACCCTCCAATCAACAATATGCATTGTTCCGTTGCACCGTGTGCGTTGATTTAGAGCGATAAAAAACGCGGTTTCGGTTTCGCTGCGCGCGTTCCCCTCAACTCTGCAGATGACGTCATCTTAGTAGCCGTCATACCTCCGAGATTGGCGCGCCCTCGGAGGCCATGGGAAAACAAACCGTGCTGCCGCTTTTCTTCCGAATGGTGGCACCGCACGGTTTCCAAGTATTTTCTTCCTTTCGAGCTTTCAAGTAAATCGATTCCTTTAGAGCAAACGCGAGTTCACTGTGCCTTTGAACTTATAAATATCTTAACTCAACGTCACCAAATAGTACCACGCCGGCCGGTAGTGTCGCATAGTCGTTTCGGGAGCGCAAGAAAGCTGAGATTTAAAACGGGCGTTGTTAAATGTGCACTGAATGTTTCGCCGAAATATTTCGTAATCGGCTTGTCGAATGCGTATTGAAGCAGTGAAGATTACAAACCGGCATCTCCAAATTCTTTTCACGACCCCTTTAACTTATCAAACTCCAGACATACTTAATGAACACCCTACCGTAATCACGTTAATTCAGGAAAGCTCTTCGATTCATGTATTTAAAAAAAGATTCATGCCTATCTCCTACAAATGCAAAACTAAATTGCTGCTCCCACTTTATGCAGCTCAAGCGTATACCGTAATTTTTCTCTCTTATTCATGCAATAATTATGTATAACGTATTCATTTTTTTTTTTGCTCACCAATCTTTTGAATGTACTTATGTTCTGCGTCTAATTACATCGCATTTTATATTTCTTGATTATGATGTTTTGTTTTTTTTCTTCCCCTTACCCAAAGAACGTTCGTGTATGACTGGTTATTTATGCGTGTGTAAGCGGGGAATCGGCGCTTTGTCAGGCCTTCTGTGCCTTTACGCCGGCCCCCCAGGCAATGTACATTTTTTTGTTGTCTGAAATATGAAATAAATGAATGTTATAGCACTGCACGCACCAGGGAATTTGCAATTTGGGAAGCCATCGGAGATTTCGTTCGGAACCCTTTCGCTCGCCGCAAAGTGGGCGCGCGGCTCGCGTTGTGCGCGCCGCGGATTTGGCGCAAATGAGTGCGGCGCAGGTTTCCATGATTGGTCACTTCCCTTGTTTTTGGGTGGGTACTGCTTCTTGACAGGGTGACCCATAAAATATGCGGGAACAGAAGCGTGAGTGTAACCAATGGGCAAACGGTGAACATCCCAAAAAATGACGAGCATGTTTTGTTTTCTTTTAGACAATATACTACAAAACGAAGAAGCCTGTTTTATGAAAACGAAGTGTTCTTTTTGTTTTTTTTGTGACGCGTGACGGGCAGGAAAACGTTGTCATGCAAAACTGTAACCACGCCGCGCTGGTTACGATGTATACCAGCATGGACCACGGCCAATGACATGCAGTGAAAAGCGAACAAAACGGCCCGCGTCCGCAAACAACTATCTTTGATTTCGCCCCTGGTTTCTCACAGAGCTGGAAAGCGCCTGCCCTTTTTTCAACAAATGACGTCGCTGAAGGCACCACCCGACTAAGTCGCTTGAGGCAGAAATAGCATATTGGCTGATTTCATAGTCGTGGAAAGATCATCTGCTTTATTTGTTCGTTTTGATTTGAACAAATAAAGAAAATGTGCTTAGAGAGCAACGGAAATTAAAAAAAAATAAGGTCAAGCGACGTAGTCGTCGTGACATCATTTTTGTTGAGGTAAGAACGGGTGCTTTCCAGCTGTGTTTTAAACCGAATTGCGAATTCCCTGTTGAGTGAAGTGCAATAATACTTGGCTCATATGTTCACGGAAGCCTCCATGACTGATCGGCACTATATGTTGAGGCTGGTGTGACTATGTTCAAAAAAGAGTTGCAGGTCCTCTTTAAATTACATGAAAAGCTATTTTCCTCGTATTAACAAATCGCCGTTTCACCGCACCAAAGTTACCACTGTTGTGATGGTCTGCCCGGTAAGCTAGGAAACGCCCAAAAAGGAAATGCAGGTGGCGACGCCACTTCGAGGTTTCCGCACTAGTACGTGTGACGTCATGGATTTCTGGCGCCGTCTGCTGAGGCCTGTGCATGATCAGTCATCGGCAACAATGACATACGTTGTGTTTTATGGAAACCAGAGACCTAAAACAGCGCTTTTTTCAGAACGTTTGGTCGAACCAATCTGGTGAGAATACGGAAAGAAAGAATGAGGTTTGTAACACCTCGTCGGGAAAGTGGAAAGGGAAACTTCGGACTTCTATTTTCTCTCGTGATATTAATAAGCTTAACGACAATATAGTTCCTGAAAAATAATTTATCAGTCGAAACAACTTCAGTGTTTCACTTTGCCCCGCCACGGTGGTCTAGTGGCTATGGTACCCGCGGCTGCTGATCCGAGGGTCGCGGGATCGAATCCCGGCCGCGGCGGCTGCATTTCGATGGAGGCGAAATGTTGAGGCCCGTGTGCTGTGCGATGTCAGTGCACTTTAAAGAACCCCAGGTGGTCAAAATTTCCGGAGCCCTCCACTACGGCGTCTCTCATAATCAGAGCTGGTTTTGGGACGTTAAACCCCACACAACAACAGTGTTCCACTTTATAGTGTCTCTTTGTGGATCTTGCTGGTGGCGAATTCGCGAAACTCTTCGTTCGTAGGTTTGCTTTGCCATTGGTCGAACTTCTCTGCTAATTACTATATGCAGCCTCAGGATTGGCTGTAATTTTCTCTCACTATATTCTATATATATATATAGCCTTCGCTGCAGGAACGGGAGAAAGTCGGAACAATTATGAACAAGCCGACGTAGTCGTCGCTCAGGCATGCTGCCTAGGTTATCAACGCCATGACCAGCGATACGCGCAGATTCTAAACCGCCCATTATGGATTATTACGGTTCCTCCATGCACGTCAAAATGCTCTGTATTCTATTCAGGCTGTGAGTTGCTGCTCTTTTACACGTATGCTCACTCTCTTGCTCATGACTTCATATTCAAGGTGGTTATCTGTCACTTCCAAAGGTATTCGTTCTATAAAAGATGGATTTGCAACTTCCAGTTAGTCGTTGCTTTCATCTTTCAGCGTCATCACCACCATTCTGAGGACAGTTCACCAAATGTTTCAGTAGTGTTTGCTGTTGTTGATGTTTTTTGAAGAACATGCAAGAGAGTGCAGTGAACGATTTCTTCGTTAGTGCGATATATTTTGTTTACTTTTATTTTGCTAGATCATTTCGTGAACCTTCGAAAATATGCGTGCGACATCGCCAAATGTCTTGTGGTTGTTGGCGCGGCATAGTTCCCTTACAAGCATTGCTCTTTTACATAACGTAAGAATTTCATGAAAAGAAAAGAACACTTTGAATAGTTGGTTTTCTTCCCTGATTTCTCTTTTTAACGTTGTGTTGCAGTGAATATCCATAGTTGCCCAATGCCCAGCGACTCTGGGCGTAGTCAGGAGTGGCACGCCGGGTGCGTCAACGTCTCTGCTCAATCCGGCCATCGACACATCTCTGATTATGATGATTGTGGTTCAGTTTAGTAAGGGACGCTAATTTATGCAGCCCATGTCGGGAGCACGGCTAAGCGTCCGTGGGGATAAGGGAAAGCGACTGAAAGAGATAGAAAGGAGAGAGAAAATTTTGACCACCTGGGGTTCTTTAACGTGCGCTGACAACGCAAAGTACACGGGCCTCTGGCATTTTCGCTGAATACGGACGTATTCTGAGATGATCGCCAAAGGTGACAGTGTCGCCTTGCGTGACGTAGAATCTCGCGTGTCCAATGACGGAGCGATTACTTGCACACCCAGCCTTGACCGGCCAATCAGCGCGCACCAAAGATGGCGATATCGCCAAAGGCGGACATTCTTAGGTAGCGGCTGTCCACCGTTAGAATATGTTGCACGAAACGATGCACGACAACGCCCTCTTGCCCAGCCCCCTTGTCCATACGAGGAAAAAGAAAAAGGTGACTGCCTACAGTACTGTCGGCAACACGTCACAGTGACACGCTGGTATACGCTGGCATTGCCCAACCGGGTTCCTAACGCTACTATTCGTGACTGCTGATTTGCCAGTCTCAGACCCTTGAATCAAAGCTCGCGCCACAGGCGGTAGCTTCGCTACACTGCCGCTAGGTGTCTTGGCGGCCAAAACAACCAGCGGCAGCGGCGGCGGCTTTCGGCCGCTTCCGCGAGGCAAGGGGAGGGAGCGCAGCGGCGCGGTGGAGGCGTGGAGGCTGCTTTTTTCCATCTCCTCGGAAGATCAGCTGGCGGCTGCAGCTATCGCCGCCGACACGCCGGCTCGACGGACACTTGTGGCAGGGGAACGCGTCTTCGCCCATCACTCGGCGCCCTTCAGACGATGGCTTTCTGCAGCCCTTGCAAACGAGCCGTGTCAACGCGTGTCTCAAGCGCCAAAGCGTTCCGCGCACCGACGATGGCTCGTGGTAAGGCGCGCTGTATCGCACTGCGGCTGGGTGTTTCGCGATGTTTCGACATCGAACCATTCCGTGAAATAAGTCTCGCCCGTGCTCTACCTTATGCGTGGCGTTTGGCATGCCCTCTCCACTAGCGGAACGTTGCTTGTCATTTGCCTGTCCTTGTCGTCGAACACCGTTGTAACGATGCACGCAGCGTCATTGAGAAAGTGAAAAATGTTCCTCTTTTCTGTTTTCGCAGCCGACACCTCTTCGGTTTGTGATGGCAGTATTCCGAGGTGGTGGGACATACTGCTGACGACCGACTGTGTCTGAACGGCGGCGAGCTCGCAGCGGGTACGTGAATATATACGGGATCTTTTTTTCCCTCTACTTCCGCAAGATGAGCGCCGTCGTCCTTATCGGGACGTGCAGGCCGCCGGGGATCGATGCGTGGCGCGCGCGCGCGCGCAACCCGGCCATGGGCGCGGTGTGTTGAAATCGTGTTGACGGAATCGACCGCGACCTTTCCTAACGCTGCGCGCGTGTGCCGTCCCTGCCTTTACCCTCCCCCATTTCTCCGCGGCAAGCGATTGCGTAACCTCAGCCCAGTGGCGATCACCGGGCTCTTCTTCCTTATAGCTCGCCTCTTGCATGCTCTCAATGAAATAGCTCGTGATCGGCATGTTTCGCACAGCTTTGAAGCGCCAGATATCCTGTCACGGTCGCGCGTGATGCTTCGAGGCACGCTTGCTGCGTGCCCCGCGCCCGGCGTGTTTGAAGGCCACGTGCGCCATCGCATACGCCACTTGTAAACACGCGGGCGGTTTATTAATAAGCGGATGCTTGTCACACGATACATGAGCCGGCGATCACCGCATAACCACGATATGCTATGCGTCCACACGTGAAATGCGGGAGAAAAATGTCATATGCTTTTGTTCGCAGTTTGACCTGATGCTAGGAACGGCGTTTGAACGTCGCTGCACGCTTATTCTGAGTTTTTGTGCAAAATTACTTGATATTCAGCACCCAGCCCCTGCCGTCCTAGATGTGCAAGATAATGGCCACGTCTCTTGGTTAACGCTGTTGTTCAAAAATATAAATAAAGAACGAGATATTCCCATTTTACGTCTGTATCGAAAAGTTGAGCTTAGCGTAACGGGTGTTATCCGATAAATGCGGAACCGTTTTACTGACGTACGTTGCTATTATCGTCCCGCGAAAACAGCTAAGCTTTCTTCACTGCAAAACGTGCGTGTCTTGCAAGGAAGCGGAATCCGGCAAGGTGACGGAGAGACGAGGTAGGGCTTCCAAGTAGCGCTGGGAATGACGCCGCCTTGACTTCCACGAAAGCAAATTATATTTAGAGCCAGCACAGTCGCGTGTTATTTTATAACTTAAATTCTCATTCTGGAATTAAAAGAAAAAAAATCATATGCTTGATGATTTTGAGGAAAATCGGTTTTTCTCATGTGGCTTATTTCAGCATCTGCTGATTTTATATCAAAGGTCATAGGGATGAGTTGGCTGTCAGACAATGCATATCTGACTGAACAGTGTGACTAGCTTAGGATAACAATTCCGAGTAATAAAAAAGGAAAGACTGATGACACGTATTCAAGTTTGAGCCCTGACATGGAGTACCCTAAGAGCATTGCACTATAGTGATTGAATTGGCACAGATGTGCATCGTGCACAGTGCAAGACATGCACAAGTGTCGCTCAATGATTATAAATACATGGTACATATTTCTTTATCACACAGCTGCAGCTATTGTAAGAAAAAAATAAAGAATATGTGACCTCTACAAACTCTCGTGTTTGCGTTACCGCATTGTGAGAATGTAGATACATGCGTTCCATTGTCCCATTGTCCACGTTCCTTTATCTTCAAAACGGCTGCATGTCTGAGTTGCTAGTGGAACACAATCGTAGCAATGAATTTCTGAGTTTCGCTGAAACTTGTTTGGGTACAAAAGGAAAAAAAAAAAATTGCAAGAGCCATCTAAGATTAATGTTGCACAATGCTACTACGTAATGCACCGTATTGCTTACAAGCTTTGACAGTCTGCAATAATGTTGCTTCTTTGTATTTCAACAAACAGCTGTGTTTTCTTGAAACTCACCAGCTTATATATGCTACGTATACTTTTGAAGATGTATGCTATGTATGCTTTTAAAGGTGGCTCTCCATTTGATTTGGAAGTAATCCCACTGATTAATTTGTTTTTCTGACATAGCCCTTGGCAACTGTGTCTTACCGTATATTTCTTTTGAGCTGCATATGAAGGGTTGCCTTTTAAAAAGGAACGGTCAGGATAAGAACTTGCTTTACTCTTTCTGTGGTATTTACAATAAAAAATTACAGATGGCATGCTCCTAGTCCCAAAAGGACATGTAGGTGACATTCAGCACGTGGAAAGGCTTTCTGACTCTTGAATGTGCCAAGTCAGGATAGCAATAACGTTTTACTGTTTCACATTTACCCTGGAGGCTTTTCACAGGCCACGCACACGAAACAACTTCATAGGCAGAAACATTATTTGCATGTGGGTTGCCGCAAACCCGGCCTCCACACGACTAGGCATGTATCTGCTCCATTAGAAACTGGTTATAAGTTGCAGTGCTCCATTTTTTTTTTCATGGCCTTGGTAATATAACCAGAAGCTGTACTCACAGTGATTTAAATTTGCATTACCATGGTAGAAGGTCATCAAACCTAAATTCAAAGCACCTCTACTTATGCAAACAAAGCTAACTATTATGAAAAAGGAAAGAAAGATAACGACATAGCTTGCTCAATAACTAGGATATGTTTACCTCAGAGACAAGTTCTGAATCAGAATGTATTTTGAAAGATTAATTTGGAACATGGACTTTCAGGACAGCTATTTCTATTATTTATTTATTTATTTATTTATTTATTTATTTATTTATTTATTTATTTATTTATTTATTTTCACATACTGCAGCCCAGTTAGAGGGCTATCTCAGGAGTGGGTACAAGGCAGTTTAAAAAAGAGAAAAAACCGAGAACAGGTGAGATAAACATGAACAATGACAGGTCAGAGAAATACAATAATACCATAAACAAAATTATATAAACATTATAAAGCAAGAAGCAACGATTAGGGTATAACATCTTTTAGTGCCTTCAAAAATTCATCTTTCGGTAACGAACAAATGTGACCTGGTATGGTATTCCACATTTCAGTACATCGGGGAAAAGAAGCTGGTTTAATGGCATATGCTTAAAATGATCTTAATGTTGTCTTAACGGATAATATCCATTAAGACAATGCAGCAAGCTTAGGCCTTGTGGCCTGCATCTATAGTGATCAGCCAGCACTCTTTATTTTTCATACATGTGAATTTCCTGCATAAGGTACTCATCTTGAAGCGTGTAGTAGTAGAAGGAGCAGTATAAGTAGTGGTACAAGTATAGTAGTAGTAATAGTAGTAGTTGTTGTGGTGATAGTATTAGTACTAGTGGTATTAACAGTAGTAGAAATTTATCTAATGTGCTGAAGAACAATGTGAGGTCTTTGTGCTGGCACACACAAAATAAAAAATATATAAAAGTACTAAGCAGTGCAATAAAGGTAGTGCTTAGAAGAAAATACACACAAAAAGAGCAAAGATGCATAATAAGAAAATCAGGACAACGTGGCAGTGTAATAGACACAACACCAGAAACGCTCAAGCAAAGTGACAGATAAAGTTGCCCATATAAATAACAACGTGCAAGGCAAAGAGGGGAAGAATTTGTACAGTCTTTGACACTATGTTATAATAATGCAAAGTTTGGAAGAAAACATGTTACTGTGAGCTGTGAAAAACACTGAGGCCAGAAAAATAAGCATTATGCAGACTTTGTACCCTGTGGATGGTTGAGTGCTGGCTGATGAAGGCAGCTATGTGAAATATTCTGTTGTCTCTGGTGTACTTATGTAGAATTTGGGAATTGAGACAGTTGAACAGTGCGGGGAAGGATGTGATACTGTGAACAAGCTTGTAAAGAAATAACAGATTAGTGCAGTTTCGCCAGCAGTGAAGCGATGGCAGTGATAGCAATCCAATGGTGTTATAGTGAGAACCAGAGTCATATCTATCGGATCGATGATTATATATGCTTAGGCATTTTTTCTTGACTCACTCATTGGTGCCGCTGCAGGAATTAAAAATGCCAGTCCAGATTCCAGATGCCTACATGAAGTTATGGAAGACAAACTGTCATGTACAGTTTGAGGAAGGGTGTAGGAATGCTGTATTCTTTAGACATTGTGAAAACACAGCTTAGGCAGCAAGGACCCCACATAGCATCAAACTTAGTGTGAACAGAAAACAACAACAACAACAACAACAACAACAACAACAACAACAACAACAACAACAACAACAACAACAATAGTAGTAGTAGTAGTAGTAGTAGTAGTAATTGATTGATTTGTGGAGTTTTTTAACACCCCAAATTCACGATATGAATATGAGAGACGCCGTAGTGGAGTGCTCTTGAAATTTCGACCACCTGAGGTTCTTTAATGTGCACTGACATCACACAGTACATGGGTCCCAACATTTTGCTTCCATCAAAACGCAGCTGCTGAGGCTGGGATTCGCTCCCACAACCTTTGGATCAGCAGCCGAGTGCCATAGCCACAAGGCTGTAGTAGTAGTGTAGAAGCTAATAATAGTAACAGTACAGTAGAACCCCGCTGATACGTTTTTCATGGGACCGTAAAACATAAACGTAAGAGCCGGGAAACGTAAGAGCCAAGAAATGGGAAAAATGGAAAAATGAGAGAAGTGGTGATCGGCACACAATTTTATTTCAGTGCTAGCGCTTTCAGTGCGCGCATCGGCACACTCGGCTACGATTTCGTCGACAGAGAAAACCTCGGAGGTGACAACGGCGTCATAGATGGAAACGCAGTCATTGTACGCGATTCCGTCACGAACAGTTTGCATCGCTGTGACATAATTTATATGGCGGAAACTGGAAACGTAATTGGCGTCGCCCATTGTGCAGCTAATCCTACAGTCAAGCCAAGTCAAGCTACGTGAAAAGTCAATATTTCCGTCGGCAGTGGCCGCTTGGAATGCCCATTCGCGACGTAACATGCGGGAATGTTCCCACATTGCGACGTAACAGCGGGGTTCCTAATGCATTGAATCCTATGGGAGCTATGCCGGGACCGGCCAAAACGATGTAACAGCCAGGAAAACGCAGCAGCCGGGAACATAACAGCGGGGTTCTACTGTAATAATAGCTTTGCTTCACATCACATGCTCATAACTACGTAGTCGTGCAAGCAAGCAATAAAAGGTGCCAAATTGGCATCCTAACAAATCCACTAGCTTCCCAATTTACTATGGAAGGCTGGCCACTCAGAGATCTTTCGCCTAGCAAATTGAAAATAAAACTAATAGTTGCCAAAATACATGACATCCTCTTCAACGATACATCAGTGCATCCATACATTCTACATATAAAATGAGAAAGATGTAAATAATACATGACTAGCATATGGAAAGAGAGCATAGGTAACTAACATATATGTGTACAACTTCATAAGAACTCTTAATTATTAAAAAAATAAATGAAAATGTTCCTCTTACAAGGACGCTTATCAGGAACAGAGCTATTTCTGTGTTCATCATTCAGTAAATCAGAATAATTTCCAACTGCTCACCTATGGCAGTGCACTGCAGGTGTATCACGTGGACTACATGCATCCTATGGTGCAGGGTGGCTGGCGTGCTGGGGAGCAAGAGCGTGTGACCGTGGCTGCCTGGGAGGAGCCGCCTGCGATGCCTTTCATAGAGGACGACCTGCTCTGGTGCCCCAACGCTGACGGCAAGATGGTCGACCTTTCGTGCCTGGTAACTGACAGTGTCACTCTTCGTGCACTAGTGTGTTTGTGCTGCCACACAATCACCATTTAATGCAGTTTTTGTTTGTTTGTTTGTTTCTTTAATGTGAAGCTTTTGCTGTCTCTCACCAGGCTCCTTCTGGCAAACAGGTATTCAGGTACTCTTGTCTTACATCATTTGGGGCCTCATCAATAAAGGCGTCTAGTGGTAAGGTTTGGACCAAGGTCTCCCAGCAGAACAGCCAATTGCTTAGTATACCTGTTGCACTATATACTACACACACAGGCATTGAATAGGTGAATTGTTGTCAAGCTTACCACCTTTTGCCCCTCTAGCAGCTAACGCTTTGAGATGTTTATCGTATGTGTTATGTCTCGGAGAACAATTCTTTTACAAATACACAGGGAAGTGTGCACACACCAGTCTTCCTTGGATGAGGACCAACATGTTGCTGAAAAGTAGTGTGCTGTGTATGGAGAGGTGTAAGTTGTGATTAACGGATACAGAACACACTAAATGGTTTACATCGCTCGTTTACATCATGACTTGGGTCCTGACTGGCTCTTAAAGGTGCCCTGCAACAGTTTTTAAACAAAGTCAGAGAATGGTGCGAATAAGTCGTGGAGGCTCCTGTGAACATGTGAACCAAATGTTATTGCGCTGCACACACCAGGTAATTTGCAGTCTGGTTTCGAACACAGCTGGAAAGCGACCGCTCTTTTCAAGAAATAACGTCTCTGGGGGACACCAACTAAGTCGCTTCAGGCACAAATAACATTGGCTGAATTTATGATCATGGAACGATCATCTGCTATGCACTATTTGGTTGTTTTCAATTCAACAAATAAAGGAAATGGGCAAGAAAAATCAAGTGAAGTACCACTCCAGTGTTATTTAAGCAGTACAGCACAAATTCAGTCAGCGGCATAACCAACAGCTATGTTGCGGTGCATGAAAACATGATAGCTGGGGAGAGAGATGGAGAAAGGGAAATGAGGGAAAGGCAGGTAGGTTAGCCAGAATTAAGTCATCCAGTTGGCTACTCTGAACTGGAGAAAGGGAGAAGGGAAATAAAGACGGAGGGAATAAAAAAGAAAGAAGGAAAACATAAGAAAAAAAAAAGCTAGAGAACCATATAGATTTGCATGCATATGCAGAGTAATCAGTTCTCATCCCCGCATTTTTCTAATCATGATGACACATCTCTTCCCCAGCAGAAAATTTCAATAAAAAAGCTTCATTGGAACATGCAGCACGATCACAACATAAGGTTAATGAGCAGTCTTTTAAGAGCCCATTATACACTCTTTGGAGGTGCACCAGGTCATAGTTAAAGCTATGGTCATGCCATTGATGGAGAGTTGGGGCACAGCCTTTTGTTTGGCAGTGTAAAGCGCCCTCTTATAACACAAGTCATATGGCATGAGACCTGAAGTTATAACGCTAGTGCAAGGGAGCGTTGTTGATGCTATTGGAGGCCACAATATATAGTGTTTAACTATGGGACCTTCTGTTTTGTACTAAAAACATGTAACATGACCAAACACTTGATTTGATTTGATGACAATGATGACAAATTATGGCTGTAATGGCGGAACGGCACCCACTCTTTGTGCCATTCATGTAGTGTACGTGACACCTGATGCAATGTTAGACTTTCGCTACTTAACATCTGCAGTTATCTAGCTGCACAGGTGACTCAACAGTCAATTGAAGGCTGCTGTTGATGCTGCCATGCTAATGATAACAGATTGTGCCACAGCTTTTTGTGATGGTTGGAAAGCTTTAATGCTTACACAGATGACTATGCATGACACCTAGTGCAAAACTACACAACAGTGTGTGCATCTATATAGCTCTACGCATGAATTCTCACAAGGCAGAAGGCCACTATTGGTAATGGTGCTACCGTTAATGATTGTGAATTTTAGAACAGGCCTTCGTAATATTTGAACAGCTTTATAGTTCCCTCTCATTGGGCAATTCACCATAGTTTTACTATGTGATTGCAAGGCAGTATGTGCTCTCACGCAACTAAGCTGTGGCTGAAGGTGGTGATGAGGAACAATGACTGGTCCTTTTGTGATGAGTGACTTGTCTTAAGGCACCCCCACATTATGTAATTTACATGGCTTGATGCCTGGTGCAATGCTATACACCTGCCAGGAAATGTTTCGATTGCTGTAAACATGGCTGCTACTCGTCTGAAGGGAAACTTCAGTGGGACCTTTTGCCAAAACAGTTTCAAGCACTGGAATGGCTCTGTGGCAGAACAGTCAAGTCCCAGGGAGATTTCCCGGGCTCATCTCTAGCAGGAAATGAGATACTTTTCTCAATGTGTGCTATAACTGTTACTAACTCCGTTGGCAGAGGACAACAGTGGTAGCAAATTTCCCACTTGGAACAAGCCCATAAGAGCTTATGCGGCAAAGATGACCAATGGCCTGTTTGGTTATAGACACCAGTATGTGGCATGGTCCTATAGGTGTATGGGCATTCGTCCCATATGCATGCGGGCCTTATAAGTTCTCTGGCACGGCAGATGCACTTGGCCAGTCAGCCTATTAGACTTGCAGTTGTAAGTATTGGTTTGAAAGAAGCAAATGGCTATTTATCGAGTGGCTCATTTATCTAATAGTATTTTTCTGGGAATCGGCTGAATGGTAATTCCAGTTTAGAGCATACCCAAATGCTTAGAATACAGATATCGCTTTTATTGTGTATTTGTGTGTTGCCACATTATAGTCGTTAACCAGCTCAGTCCAATGGCTTCAGTTCGTATTATTGTGCTCACCTGTGCTGTTTTGTCCAGATGCGGTCCTCAGTGAAACTGTCACAGAGTTCCTTTTGCCAGCTCAAGAAGACCTCCAGCATGATTGCCCGTACCACAATGATGCACGGTCCTTAACCAGTCAAATACTGTACTCTGAATACCCACTTGCTAGTGCATTTTGTTGCAGCAGCGAATATGTTACATCTTTTGTGCGAGAAGTGCCAGCAGTGGCTACCGTGTGGTCTAGTTATTACATTTCTGTTGCTGAATAGTGCACCATGCCTGCAGTGTGTGCCATATTTGAGTAAAGCACAGAGTCATCTGTGGTCAGCATGTTCAACATGTTCAGGTAACTCAGTTCGTGGTAGTTTCACTTTTCGTGCACATTTATGCAGTCCAGCAAATATACAAACTAAGATTGCTGTGTAGTCCAGCAGTCAGATTTAGTGTTCATGATCCCATAACTAGTCCAAGAAATATGCATCAAAGTTTGCCCACAAAACAAGAGTCTGCATAAACACGGGTGTCAGTGTCATCTTACGAGCCACACAAGTTTAAATTGCATACAGCTTAGTTATTCAACCCTTAATGGGACACCGTTACTGTAAGGCTCCTAGTTACTGGCTAGATGCTAACTAGAAAGTATAGAGGCGGTGTACCTCCCAAGCATACATGACAATTCTACAGACAGTCATAGAGAGACATGACAACAGACAGTCACAGAGAGACACTAATGCTTTGGTCAGCATTTCAACCATTGCACAGTGGGCAGTCATAGGCGAAAATGGATTCACTGGGGTGTCCTGATGGTGCTATTAAAAATTCCCTGAAACGTTTCTTTGCAATTGCATCACTGATTAGGCAACACAATTGTGAAATCATTCACACCATAAATGAAGACCATGCGCTAAGGCAGCTATGGGCTTATTTCTGCTGCCTTCCTCCTTACGACTGCTGTTCCTCCTCAACTTGATCAGCTGCGGAGTGCACGCCAGCGGCGACTGCGCCTCTCGCGTTAGCCACTCTGCCGAGACCTCTGTAGCGACATAGCACCCCGATATCTTTACTGAGGTCGCCGGCCTTGGCAGTGCTAGCCTCTGTATAGAGCGCTGGCGACTCGTGTGTACACCGCCAGATGCCGCGACGATACCGTTGGCTGAAACGAAGGAGCACGTTGTAGGAGCACGTTGTTCGCAGTTAGGTTCGGAAAATTGCATGCACGTCACTGGTTAGGGGCCAATCAGTGGCCTTCCCATCCATCGTTCGATGGCGGTGGCGTTTTTAAACACCTTTTGGCAAGCCGCTGCGATCTTTTGTGGTGAGCGTGTTCAAAACCTTATTGTAAATTACACACTTTACTCGCAGCGCTGAAATCTGTCCTCTTATGATCCTAATGACTCGCTCTACCGGATCACCATGTTCACACGAAATTGTCAAAACCGTTTCAGGGTCCCTTTAAATAGGTTGCAGCAAATGATAGCACCCTGTCGTATATCTGCCAGCACCAGACTGACAGTGATAAGTGCATCAGCCATTGAGTGACAAGTACACCCTTCCAACAGCACCTTAAATGAAAAGGAAAAATTATCATACACCAAATTGTAGCATGAAGCTTCAAGGAAACCTCTGTAAACATTTCTCAGAAGGCCTTGCAGTTGAAAAATTCATCCAACTCCAGAATCTTGTCTTTTTTTTTTTCCCTCAACGAAAATAGTGAGTTTGGTACTGAGCCAGGTGATCCATGCATTAAAAATCCAACAATGACCACCTGGTGTAAGCACAAGGAGTATGTGTAAGTCTGGTGTATAAGTGCCCTATAATCAACGCAAAATCATACTGAACCACCCCTCTTCTATAAGCAAGTATTACAGGAGAACAAGGGCTTGCTCAAGGCCTTTTAACGTACCATGCAAGCATGTCACTTGTTATTCTATGGCATGATGCTGGGACGATGGTACACAAATGACAAAAGTTCGGTCCGTTTCGATGCAATGAGCAGCTGCAGTAATTTTACCTAAGCCATTCAAATAAACGTGAAAGCGAGTTTGGTGTTTCATTAAAAGGGTCAACAAGGCATATCAGTCTGAGTTCAGATTTGTGCTCGAAGCGTCCATGAGAGCATTGAATGAACCTTCCGTGGGGTTCAGGATAAGGCAGGCATACTAACAGTGACAGCGCATACAGGGGTATTCACACGGAGGAGTTCTCCTGGCTGCAGACGGAGGGATTGCGGATCACGTGACAATGACATTGTGGTTTTGCGAGGTAGGGCGACCTCGCCGCACATCCTCAAGGAAAAGGGGACCTTTTGACTAACAGGAACAGACAATCTGCACTTAACGGGGAGATGGCGAAATTTCCGGCTGGTGCTTAGCAATAATAGCTTCATGGGTGCATTGGCCACAGCTGCAGTGCAGGCGTAGCCAGGGCGACCTTTCCAAATGTAGGCATTTTGCCTGCAGGCATCGCATTGGCAAAACTGACCAACGATACTTTATTTTCTTTCTTTCTTTCTTTTCTTTTTTCCTTTTTACTTGTGGAAGAATACATCACATCTGAAGATAATTTCCAAGCAGATTATGGAGCCCCACTATGGTCAATGTATGACAGGCGATTTCTCTGCTCTTTTCTTCCTTTTTTTTTTTTTCTCTTTCGATGTGATGAACTTGATCAGCATTTGGACGTCACCAATTTTCTTTGAAAGATCACATGAAATAAAGAAATACGTACTGCATGTTTCATGCTAAATTGATTGTGAAATGCTATAAATAATTTCCCTAAACAAATTCAGCGGATATGTGCTAGAGCATCGTTTTCTCCCACACACTGCAGAGTTCTCGAGAAGGATCCGCCTCGTCATACGTAACTTCAGCACTATGAAGAGGAAAGATTTTGCTGCTAAAGAGGGCAATATTATCGGCATTGAACACAAACTTGGTGCCTACACTAGCGTCATCTCTTTCAAGCCCACATTTTGTGTATATTTTACATTTTAAAAACATCTTCAACCGGACTTTCTTAACCAATATTGGATGCCTAGTTTTTACTGCTCCTGCCTGCAAAGACAGCAGTGGTGAGCAGTATATTTGTTGCAGTACAACATTTTAGTAGAATGCTCATACACTTCGCTGTACAATATCAAGAGGCCAGATTCCTTCCATCATCAGGCTAGTGATGGAGGGGGGGGAATAAACATTGTAACTACATTTATTCACTGACAGAGAGCCAACCAACTTGGACAAATACTTCCTTTTAATTTTCCAAATGCTGTGTACAAAATCGTCAGCAGAGAGAAAGAGAACATAAAGAAAGAGCAGGTGTCAATGACCTTGCCAAGAATGGCTCTTTGCTAGGGTACGCCTTTGGGGCAAGAAAAACACAGGAGCAATTGCTGGCGATGCAACTTAAAGGCTTAGCCGTGTCTGCATTCCTTGCGTAAAAGCTGTGAATGAGGCAGCCTGCGAAAGAAAGCAGAGCACAGAGCCTGCTTGCACGATTGGCTGTTTCTCTCAGGCCAATAGACAGAACTCAGTGGTTTATGTCAGCTTCCATTTCATTTAACTGCACTGATTTCCATGCACTCGAAATGCACTGGTGCTTTCGTGGTGCTGTGAGCGCAGGCCACAGGAGTAGTCTGGTTACACTGGCCTCCCCAGTCAGCTGCCGCACCCGTGTAAGTGAGAAACTTCTTTGGGGCTTCTCCTTACTGCCTGATGTCACTTAGCTTTGCATTTATCCTTTGTGGATAAATCCCTTGTGTGAACGCCTCTTACTCATGCTGGTAGTGCCAGAAGCTGGCAACAGTGGGTTTCTTCAGCAGCAGTAGTGACTCTAGTGTCGTCTTGTAGGCAATGAGACTGAATGGGAACCGCACTGGTGGAGAAAGGTTGCTGGCAATTCCTCAGAAAATGCAGTGCTGATAAGTGATAATCACTGTGTTATAGTCTTTTGTGTCTCTTGACCTGTGTGTAAGAATTTGTCCTTGGCCTGGTAGCACAAAATTCGCTGCTGTTAAGGTCCACCAGCCTAAATGTTAGTGAAGGTGTTCCTATCTAAACAATTCTTTTCATGTGATTTTGCAATTATGGTTGATATCTTTCCGAGTGTACTTTGAGCATCAACCAGCCAGACTGTTGGAAACTCTGACATGCCTGATGTTTTTGTACACCTACAGGACAGTGGGCCCAATGTTCTGGTGGAGCCACAGGGGGACGTTCTACAGGAACTGACACACACAGATCTTCATGGGCTGGGTATCGATGAGGAAGAGGAAATCCTGCAGCAGCTAGCCGACCCCAGTTTTGAGATTGATGCCATCTTTGCCGACTTGCACGAGCCCCAGGGTGCACCGACTGCCGTTGCCGTGGCGCCCCCGCCCCCCTTGCTCCAGCCACAGGATGATGTCAATAGTATAATCCGAAAGCGCCGCCGCCGCCGTAGTGATGATGGTCCTCCAGAATGCAGTGGCCTACAGCCATCATTCCACTCGGTGGGCATTTGAGTCTTTGTCTTTCAATATATTCATCACCCTTTCATATCCGTGCCTGTGCAGTTTCTAGTATAGGTCCACATATTTTCTTTAACCTTACTACTTAAAGGGGTCGTGAAAAGAATTTGGAGATGCCCGATTGTAATTTCAACTGCTTCAATACGCATTAGACAAGCCGATTCCGAAATATTTCGGCGAAATATTCAGTGCACACTTAATAACGCTCGTTTGAAACCCCAGCGTTCTTGCGCTCCTGAAACGACTGTGCGACACTACCGGCTGGCATGGTACTATTCGGTGACGTTGCAGTAAGATATTTTTAAGCTCAAAGGCATCGTGAACTCGCGTTTGCTCTAAAAGAATCGATTCACTTGAAAAGTAGAAAGAAAGAAAATACTTAGCAACCGTGCGGTGCCGCCATTCGGAAGCAACGCTGCAGCACGGTTTGTTTACCCATAGCCTCCGAGGGCGTGCCAATCTCGGAGGTATGGCGATTACTAACATGACGTCATCTGCAGAGTTGAGGGGAACGCGCGCATTGAAACCGAAACCGCGTTTTTTATTGCATTAAATGGACGCACGCGGTGCGACGGAACAATACATATTGTTAATTGGAGGGTCAAGATCCCGAATTCGCACTTAGTACAAAATGTTCAGAAAACGTTTCACGACCCCCTTAATTTCCCACTGTTGAATTTTGTACAAGCTGGCTCATATTGCCCCTTAGAATTGCCAGAATGAGCACATTACAAGTTCTTTACCACCACCACAAAAGCACACAGAGGCGTGAAATTTTCACAGGCTAGAGTGCATAGTGGCCCTGTGGAAGTACTACTAATCATTTCCGCAATTCAGCAGTAGTATGTATAGTACAGGGCATGTACAAATCCTGTCTGAGTATGTGATAAGCACAGTATCAAATGTAAAGGAAAGATAAAACTCTGTAAGTGCTTTTGGATGCTTTAATAGTGCATCAGTGCACTGCTCTTGCCTGCATTTATTTCTTAGATAGTAACTTTCAAACCAGAGTAGACTAAATTTATCTACTATGTAAAAAATTATTGCAATGTTTTTGAAGACGTACATGCCATGCTTTTCATTTATGCTTTAAACGCAGTACCTATTCCTGAACAAATGATTGTTGCCTCAACTTCCGAAGCGTACCCTTAGTCTTTAATTATTCCATCTTCTGATGCGGCCTGCCCAAAACACGCAAGTGCAATATAGGAAGTGATGACATGCTTTTCATAAGCTGCTGGTACATGGTAGTCTGCCTTGTGGAGTTGTGGCAAGACAAATGATGACTGTGTCACTAACAGCCTGGACAGTGGCCATTCTTTGCTTCTTCACTCGGCACTTGACGAACTGATGAGCACGCTCCCCTGATGCTGCTTCACTTGTAGTACACATTGGCGTTCGACTTTCTCTTCCTAATTATCTCACCAGATATCTCTGATGTGACCATGCTGTGTCTCGCCACCACTGGACTGGGCTGATGTCCGACCCACCTTTCAGCGACATCAAAGGACCATGAGCTAACACTTTTACTGTAGCCGCCAATAGAAGCTTGAGACTAAGTGTCTCTCCGTCTGTGTGTCAGTATTTTCTCTGGCAAGAGCTGCCATAGTCATTTTCTTCAAATGTTCTTGGATTAGGCAGCCTCTTCAGCACGATCCTTACTAGCAGCATTGCATTGCTTGGGCTGCAGAGTATGGAAGCTCCAGCTTATATGGCATGGAACATTGGGCTTCAATGTAGTACCGGCAAGTGCATATGTATAATGCATAGAAGCTCTAACTTTATATAGATTCTTGCATCCTAGCTGTATAGTGAAACCATTATATACATCATGCCTTATTCTGTTAGCAGGTCTGTGTGCTTCTGAGAGATATCTCTCTAAATCACACAGACCTGCTAACAGAATAATGCATGATATACAGGGTGTTTCAGAAAATACGTACTTTCAAAGATTCTTAAAAAATGGGCTGTTCAAGAAAAAATGAAGACATCTTCAGAAAGAAACTGTTAGCTGAGGCAGACATCAGGAAGTCTAAAGAAAGTGCTAATTAATGAGCTATTTAATTAGGCTTTACAAATTAATTTTTAATTAGCAACTTTTGGTGGTTATTGTCCATTGTGAGGCTTTAGCCACAGAGATGAAAATGTCATGCAGCTTCTAAAACAAAAAAAGAGGTCATTGTCTAGAGCATTGCAGTGTGAGAAAAGCTGTTTCTTTTCTTTTCCACACTGAAACAGCACATCAAGAGCCCCAGAAGTCACATGAAACTGCAACCTCTGCCGGTGACTTGTCCAAACATTGCAATCGGCAATTTCAAACGTGTGATGTGCTCTTCGTGCTACTTTTCATTATGGCTACAAAGCCTCGATGCTCTCGATGCTCGGGAGAAGCCTATTTATTATTGAAATTTACACGGCTGCGAGTTTTGGGAGCCTGCACATTTCAAATTAGCTGCTGCAGGCATTGGAAAATGCCAGCAATGAACATTGCATTTGCACATGACTTTAAGCGCCCCTTTTGCAGTGAGTCTCGGTTTCATGAAGAAAAAATGCCATATTTTCACGGGCTGCCAGACTTCAGAGAAAGACTTTTTTGCTTTAAAAGTTGATGCAGCATCATTGTCTTGACTACAAACTCCCCATTGATAGTAACCTCAGAATGCTGCTAATTATGAACTTCATTAAATAATCCTAGTTAATTAACGATGCAGAATGCATGTTTGCAGCATTTACTGACGTCTGTCCAAGCTGAGAAGTTGTTGCCTAAGAAAATTTATTTTTTCCTTTTCTTGGAAAGCTCGTCTTCAGGAATTTTTGAAAATGTTCTCTGACATGCCTGGTATGTAATGGTTTAATTATATCAACACATTAAACACTGTTTACGAAGAAGGACAGAATGCAAGAGGTGAAGTTGTAATGTGGTTGGCCCCTACATCCACTAGGATTCAACTGCAGATGGCAGAAACAGTATGTAGGGTCATGGACAGATGAAACAGAAACAAGTTGCAAGATGGAACAGTTTATGCAGCCGGTAACTCAAAAGCACAATCAGTGCAGCTGCCAAAAATTGGTTGGGCCATGCACTAAGCGTGCAAGCTGAACTCTTGCCGACATTAAGCGTACCTATGCAATATAGCAATAATTGCAAGAATTTTATGTCCCAAAACCATAGTATGACTGTGAGGCTTTGGAATTTTCAACCACCTGGGGTTCTTAACATACACTGGCATGGCATAGTGCACTGGCTTCTCACATTTTTCCTCCATCGCAATGCAACCACCGTGGCCAAGATGGAACCTGCATCTTATGGACCAGTAGCTGAGCACGGTGATCACGGTGGTCGCTCACCTGCACAAATAAAATAGAAAAAAATGTGGTCTAGTTATCCTGACTTGTTCATATCTCAATTGTGCAGGGTTGTTTTTCAGAAAAGGACATGGCAACCATTGCACTATAACACAGTATTCATGACTGGTGTGTTAAGGTTTCTTCAGAAGCTGAGGACTGGCATCAGTACTCGTTCTTCGGAGGTAGCAAAAGGCGACGAAATAGCAGACCAGGATAAACACTGCAGTGAGTTTATGAACTTCAGCAATTTGGCTGATTATTATGGTGGCAGGCAGTTGAGCGACTTAGTAGGGATGCATTATGGATGAAGCAGAGACACAAGAGAAGCGAGCCACATAACACAAATGCAGACTATTAGCACCACAGAGAAAATTAACAGCAGCACAATGAAAATTTAAACACCTGAGACAAAGCACTGAACTAACAACTGAAAAGTTAAGGCCATCCAGCTTGCTTGTTCTACAGAATAGTGCATAAACCATTTTTGCATATTCATTTTTATGTGTTATTATGAGCTGCATTTTTTTCAAACAGCTCGTAGTCATATGAACGACAGCGTGCATAAAGATGTGATGAAAGATGTGCCCATTAAATTGTTATACTGCTGGTGTAAATGCTTCACATAGAAAGCATTTGCATCCTAACCTACACATGCAGTTATCAGTAAACATTCAGCTTCCTTATGCTAACTTTTTTACATTGATCCTTTATTTGAGTGCATTAAAGCTTGCAGTTCTTAAAGGAGTACTGACACGAATTTTTGACATTCTCGTATTGCTGCTGTAAGTGAAAGCACTGGCGTGGAGAACATCAAAAAGAGTATCATGGTGCCTCGCAACGCAATGATTATATTTTTAATACGGCTCCTTTGAAAGCCCACTTTTGGTTTTGATTTCGAGGAGGCGGTTTCCTAGTGACGTGTCAAGACAGATGGACGTACGTCTAAGTCGCGTAGGGGCAGCAATTCATGGTAGCGTCGGTGCAACTCTGTCGTCTGTGGTCACTTACACGTGGGGCATGCAAACAACGACAATTTCATGGTTGTCCAGCGATTCTGACAACGATTTCAGCGGTTTAAGATACTGTGCTCATACGTCATCGTAGTGTCCATTGCGCTTGGGCTGGTTTGCAGTGCTGGGCAACGAACACTTTAAAGCCAAACTAGAATATATTGTACGTGTTTCCTGGCTTCCGAGTGTGGAGGGCGTTAACAATACGTGACTAGAAAACGAAAAATGTGTATTTTGCGCCGCCCCAAAATTGTGTCAGTACTCCTTTAAGAGCCTTTTCCTGTCTGCCTTTTTTTCATCTATATTACTATGTGCTTTGTGCTGTCATCATGATGAAACGAGATTTGCAGACATTGCAATAGAGGAGAATTCTTCAGAAGAAATCTTTCAATTATTAGAGTGTGCTGTTGCTGGAGTTGCAGGAAATCAATTTAGTGATAGAGGAATTGCAGCTGCTTGTTAGTCTTTCTTTTCTACAGAGTTCCTTCCATGCATGACATAGCACTTGGAGCAGTTTTTATGACATGATTACAAGGTTAGCAGCTGTCTCAAGATGAAGAAAATAAGTATATCTGTGTGGTATGGCATGCATACCAGAAGTTACATAATGTCATACAGATGATGTGGTTACATAGTAGCATGTCTCACAGTCTGACATTGTTGCCTGTCAGTTCAATGCAGTGGATGCAGGGAGTATTGAGATGATGTAAGCCACCAAAAGGCAGAAACATTTTATGAGGATGGAGAGTTGACAAAAGGGGCCATCTGATCCAAGGGGGCGGGTTATTTTGCTGGTTGGTAACATGCACCTTTGGTCCGAAAACTAACACAGTCCATGGCCACTTTTCATGATAATTTGGACAGCTTTGTGCACTGCCACCTATTTTGCCCATAAAGCCAGTGTATAGGAACGTCTTAAACTTCGAATGCTGAAACCTTTTGCCATTTTTTTCTTACTTTCTTCTGTGAATGCAGGCCCGAGATGGCAGTAATAAGAGCCACTGCTGCTACCATACTGATATCTCAGAGCCTTGAAGCAGTGCTCTTGAGTGCTGAACCATTTGTAGCCGTGGCACGTCCCAAAAGTCAGCTTTGTTACAATACACTGGTTTAACGCAGTGCAACATGTACAATGTATGGCAGTGAAGCATATTAAGAGTGGATGGAGGCCACTGTCACAAGGCATGCTGTGTTCCCTGACTATGCACACAGATTAACCCACTGGCACCTGTTACTGTATGAGCACTGAGATGCCTAATAAGTGTACTGACAGGCTTTCAAAGCTATATTGGACGCAGCTTTCAGGATTTAAGGCACTCTTTGAACATGGTAAGAAAACGCTGCCGATCAGTTGTCAAGGCTCCTGTGAACAGATGAGCCAAATATTACTGCACGGCACACACTAGAGAATTTGCAATTTTGTTACAAATATAGGAAACTACCCGCATTTTTGGCAAACTATGCCATTAGGAGAAACAGCTACATAGTTCGAGGCTTAACTAGAATTGGCTAATTTCATGATTGGGAAAACATCCTCAAAAATGCTTCAATTGCTTGTTTTGGGCTCAATAAATAAAAAATAGCTATGACTCTACCTTTACAAACACTGAAAAATGTATATTAATCATTTTACTTCGAGTCTCGATCCATTGTCTTATTGTTTTATTTTTTCCTACCTCAATGTGAGGTGGCATCTGACATACTTCACCAGTGCTATCTCAAACATGCATGCCTGATTTGATCACTTCTCTCATGCTGAGCCCACAACAGTCGGCTATACTGAATGCATAATTCCCATGTTCTCACATTACAAAAAAAAAGATGAATGCATATTGTTGTTTTCTATACCACTGCTGCACTTGTCATTGCAAACTTTGTTTTGAATGTAAAGCATTTGACAGGAAGTCTATCTCGGTTGGGACGAAACTCATAAATAGAAACACCAACCAAGATCAAAATAGGGGAGACCCGACGTTTCTAAGCTAGTCCAGCTTCTTCCTCAGGGATGACTGGAGCCAGGTACGAGCTGCATTATATAGTCCTTGGCCTGGCGACCACACTGTGTGCATACCACAGTTGGTCACATGTGCATACGTATGGCCTGCACTCTATGGCGAATCGTGTTGAGCGTGGTCGCCATGCCAGACTATATAACAGCAGCTAGTACCTGGCCTCAGTCATCCCTGAGGAAAAACCCAGACAGGCTTCAAAACGTCACAGCTGCCCTCCTTGGACGTTGGTTGGTGTTTCTATTTATTAAAGCTTTGTTTCAGCACTTCTTGTGTTTTAAATCTTTTTCTCATACTTGATTGATTCAACAATGTTTTGTGGCAAGCAATCCATTAGGCAATAATCCTCTACAGTGAGGTCATGTGAGGATCACTTATAGAAGTCATTCAGGGCCTCTTGAAGCCCTTGAGAGCAGTGAAAAGGCATGCATTCATTTGCTTTAGACCACCCGCAGTCTTTTTATTTTTTTTATGCATTCGTGGTCCCTAAGTCATCTGAAAAATTGAACATCAGCTGTAGTTGTCAGCAGCACTTTTGTGTTCCCTGTGTACAGTTGTGAAAAAAAAATTTATGCATCCTGAGAACTACAAGAGAGATAAAGGAACTGCATGAGAGCAGTGATGCCGCAGCTTGTTTGATCATGGCATTTTTTTATCTCCCATGTGTGGTCATAAGAGGAAGGAGCCATGCTTTCAGTGAATATCAATATTCTAAACAGAATAAAGATGAGAGTGAACAGATGGAAACACAATGTGCAAGAAAGCTTGTAGAAACGGGAATAAGATTCCTCAGACCAGGGGGCTGATGCTTTGATAGGAGGGTCTACTTGCGTTAAAGGCACGTTGTCATTCTTGGATTTTAGTCAAGGACAATAAGGCACCCTTTGCAAAGATAGGTCCTTCTATCGAAACATTGGCCAGCCAGTCTGAGGAATCTTATTCCTGTTTCTACATCATCTACTGAACAGCATGCTCAACAAAACTATGAAGGCACCAGTCAGACTCATGCATGTTTCTCCTGTTGTCTCACAGCAATTTGTGCAGGCAGTGGAGACTCAGATCTCCAATGTTGTCTTCTTTTCCGCATTCTAGTTCTATAATCCGGAAGTATGGTGCAGCAGTGGCATATGAAATGCATTATATGAAACGCTTCAAATTTAAGTCTACTTGACTGTGTCTTTTACAGGCACATGTGCAGTCAAAATGTGATGAATGGAGTCATTCCTAGTATTCTGGTATTTACCGTTCGCAGGTGACTGTGAAAATAGAGCCAGGGTTAAGCCAGGCGTCATGTGTGAAGAGTGAGCGTCAAAATTCAAGCACCACTATCCACCTTCCTGACAGCACACAAGACATCGGCAGCCCAAGCCTGACTCAACTCAGCCCATGTAAGTTGGCCTGTCTGCTAGCAGGCTGGAACATTTTCTTGCTGGAAGTTTTGTCTGAAGAAACAACACACGTTGTCAAAACACCCGGCACAGTGCAGGGCCTGCCAACATAGAAAGGAGCACATGATCGGGAACTAAGCAACAATTACTGGGTTTGTCTGGCTTAGACCTCAGTCTCCAGCGCTTGCTGAGTAGCCCCTCTATGCTCTTGTCCTTTAAATGTGAAGCATTTTCTTGCCATTTGGAGCCGGTGTTAGACTCGAGACCATCCAAAGTAGCAAATGTTCTTGCCGATCCATGCATAACACCGCTATTGCCTCGATGACTCCTTGCGTCACTCATTAGAATGTGTGCACTAAAGCCACAAATACGCGTATGTCAGTTTCTCTGTATACACATCAAAATAATACATAAGTCGACATTCACACTGAATGTTTGCATGTGAGCTACCATATGAGCTACCTCTACCAATTTATTGGTTTCTGACTCTCATCAGTGAAAAACAAGCATGGTCATGGATATAAATTCAGAGTTCCCTTACATATTGGTTTTCACTGTACAGCAGTGCGAAGGTTGTGCTGCTAACATTAACTGATGTGTGAAGGAATTAGAAAATGCAGCTAGATTATCTGTATTTTATAAGAGCTGGACTTCAAGATATGACTGTTTTTGAACATGACTTCATTTAGTCCCTTAGACATCCACTAAGCACTGCAGTACATGTGGAAGCAACATGCAAAGCAATTTCCCATCACAGTCTCGCATAACTGCAGCATGAGATCTATAGCCGCAGGCAAGGAGTAAAAATGAACATATTGCATATTGACTATGCTTTTTCTTTCCACAATTATTGAATGGCAGTTTTCTGCAGTACAAGTGGGCATTGTGAGGGCTAAATACATACAGGGTGTGGTAGTCATGGTGCTCCAAGTATTTGGAATGCTACACTTAGAATGCTAAAGTTAGAAGACACTGTACATAGTAATGAATTATAGAAGACATGATGGCTATATGTTAGTGACACTTTAAAAATACTAAATAAATGATGTACTTGAGCAGTTGCTGGCCAACACTTCTTACCACAAAAGAAGCCTTCGGTAGAGAGAGAAGAGGCAAATTATAAGTGTAATAAAAAATGATGATGATGCTGCACTGAAGTTCCCACACCAACCCATTTTGCAATAACATCAAATATATTGTGACGGCATCTTGTAGTGACCAATTAATTGTTTGTTGTTAATTAAGGATGTTGTTAGTTAAGGGCATAACAACCCAAACAGGAGAGAGCAATTTGAAATTTCCAGCACTACGTTTCTTTACTAGCCCTCGAGCAGCGGCACAAAGTTCATGTAAGGAAAGCTTCCATTGCACTGTCTCAGAATAAATTATCTTTTTTTTTTTTTTTTACAAAACCACTAGGAGCATAGTACAAATAAAAGATGCTTTATCAGTCCAAACTGATCTAGCGTTCCTGTTTAATTTACTTTTAAAATGGGAGTTACTACAGCAATAGGCAGGTTAGCAAATATAGAACACTGAAGAAAATAGTGTACCACTACTCGTCAATGAAAGCCTACTCAATTTCACGCAAGCTTCAGAGAGAATTCACTTGTAGCATTACTCACATAGAAAGCACACAGCAGTGGCTTTGTAATTTGATGCCTCCGATACCCATACATCTGATGGTGAGTCCTTCCACATATGTAGCGCTTTGTGTAAACCAGGTAAGCTGACTACGAGAGGCAGGAAAACATCATAGTTAAAATCTGCTGGAGCAATATGTGGATAAAATTGAATGAATGTATTTCAAAGGCTTTGTGCTTTTGCTTTGAGCAGCCTGAGTAATTTATAGAGATGGCTGTGGATGTATATTTCAGCTTGACCTGGAAACTAATAATGCTGTCAAGGTCTGGTTGTGACTGAAAATTCATTCAGGCTTTTTCGGGAGCCATTCTGTGTGCATACAGCGTGGAATGTCTTTTTTCGTTCGTGATGAGTCATTTCTATAAAGGGAATCTGCAACTCGACAAAAGCCATTGGGAATACAAGCAAGTCTGTGAAATCCACCGAAAGCCAATGCAAGTCATCCATTGTGTTCAACATGCACGACACAGCCTGGCCTGTGATTGCTATGTTATCATGTGTCTTGGATATGAGTTTATGTTAAGCTCCTGCAGACGCTGGTGAAATTTTTGGCATTTCATTCTGAGATACCATTGCCACCATTGCCATTGATGAGGAAGCAAAAGAAAACGAATAACAAGCACTTAAGGTATTGACGCTGACATGCATGAAGATAAGCCCTTGAGGAGACCAATCAGATCAGCCGGTGTCAGTCAACTCTGGCCAGCAAGAACTTCGAAGTTCCTGCAGCGTCATGGCGACTGCAGTAGAGATAACCTGGGACAGAGTGAAATGCCGCACTTGATGCACATGATGACTGGGATGCACTCTGCTCTGGTGACATCTGCAGAAATTATGACCAAGACTCGTCAGGGACATCTCGCAGAACACAGATCACTGCACAAGAGGAGACATATAACAGATGCTTTGGCAGCGATCAAATAAAAATAAAGTATTGCGCTTTTGCATCTGGTTCTGCCTTATGAGGCAGACTGAATGTTCCCTGTACGTGCTAAATGGTGGTTATGCGGCAATATGAGGTGATTAGACACTTTGTTCGGGTGAAGCGATCAAGGTGAGTTTTTTGTGTAGCTGCATTTCTTTGTCGTTAAACTGTGTGATCGAACACACAAGTGTGGTCTGGGTTTTCTTTCATCTCTGTAACCTTAAATATTCTTTCTTTACTTAACCATTCATGTTCTAGCATGGGTTGCGGCTTTATTTGTTTAAGAAAGCATTGTGATGAAATCTCGTGTAGGTAGCTGTAGTTCCTAGATGACTGAATGATATGGCACAAAATTTATGCTGCATGTTTAAGAGATTATGCTTCCAGGTTGACACATAGGTGTTTCAGTTTAGTGTAAATGCATTGTAAGTGGACTAATATTTGGAAGGTGTACTTGAGCGAATGAAATCATTTGGTTCTATCTAAATGTGATGGTGACTCGGCTTCAGTACGGAAGAGTAGAGAGGCTGCACAACTATGGCTTGCGAAGGATACCATGTTTCCCTTCAGGTGCGCACTGTGCTCAGAGAATCAGATAAAAGCAGGGATGCTCAACATCCTCAGCTGAGTGCATAGGTGCCTACAAAAGTTTTTGGAACATGGACGCCATTAAAAGGTGTATTTTTTTACCTAGCTACGCATACATTACAAATCAAGGTATGTACAGCATAGTTATAATCGTGTGAAGCACACCTGTCAATTCGTGTAGATGTAAAACAACAAAAATTATGTAGGGCTGTGTGAACCGCAAAATTTTCAGTGCAAAGCAAATTCAGTTCCTAATGTTTGAGCATGAAACAAATGAAACATTTTTCAAGTAATATTCAAATATCTTTACTGCACTTCCATTGTTGAAGTATAGCAAAAATGTACTGCTAAACGGAATCGAAAAGCCAATTTATTGCACTACTGGTATACTCCCACAGTGTTGTTCCTAGAAAAAAAGGACAGTCGAGTTCTAAGGAATAGTCTAACAGCGAACTGTGCACATGGATGCATACGTTAACTTTGCCACAGCACACAGGCTTCACATGGCAAGTAGTAAAATGTCATTCGAATGTGGTGTTCAAACTACTAAACGTTAGGTACAAATCAAATCCAATAGCAAAAACTATTTGGAAATTATTGGAAACTTTGAATATTTACACATCCCTGGTAATAGTAAATAAACAAATCATTTCTGCCTGGGGTTGTGTTGCATAAACTTCTGTGGTCGTTTGTGGTTAGATGAACGAAAAGACGGAAGGGTTCCTGTGTTCTACAAAGCTGGAACTAAGGCAACATCATTCGAGGCCAGCTCATGTAAGTAGTGTTCTCATTTTGTTGTAAGCCGTAGTCAATCATGGTTTAGTAATAAGCAGTGAAAATACACATGGAGGTACATAACGGAAGTTCTAGAACGTGACACAAAGTGCACAGTTATTATAACATTGCTTGAAAAATAATGTCTATTCAGAAAGTTCCTTCCGAGTTCTTACTAGGAAAGAAGGATGGCAGCCAGGTTGATGTGGCCAGAGTTGTTGGTGAATATGCTTAATGTTAAAGTTAATTGCACAGAACTCTATGCAAGAATTTGGCAAATGGTATTACTGTTGCAAAATTGTACAGGCAACCTCCACAAAGTAACTGTAGCAGCTATAGCATAGGAGGATGTGCTAGGTAGCTATTTTCGTGGTGCCAGCCAGATGAACTTATGAACCAGAAAATTTTTGACAGCTGAAGATTTTATGAAAGTTGTGTTACTGTTGATTGCAGGATCATAAGGTCTATATGCCCTATGTATTCTTACATTAGTATGTTGAATTTCCAAAACCTCTGCCGAAAAAAAAAGAATGCTTGTCATAGCAATGTGTCAATATATGTCATGGTGCGATGAATCTATACTGAATTTGAGATGACTGACAAATTAAACATTAAACTCCTTAAGACGTTTACTATTAGAAAATTAAAATCCTGCAAGATATATGTAGAAAAAGAATTATACTAAAAAAAGAATAAATTCTTGTGACGTCAAACATCCCAAGGATGCTGACATGTTATGGGCAATGCTGAAATTCAACAGTAAAAGAGGTAGAGCTTTAGCTGTAACTTATAACTGAATGTTGCTGCCACAATTAGTGATGCTGGAGACATTGGCACTCGCAGTGGGTAGTATGACGCAAGTGTAGATTGTACAGATATGTGCGAGAAATTCACAGCCTCTTGTAAAATGCTTGAGTTCACTGAATGCCAGGCTTTATTATAAGTTTTGACTAATGTGTTCAAAGGGCGTAGACCAACTCCACACACCCGTACTGCACAAATAGCAGGTTAACTCATTTGATGCTACGCAAGGACAGCACTGCTCAGTCGAATTTTGTTTTTGGTACTGTGCTTATTTGCCTATTAAAAGTTATTTTTCCATTTTCTGACCATTTTTGCTATCAAGAGTGCAATGGAGAGTCTTGGGAACATAGAATTGTCATTACCTGCACATGGTCAAAAAATCGCCAAAGTCGGCCTTTATCTACACAGTACCTAATAATTCAGCATGCTAGTGCATGTTATAGTGATGTTGAGCCATAAGTAGGCTATATTAGTAGAGCAATGTGCAATGCTAGTATGTGCAGTAACCTACATGTTAACAGCAATTGACACGATAATGGCCTAGCGCTACTCACGTGAGATGACCTCCAACAATGCTTTTATCGGAAGGGTCGTTGCACAATCTGTTAGCTACCTGAAGTTCACCCTAGCTATATTACAGCACATGCAACATAGTAACTTCTAGTTACAAAAATGTGTTATTCCATGAAGGTTTCTGCATAACTTACGTGTGGTGAATCGCATCTCGTATATTTGCTTAGGGGCACCATGAAAGGTAAGGTGCACTTTTTCTGGAGAACATAGTGTTAACATTTCAGTCCAAGATTGTAGTACAAACCGTTACTGTAAAACTAGCTTTTAGAGCGAGACATTACCCACTAATATACCTGGGTACAGGTGGCGTAACTCTGCATTGTGCAAGTAGCTTACGCAATGCATGTGCAGTGTGATGGCTGCACATGTATTGCAGTATGGCCAGAAGGTAAAGGAGTACGAGCACCAAAAGGAAATTCAGCTATTGCCTAGCTGCAATTTGGCAGCTGAATCCCATTGTACCCTTACACAACCATCTATTGCGGCCAGGACAGACAGACAGAGAACAAACTTTATTGAGGTCCTAAGGAACCACATACTAAGTCATAGTTGCGAGCCGCACCCACGTTGGGGCCAGAAGACCATGGTTTTCTGCCCGTCCGCGAGCCCTTTGGACAACCCTTAGCTGGTCCTGGTGATCGCCGCTTCTAAGGGCTTCCTCCGAGTCCTCTCATTTGTTAAAAGAGGCGTTTTGTAATGCAGAACATTGCCAGAACATGTGTGCTAATGAGCAATACTCTTCACTATGCTCAGGGCAGCATGGGTCTATGTCCGGAGCAAATTAAGTGGCTAAGGTTCTCTCTCGACGGGAAAGATCCCATTTGTAACATTCTCAGTGTGAAAGATTGCGGTCTAGTTAAGTTGGGGTGTGCGAACGGGAATTGCCTGCGTCCAAGTTGATAGTCCTCCCAGCCAGGACAAAACGCAGCCAAAAAAAAGACGGAAACTAGTCAAAATGTCATGGACATCAACACACATTACAGCTATGAATTCATTCTAAAACACCAGATGACTTATGAAGAGAAGATGAGATTCTTCTTTTCTCAACCTTGCTTACTTTACGAAGATAAAGGCTGGCATGATCCAGCAATGGAAAGAATGCTTACTTGCAGGCACAGTTGCAGCATCATGTTCTAAAAGTGATAATGCGAGGAAAAGTTCATTCCATAATAAAGTAGTAGAAGATTTATTACATTTACTGGAACGGAAGCATGAAGCAATACAAACATACCTGAAAGACATTGTAGGCAGCTTGGGCTTCATCGGTACAGCATGCATGATACAAAAGGTGAGGGTTGCTATGCTTGTTTCACCAAATGTCAGTGATGAACCATTATATATCCATCACTGGAAGGAATCATGGGGTAGTTTTGTGATGTACCTGGGGTCAAGGCAAGCTGGAGCCGAACGGGGAAAGGTCAGGCATCAAGCAGCACTAACTATGCATTAACAGGGTAAGGTAAACAAGGTATATCCATCCTTGTTACAATCAAAATTTCAGTTTGCTTGTGTGCAATTGCAGCAATATGCATGTTCAGAACAAACTGAAACCACTTCTAGAAACTAACCTTGCTTTCCTGCATTACAAACTGACATGGATTAATGTTCCAATATTAACAGTGAAAAATACAGTTAAATTCATTTAAAACAAAGCACTTAAAACCATGAAACATCAGGTCTTTTGTCAAAGTCTTGCATTTCGCCCCTTGCTCAAGGGCAGGCTAAGTAGATATGGAGAGATTAATTAGCACGATTCAAGAGGTTATTAAGGAAATATGTTGTTACTATTCTGTCACACGCTTCATCTGATGGAACGTATAGCTGTAACCGAGGCGTGCATGGTGTGTTCAGTGGTGGAATCTCACAGATATGGAAGGTTCATGTGCTGAGTGTGTACTGCCTGCCTTGATAAATTCTTGGATGCTCTGCAGGCCTTGCCAGTGTCATCCACCTTTTCCCCCTAAGTAGCTATGTATGATGGTAAAGAATATCCAAAGTACGAAGGGTGCTGTTACAGGCATTGAAGTTGTCAGTGGTGCTAGTCTTCAGGTGCGTGTTGACTGGCCTTCCACATTTTGCATGGGAGACAGTCCCAAGCACAGTAGTAGTCGCTTCTTGATTTTGAGCATAATTGCCAAATTTATTCCCAAGAACTATTAGAGTGGTTAAAGCCTTTTTTAATGGGCAGTCTCTTGGTTCTGCACTGTGACACATTACATGGTTGTTTAGCACTCATCAATTAGGTCTTAGAGAACAAATTGAGCAGATTCACTAGCTCATTAAGTAACAAAAATGTAGTTTTCCTCATTTCTGCTTGAGTAAATACAGATGAAATGACTAATAAAAGGGAGCATTGGTCGTTACTGAGGAAGCAGTTATAAAAGTGAGTAGTTGTGAAGCTTAGGAATTTGTGAACTAATTTGTTACACCTAAAATTCAGAAGTACATCTTTCAAACGACGTAACTGGCATTCGGACATTCGAATCTTATGAAGCTTATGACCCATCTTTAAACTTTAGCAAGGTGGACACCCAAGAATGCACTTCACAATTCATAAATATGCACTCCTTGTTTTATTAGCGCCAGCTAGACACACCTAAACAATATGCGATACATGTTCTTTTATGGTGCAGCAGCAAATGGCATCGCTGAATTTCCCAATGGTGCAATTGAAATGATGCAGCCATGGTATATGCACGGTTTACTGCGCTACAAAAGTGGAAGAAGCTGGTGCTACGCGTGGTAGTTTACTTGACCACGCGTTAACTTTGAGTACTTTCGACATTGACGCGCGCAAACAATAAAAGCTTGCACGCTTTTCGCGATTCGTTTACATGCAGCGGGTTGTCCTAAGACTGGTGGAGTGAACACTTCTAGAGAGCTGTCACAGAAGCGATGATATGACTCGCGTTGCACTTCCGATCCGTTTTTAACGGAAGTCCTGTGAAAATCACGATTCATATGTCTATTTTAAACCGAGCGTACCACGCCGTTGCCGGATCCTCCAGGTAGCATTAACTCGCATGTCGACCGTACCGATCGAGTTTCCGTCTAACCTGAAACTAAAATACTGCGTCACCAATAGGTCTTGATATGGTAGCCAAGTTCACCAAATATCCGACAGCAGGAGTCAAAGGAAAGAATTTATATCAAATCAAAGAAACAACAGCGATCTTAGGTCGTAAGTTCATTTGGCTGTCGCGGATGTTGCATCAGCATTGAGAAAGTGGCGCAGCGGCACATCTGTAACATCTCGGGGGAGACGAATGGACACCACAGTCCGACACAATTCGCTGGCAGCTAGCTGCTGTCCCACGGACGAAACATATAATGAAGGTCCCAGGCAATGTTTGACACTGCCGACTACTGGGTTGCGTTGCGCCACTGTTCTATCCAGGTGCATATTTTGTCCAGGTTATCCTCCATGTCGTCAGGCGTGTTGCTGGGCAAGTCGAACACGATGCCATTGTCGTAGGCTTCGCGCGCCTCGTCCAGGATGGTCTGGAAAATCTCGCACTGCACGTTCTCCTGCAGTTTCTTGCCCGAGTAGCCCCGAGCGCAGAGTCTGTCGTAGAGGAGCGTGTTATCAGTGCGCAGCACGAAGACCACGTCGAACCATCGCTTGGGGAAGAAGTCGCAACCGTGGTATTCGACGATGTTGCCGCCGGCCTGCTGAGAAAGCTTTTCGTCTAGCTCGTCAATTAAGCGGTCCTCGTCGAGCACGGGACAGTCGTACTTGTCGTCGTAGCCGTCATACAGGTCGTTTTCTCGGGCGATTGCACTCACGTTGAGCCAGACCATGCCCATGCGACTCGCCAGTTCAGACGCCAGCGTAGACTTTCCCGTGCCTGGTGTGCCGGTAATGAGGATGTTTGGAACGTACCGACGTGCCATTGCTAGTCGTCAAGTAGCCACAGTTTCCAAAACTTGCAGACAGGATATCGCGACAATCGCCACCACGTGTTTTTACTCCATCTTGGAAAAGGGATCGCTCGTACGAAAGTGCGTGTCCGTGCTGCCACGCGCCGCCCTCGTTTCGCTTCCGCATTGATTCGGGGCGCTGCGCGCGTTTCCTTACAAGCTTGGTACAGAGAGGACGCCACCGCCGCGTCCGGCTGCGGGCGTTTGCTTTCCCGCTTGGCGCAGAGAGGGCGTTACTGCCTGCCGTGCGCGCTTGGCGCGTTTTTGGAGTCTGCGCCAACTGCGCTGAGCTGGCTGGCTGAGCTGTCTGCGCCGTGCGCATGTTCGTTGGCGCGTCCCGTTTGCTCCGACGTTGGTCATAGTATAGGTGTTCTGTGACGTCTTTGCATGGAACCGTTTAAGAGAGAAGGCCGTACTCCTTAATAGGGAAAACAATGCAGCCTTGTAGAGCGCACAGTTGTGCGAAGGGATGTGCTATGGGTTAAGGTAAAGCGGCAGATTTTAAATTTGCTACAGATTTTTACAAATTAAGGGGCTGCCTTAGTGGATGGTGAGTATACATCAATCGAGCTTTTCATTGCGCTGATAGGAGAACCTGTGGGCCATGGATGCGTATCGATCTGAGCGTTGTATCTACATACACACCTAACACATACGCAATTAGCAGTTTAGTCGACTGACCTGCATCCTCCCTGAGACTCTGATTTGTCAATATCATCTGCTCGTTGATCAAAGCCTCGATTGAACACTTAGTGCTCGTCTTTAATATTGTGGCTTCTTAAGGCCGATGTAGTTGTGAACGGTGGGCCTTGGGTGCATCAACAACGCAGTCTTATATCGCCGTGCGATCGTAGGGGAGAGGTCTTGAAATACAGCGCAGTGCAATGTTGTGCTGCGGTTTGACAGACTTCAGATTCAGCACTGACAGTGTTGAACAGTTATGTGCCATGTGTGTACTAAACTGTCCTAGTTGGTCGATCGCAAATACGTAGCCCAAGGCAAAAGCGGCCGATTATCCCAACTGAATTATTACTCACTAGAAACTTTCCCATACATCCAGGAGCTTGTAAAATACCAGTTACGCGAGATAAAAATTATACCAATTAATCGCATTGCTCGCAAACGTGATGGATTGTGAAGAGCCCCTTGTTAAGGCAGCAAGATGCGTCGAGACAGTTGTCGGACACTGTAGACGCATCATTTGAAAAGGCGCGCGCTACGTTGGCCTGGTAGGCTCTTTCCCGTCGTTACTCCCAGATGGCTCCACCATTGGGGTCTCGAGTGCCGAAGGCCGTACGAGGTCGTCGTCGCCTCTCCAATCTGTCTTTTATTTGTTTTGCTTTCATTCTTCGTTTTCCTTCCTATCGCTATCTCAAGGGCTTGCGCGCTCTCGCAAACTCGCCAGCTGGCTTTCTTTCTTTTATTTTCCACTGGCCGCTGCTGTGAAGGCGCAGCTTGTTTTCGGGCCGCGGACGTCATCCTAATTGAACCAGTTCCAGGAGCGCGATGATAACCCGAGAACTCTCGGTTTGGTGCTGCACAGTGCTCGAGGCACAAGCGCGTATTGCACCGCATTCGCAGGGAGGGTGCTGGTTTCGCCACTCGTGTATCGTAGATTCACGGTGGAAGATGGGATGTGGTGCGAGGATCATCATAGGAAAGGCCATAAGGGCTCCAAAATTGGGTAGGGGCTGTGATCTGCTGACAAGAGGGGTTGCGCTCCCGAGGGCCACTGTCTTTCATGCGCTGACCTGTCCCTCTTCTCGGCTGTCTTTGCTGGCATTTGCTTCATTCCAAGCAGTTGCAGTCGACCTGAACATGTCCGATGTGAATGGCGGCACTTTATTATGACAGTCCTCGAACGGATGTACGGTTTTTTCGTCCTACGTATACAACTCTCTCACCTCTCCGTCCCGGAAACGAGGCGCATGTTTGCTTGGTGAAGCCCGAGCATTGACAAGATATCATGTGCAAACACGCGGGATGACTCACTTCCTGATGACGCCGTCAGATTATGGGCGTCTCTCGCTCTCTTGTCCGCGGCTCCGGACACAGCGTCAGTGGGTGGCCGTTAGATGACGTCAGGAGTTTTACTGCCAGTTTACGGCGCGACACAAACGTAGAGAAGTGCGTGTTTGTTGATGAGGGTGATTGACTTTTTTTTTTTCTTTCCTCTGTTCTTTTTATGGGATAACGCGGGCAAGTGAAAAACTGAAGTGGTTTAGCTTGATAAATTACTATTCGGGAACTCTGTTGTTGTCGGGTTCGTCACTTTATGCTCATAGAATATGACATCATGAGCCCTGTTCCTTACTATTTCTTTTTTTTCGCATTCTCGCCACGTTGGTTCCGTCAAATTTTCTGAAACACGCTGCGTGAAGTCTCTGTCATACACTCAAACTGCATATCTATTTTACCGACAAATAATTATGTACGCTTTAGCAGACTAGCAGACACCGTCAAAAAAAAATCTTATTACCTCAAGTGTATAAGTGCGGGAACATAATGGCGGAGCCGTCACCTGTATTTTCCTTTTGCATGTTTCTATACCAGGCGTTTTCTTCTCGTAAGGGTGGCGTTTTCGGCATTGTAAAAGGTAACTTACTGTGCGGCAAAAATTGCTTTTTGCACTTTATAAGTGTTCCTTTAGGATGATCTAACAGTCAATGTAGAATATGTTCACGGATGAAATCGGTGCATGTGATGACCGGCCGTAAGAGGAAAGCTATCGGCAAATGACTGCAGTACGCCTCGCAAGGTTTTGCGGGTCACAGTGCAGTGAAAACTAGCGCGGCGGCGCGTTAGGGGTTAACGCTTGGGGCCAGTAATTAGGAGATCGAGAGATAAAGGTCACTACACGGCACAGTTTAGTAAAGCAGCACCCTGTTCTCCCTCCAGACCTATTTGTAACTTTGCGTAACTCTTTCCCCGTAACCTTCACTGTTTCTCAGCTCTCTCTCTGTCCCCTCATGTGGCCGCGGGACCGAATTCACAGTTTGTGTTATGTTGATTTGTTTTGTTCGTAAGTGTAGGCTTGCCAGTTGGCCGGCCGCCTTGGACTAATGACTGTCAGCTGCCGTTATGAAGAATTCTAGCGCGTGAATTCTCTTGCGAATGCGGGCCCATGATTTGGAATGATTTCTGGGGTTTTTCGTCCCATAACCTTGATGTGGTTATGAGAGAGGCCGTAGTGGAGTTAGGTACGGTGCGTTAGATGAGATAGGCACGATGTACGCGACCTTTATTAATTGTTTTGTCTTCTTTTTGCTGCATTACTTCTGATCAAGAAAACTAATGAAGTATTCTCTACATACGGAGCGACAGAAACTTATTTGCTGCTCACCGGAAATGACAGGTTGAAACTGATATTGCCCTCTTTCTGTTCGTTTCGGCAAGTTCCTTTTTAGGAATGCGTGCCAACTGATGTAATGGCTGAATGCTTCCCGGCACTGAGCTGCGCGTTTGATTCCCGTTCGTGACGACAAGTCGCGAAAATGATATTCAAGTTTAGTCTTCTGCGCAATTAATAGCTTACCTTTAGATAACTTGAAAACGATAATTCTTCACTGCGATGTTTCGCGGTCTGGACTGACTGTCTTAGAGTATACTAAAGTCTGCCTGCCTGCCTGCCTGCCTATCTATCTATCTATCTATCTATCTATCTATCTATCTATCTATCTATCTATCTATCTATCTATCTATCTATCTATCTATCTATCTATCTATCTATCTAATCTATCTATCTATCTATCTATCTATCTATCTATCTATCTATCTATCTATCTATCTAATCTAAACACCTGTGCTGAAATTTCGAACTGTCTATTGCTACGTATTGACGGGGCCTTGGGTCAAAAGCAAAAGAACATAGGGCGGTTGTTGAAGGGAGACAAAAAAAAAAAAAGGAAGCGGAACAGTAAAAAATAAATGCGCCGAAGCAGAAAAATGGCCTTTTCGATCCCTCCGTCCACCAACAGCGTATTTTGCTCAGTGAATCGTACCGTCTGTGTCGCAGCGCACGGCAGACCAAACTGCTATTATCAGTTTATACTTGCGGCCAATTGTGCGCCGATGCAACTGAATAGCTTGAGGAATACAGCAAGTACGTATACGTATACGTTGTAGCAAGAGAGAAAGAAAGAAATAAAGCTGCTGAGATACTTGGTGTGCGTTATCGGGTCGCCATGCTCCTTCTTTGCCGATTCTTTCAAAAGGTTGTTTGTCGTCATATGACCCGCGTCTGTGTTCCAAAAGGCTTATCTCGCCGTTTCCGGGTTGCTGCTCTTTCTTTGCGTCCGCTCTGCTGCTGCTTTTGTTGAGCTTTCCTCGAGCTTCCCGTCGTGTGCTTGCTTTTTCTTTGCTGTTGTCTCGCTTTCTTTTTCTTTTTACGCCTCTTGCTCTCTTTTCTGCACATGTGAGAAGAATATTTGAGCTCTCTCTCTCTCGTTCTCACACACACACACACACACACACACACACACACACACACACACACACACACACACACACACACACACACACACACACACACACACACACACACACAGATGACGAGGAGAACCAGAATAGAACGGCTTGCACATGGATCGGGTGTTGTCTCTGTTCTCTGCTTTCACAATATATGTATTTATAATCGGGTTTCTCTCTACGGTGGTAATTCAACCGCGCCGTTCTGGTTCACCACCCACCACTCCAACGGGCCCCTTTGACTACTTTAAATGCTTGCCTGAAGAACAAAAAATGACATGCGCGCACATTAGCTCCCTGGGTGCACACCACCACCATAAATGCTCATAACGTGTCTAGTTTTTGTATATAGTATCATGTCAGTGGTTCAGTTCTGTCTTGATCAAGACGTGATGGCAGAGTTTAGTAGATGTTTGATCGTGAAAAGGGAAAAATTAGAATCCACCGTTATTCCACCTTGCGCAATTCCGCAGAACTCGTTTGATGTAAATTCATTTAATCATCGATAACCATGCGTTCTGAGAGGGTTCCTCTCTTCCTTGGCGGGGTTCATAGGTTTAACTAATCGTGGTTCGGGTAAGGAAAGAACGCTATCAAAGGCCATAGTCTTTGTTGGCCTACCTAAACGCGAGAAACTTAGTCCGTCTGTCTGCCTGTCGCTGGATTCAACCGGGCGGTCAAAACCAACCCAGCTACTAACGAGCACTGGTGGCGCATAGAATACACCTCAACACTATACGGCGCAAAGGAAACCTCAGGCATATTTGAGGCAAGACATATATGTACATAAACCGTGATCCGCAGCGTTCACTTAATTAAGAATACACATTGTTACGTTAGTAAATGGAAAAGCAACGCGTTAGAAGTGGTGTCGAAGAGACGCCACGCGTAATAAAAGGTTCCAACCCCAAACTAAAGTCCCTAGAGGACTTTACCCCAAACATATGGCGCGAGATCTGGGCGAAAGCGGGAAATTTGAATTCAGCAAAACCTCCATTGCGTCCATCATGGGAGGAGTCTTCTCTCCACACCCCTTCCTCCTGTTTTACGTATAAGGTGCGGCATACGACTATAGTATTTGAACGTCATTTGGAGCGAAGCGAGCAGATATGCGGCCATTTTTTTTTTTTTCTGCAACCCTTGCGAGAGCACGAATCAATGTCCGTGGGGCGGATGTAAAGGGAGTGAAGGAGAAAGATGGAGGAACGCCGTAGTGGGGGACTCCGGAAATTTTGACTACCTGGGGTTCTTGTAACGTGCACTGACAACGCACAGCACGCTGATGAGCTTGCATATTGACGCATATTGATGATTGCATATTGCATATTGATGAGCGCATCCTCACAATATGTAGGCACACGTTGAAGGGACACTAAATTGAAAGGCAATATTATAGTACTATTACCTTTCCACAATACCAGAAGAGCCATCTCTTCGGAATAGACGGTTGGTGAGCTATAGAAAACGCGTGAAGGGGAAAATGCGGACACCGCCACCCCGCGAGGTTCCGCGCACACTAATGCACGTGAGGTTGTACATTTTTGACAGCGTCTCCTATAAGGCCAACGTAATTGTTTGTTGGCAAACAAGTTGTGCACTCTGTTGTGGGGAAAGCTGCGGAGATTCAACGTAGCCCGTTTCGGAAAAGTTTATTGAGCCAGTGGGGCAAGAATACGAAAAGAATGGGATTGGGAGGTCACGTGCTCTAACGCATGGCGCGAAATCCAGAAAATACGCCGTTTTCCTCTTTTCTTTTTCTTCTGATGTAGTACGTCAAATGGTGACATTCACGACAACAGATTTCTCGTAAAATAACTTCAGTCTAAACTATTTCAGTGTTTTACTTTTAGTCTCCTTTGAAAATACCCTGCATGGTTATCAAAGTTCATCCGCGGAGTCCCCTCAATACGGCGTGCCCCATATAGACATGTCGTGGTTTCGCTAAGTATATGTTATTTGCAGGCTCTTTTGTATTGCGCTGGCTACGCCCCGCACGGTGGTCTAGTGGCTATGGCAGACGGCTGCGCGGGATCGAATCCCAGACGCGGCGGGTGTATTTCGATGCAGGCGGAATGCTGAGGCCCGCGTCTTGGCGATGACAGCATGCACGTTAACGCAGGTGATCTAAATTTCCGGAACCCTCCACTCCTGCGTCTCTCGTAACATTATCGTGGTTTTGGGACATGAACCCTCATAAACTGTTATTAACGAGCTGGCTACGCTATTTTTTCGCGAAAAATGTAGCACAGTGGAGACCATACACTGAAACATTGCACAGTATCGGACCTATAATCATCTCGTAGACACTCTTCAATCGTGCCACAGCGATAGCTGCTGTGATCGAACGCAGTGATCGAATTTACTGAATTGTTGCCCAGATAGGGTCTACGAACGGCCATAAAACATTGAAAAAGAAATATGTTTCAGCACGAATTTTAGGTGCATATAGCAGCACGATAGACGACGCGAAATACGGTCACGCGGATACGAGATACCTATACATGTTGAGCGCTGTTAAGATCGGCGTGGGCCCCCCATGGATGTGGTGGAGGGAGGCTGCTGGTGGTGGCCGTTGGATCTACCTTTCGGGGAAAATGACCGTGGGGAGCGCGTATGCTTGCGTTCTCACGGATCTACATCCCTGGGCTGCCGTCTCGAGGAGACGAGTGCACTGTTTGACGCGGCAGCGACAGCCTTGTTCACCAGCCCGCGGGAGGCTCCCGGAATCCGCCTGGACCGTCGGTGTGTCGTGCGGTGCGTGTGTGCGCGTTTGTGTCGCCTTTGTGGCAAGAACTTCGCGGCCGCACCGACGCAGCGAGAGGGGTGCATCAGCGCACCGGCCGACTGTGAGCACTGCTGCCAGCGGGTGGCCTATGGCTTCCCCAGTGTGAGAAACGGCAGCATTCGTCAAAAAGGGTACGAGGCCGAGAAGAGCGCTTTTATTTGTGCTGTTGATGTTGTTCTTCAGCAAGCCTCTTCTCCGAACCGTACCTTCTCCGGATTTCAGCATCGGCTGCCACCCGGGTCATGTCATACCTTGCCACCGAGAAGCAGCGAAGGCGGGGCGTGACCTCCTCTCTTCGAAGGCGGAGACAACGTCGTCATTGGACTCTTTTGTACATAGTGATGTATATAATAAGAGCGCAAACTCGTTAAGCTGCAGATCATGTTGTAAAATAAATCATCTTTCTTCCTCTTCTGACTCGTCATCGTCTCCGTGTCAACTTCGCACTCCGGCAACCTTCCCTTGGAGTCGGGATGGGTCAAACGTCGGCCTTGTAGCGGTGGATCCTAGGACCGACGGCCCGACTCCTGCAACCACCCCAGGATCCCAACATTTGGATGGCAGCGGCTGGGATGAACCTGGTGACATGGCGCTGCATTTGCGGGTGAGCGTTTGGTTTTTGCTTTGAGGTTTACCAGGCTTCAAATTCTGGGTTAGCAATTTGAATTCCTGGGCCTGTGTGTGCGTTCAGATGCATAGTGCGAGGTTTTAAGCATCTGTTCGCAAGCAAAACCTTCGTTTTAAGCAGTGGCCATGGACCTAAGTGAGTTGCGAGGGGCAGAGTTGTTGCAGTTGTGCGACGAGTTGGCACTCGAGTGGGAAGAGTCGATGACAGTGTGTGAACTATTGAAATTAATAGAGGAAAGCGGTAGCAGTGAGGAAGACATTGAATTCGCTTGGGGTCTTGTTCAGGAAAATCTGAAAGAGGAGGAAGCCAAAAGAGCATACGAGAAAGAGAGGGAGGAAGCAAAGAAACTGTATGAAAAAGAGAAGAAAGAAAGGGAGATGAAATTGTTGGAGCTCAAAATTGAGAGGGATAGGTTAACGGTTCGAGGAGGAATTAGCGGAACTCCTGAGAGAGCAAGCGTAAAGCGTAAGGAAAGTAAAGTGCGGGGAGCCTTGTTCAGGCGTATTGGTGTCTCCGTTAAGGATGAGACAAAGAAAGAGGTGCTTGAGATGGCGGAAGATTGTGAGGCGTCCGCTAACGTCGCGTGCACGTTTCAAGCACAGGAAACAGTTGATTACAACTGTGAACAGCGCGGCCAAGTAGCCAGTAACTCTAAGCGAGAGAACGACTATGATGAGAGCGAGACAGCTTCCAGGAGCTGTAAAACGGAGTGCTCTTATCATAGCGAGACAGCTTCTAAGTATTGTGGTCTAGATGCGGAAGAAAGGGAAAACATCGGTAAATGCGAGGTGTCCGTAAGTGACAAAAGTGAGGGTATTGTGCTGGAGGAGGCGAAATACTCTGATACCGATATGTTTGAGGGCGCATTTCAACCGCAGACGAAAGTTGATTGTCACAACTGTGAGGGATGGGGCCAAGTGGCCAGAAGCTGTAGTAAAGTGGAGTCTCAGTGTAGTGAAGGTTGTGTCCAGAAAATGAGTGACGAAAGTGTAGAGGCTTCCACGAATGGTCAGACCTTGGAGGGCAATGCATGCGAGGCAACTTGTAGCAGCAAGCAGCAGTACAAAGAACTGCCTGAAACTAATTCAGGAGAAATAGCAGAGTGCGAGCCAGGTGTAAATGTGGCTTTGAACAGTGCTACAGATGTCCTTGAAGAAGGAGATATCCTTTCCGCGAATTGTGAAGCGATCGATTCTTTGATGGAAAAGGACGAGGCAATCGCAGGGGCATCCGAAGAGTTTGAATACCCGAAGCTAAGTTCAGTGGAAAGTTCAAGCGCGGCGGGTGTCCGTAAACACCGCCGAAAAAGAAAAAAGCGTGCTCGAGCAGCACCGCGGAAGCGCTTGAAGGAACCAGCGAGGGAGCGCGCGAGACAAAGGGCAAGCCCAACTCGCGGCAGGGGGAAATGCTCTTTGTCCCGTTCGGTAAGGCGAACTAGAAAGAGGCACGTTCTCAGTAAACGGATGCAGCCCCTCCGACGAAGGCGAAAGGTGATGTTCTGGAAGAGAATAGCGAGTCGAAGTGGCTTGGTCAGTAACAGGCACCCTGCAAGGCCAAAAGCACTGGCTAGATTTTGTTTGCAATGCCAGCCGTGTCTAATTGGTAAGACTGCAGTTGAGCGTCCCGCGACAGTGCGCAGAAAGCGAGACAGACCGACCTTCCATCTATGCTTCAGGTTAGCCCGTCAGAGGACAGAAGGAAAGCCGCCGCGAAGCCGAATCAAGCATGACAGCAGAACACAGGGAACAGCTTGCGCTTTGTGTCGTCTATGGCGAGCGAGAAAGCCGTCGGGACCGAGACCCCATAGGGTTCGAATCAAAGGAATTCGGGTACGGGGAACGGGGAGCGGTCCGATGTGGTCACTTCACAAGCGCATGCAAGAGTGTAGTTCTTTTTAAGAAACGACTTCAGTTAATTCATTATAGGTTCTTGAGACAGTTTTAAGAAAAATGAGCAGTGTAGTAGTACTGAAGTCAGATTAGGCTGTTGTAAAAGCGCTTATTGAGCTTAATTTCTGAGGAAGGAGTCATTTCGCGAAACCAACATTTGTGAATTTAGTAGCTTGTACTGTGTATTACACTCTGCGTAAATAAAGGCGCATTTCAGAGCTCATTCTAGTGTAAAGCCAAGTCAGTTTTGTGAGAAGTTTGGCTTCAGGGGTGCAGTCTTGTCGTGTACTTTTGATACTTAGTTTACAGCGCTTGAGCAGTGCCATATTTTTTCTTGTTACTTTCATGTTTACGGCATTGAAGGTTGTTTTGGAGTAAGCGTTGGCTGCTGTAGCGGTTAGTAAGCGCCGTTACGTGAAGATGGTCGAAGGGACAACGCGTCAGTTAAGTGTACGGTCACTTTGAGGTACTGTGAGAACCGTGTCATGTTGAAGCGCTGAAGAGAGGAATAGCGTTATTGAATCAGTAAGCGGTAAACTAGGCGATGTTGTTAGTAGGCTGCACTTAGAGCGATTTTCATTTGCGTAGAGCTCGTTGCAGTTGTGAAGGAGTACATTACTTTGAGGAAATGTTCATGACACTGTAGGTAGTGTCTTTTCGAGCTACGTAAAATGCTAGTTATGGCTTTAAGGTTATTTCTTTAGTAAGTTGTTCGTTGAACACTTAATGTCTAATTTTGGAGAGTGGGCTTCGGGCACCACAGACTAGGAATGGCTTATCAGCGTGAGGGAGTTTTGTGAAGTTAGTTTTGAAGTGAGCTTTGTAAGCGAGTTTTGTTTAGGTTGAAGTTCTTATCCTAAGTGGGAGTTTGAAGGTTAAGAATGTTACGTTGTACTTCAAGACGATGTGAGTGACAGAGGATCGGGCGTTATTTTCAAGTTAAATAAGGAGAGCACGGAGAACATTCCATTTCTCTTGAATGTGGTAAATTGGCTGACAGTGAGAGAGGATATCTGTAGTTCGTTTGAAAAGTAACGTGTATGCTTTGTATGGGTGGCACAGAGAATTGCCAGTTGCGTGCACGAAGCGGATCCTGCTCTCGAGATTGATCGCTGTCCGCTTATCGGGTTAGGCGAAAGGCCTTAAAAGAATGGAAGCTTGCTCCGATGGATTCCGATCCTCCAAGAATACTTTACCGCTCGGTATGAAAAACGTAACGTCAGTGGAGGTGCTGACGGAAAGTGGGTACCATCATTGCTAACCTTTTGCTCGACAAATTCTGTAGAACCAATTCTTAGGTAGTTCTGGAGTGGGAACTCTTCCATAGCTGCCCCAGGTTTGTCGTGAGCAATACTTTGCGAGGGAAGATGGTCACTTGCTTGAAATGAGTCCAAAATGTTTTAGGGGTGTTTTAATGAGGTTTTGATAAGCCTGGTGGATCCGAAGCAGATTCTGAATGCCTGCGCGTGGTGTAGTATTGTGGCGCCTGGTTTGTTCTGGCTGCGGTTCCTCCTTGCGGGATGTTCGAGCCGCATGTCCACAATTTTCATCAAACCCTAGATCTCTCTCATGGACAGCAATTGCGTTCCTGGCCATTCGAGAGTTTCCTGGCGCCGGAGGGACTGTTAAGATCGGCGTGGGCCCCCCATGGATGTGGTGGAGGGAGGCTGCTGGTGGTGGCCGTTGGATCTACCTTTCGGGGAAAATGACCGTGGGGAGCGCGTATGCTTGCGTTCTCACGGATCTACATCCCTGGGCTGCCGTCTCGAGGAGACGAGTGCATTGTTTGACGCGGCAGCGACAGCCTTGTTCACCAGCCCGCGGGAGGCTCCCGGAATCCGCCTGGACCGTCGGTGTGTCGTGCGGTGCGTGTGTGCGCGTTTGTGTCGCCTTTGTGGCAAGAACTTCGCGGCCGCACCGACGCAGCGAGAGGGGTGCATCAGCGCACCGGCCGACTGTGAGCACTGCTGCCAGCGGGTGGCCTATGGCTTCCCCAGTGTGAGAAACGGCAGCATTCGTCAAAAAGGGTACGAGGCCGAGAAGAGCGCTTTTATTTGTGCTGTTGATGTTGTTCTTCAGCAAGCCTCTTCTCCGAACCGTACCTTCTCCGGATTTCAGCATCGGCTGCCACCCGGGTCATGTCATACCTTGCCACCGAGAAGCAGCGAAGGCGGGGCGTGACCTCCTCTCTTCGAAGGCGGAGACAACGTCGTCATTGGACTCTTTTGTACATAGTGATGTATATAATAAGAGCGCAAACTCGTTAAGCTGCAGATCATGTTGTAAAATAAATCATCTTTCTTCCTCTTCTGACTCGTCATCGTCTCCGTGTCAACTTCGCACTCCGGCAACCTTCCCTTGGAGTCGGGATGGGTCAAACGTCGGCCTTGTAGCGGTGGATCCTAGGACCGACGGCCCGACTCCTGCAACCACCCCAGGATCCCAATAGCGCATAGAGTATTTGCACTTGTTCTTTTCGCATTGCGCCTTATACGTAATGCTCTTACGTAAATACGAGATGCCCGTAATAGAAATAACCGCCGACATATGTCGATCAAGTTGACATTTTACCTTCCCGTGTTATCTGAAAAGAGCAGTAAAAGTTGACATTGAGTGACCTTGGTACATTGTTCGTATTATTCCTGCGCAGAAAATGGGTATTGGATGCAGTATTACATCCCTCCTTTCATTGGGAATCGACATTCCCAGAACACGCTGCGGCAGCGTCAATTTGCAGACACGCGCTGTATTTATCTCTGTTGCAATTTTTGTGTCATTTAATTTAATCCTTTACAGCAAACTTGCCATATTTTCTCACCATTCGATTGTATACCGGCTTGCTCACCCCCCCTCACTTTTCTTTCCGTTATATATCCTTTCGGCCCTTATATAGGGAACTAGAATATCAAAATAAATGAAATGAGAACGCTCTAGCAGTGAGAACTATCCCTTACGAAAATTTTTAATGTGTTTTTTTAGAAAGCCTTTTGAACTTGCTCGATAGAATCCTATGGTGTTTATTTTCACGCCCTATAGAATTTTTCTATGGAGTTCCAAAAGTGATTTGGCCACCGCATTCTTATAGATACTTTATAGATGGTTTCCTATGGAGCATGTCTATCGAGTTTCTTTTAAGATCGTACAGAAACATTTCAATAGAGAATTTCTACCGAGTTCTTTTTGAGACTGTAAAGACAAATTTCTATAGAGATGTTCCATGATGTTTCTTTAGGATGGCAATAGAAATCTTTCGCAATAATTTTTCGGAAAAAAAAACGCTTTTTATGCCACTTGCTCGCCACATTGGGGGATGTCCTCTCGAGAGGGTACTGTACTCATGAGAAGGCCAGGTCGGGCGCTCTGCTTTTTTTAAGAAGAAGCAGATGGTTCGAGGTCCGCCAGTGGGATTCGAACTTGGTACCTCTCGCACTGGACGCCGATACTCTACCCGCCGCGTTTGCTTTTCCATGCGCAAATTTTAGTCATATGCTAGTCGAAGTCAAGGTCATGAAATTAGCATATGGGAAGGAAGTGTAGTGCGAAGGGAAGGTAACCAATGATCATTAATGGCGACAGATTGGATTCCAAGGGACGCAAAAAGCGGGGCGGGGCGGGAGGCGGCAGGACGCTAGCTGGTCGGATTAGATTAAAATGTTTGTGACGATAACATAGCGGCAGTTACGACATGACCATGTTAATTGGAGAAAAATATGGAAGAGATTTTTGCCCTGCAGTGGGCGTAAATAGGTCCCTGATGAAACATTTTTTCATAAGAATGTTATATGTATTAATACACTGTCTATAGATCCCTTATAGAGGACGTATAGAAATGCAGTCTATAGACAGGTAGCGTTAAGAGTTCTAAAGGTACTCTATAAAGGTTACTTTATAGAATTTAGTAGATACATCCCTTATAGAGCGCGTATGGTGAAGCAGTCTATAGAAAGAAAGCGTTAAATGTTTTAAAGACGCTCTATAAAAGTTACTTTATAGAATTCAGTACATATGACGTCAATACGCTTTCTGTTGTGCGTGAAATGACGTGTTTCTATAGAAGGTATTTTTAGACTTTCTATAGTCGTCCTATGGAAGACATTCTATAGATGGCGAGTTCCTTTTGAGTTCCTTTAGACCCTATAGGAACTCATTAGGAGTTCTAAAGGAACTCTAAATCGATTTTCGTAAGGGATATGCGGTCCGCAGCTCGCCCCATATGTACTGTTTTCCTATGTTCACGGTTTTGCGTTTACTAATTTGTGTTCTGTTTATTTGATATTGATGTTCCTCTGCAGTACGAATGTTCAATTGCCCCTTTTCCACTTATCTATTTACCGCAGCCATATTGTGACCAATGGTATTGTACCTTGCGCTTAAAGTTGTTCATTTTTATCCGTGGCACAATAATGTCCTTGCGAAGTATATAAGAGAAGAAGCTGGCGGTACGAGCCGATGCAGTCGACGTTTGATTTGTGGCGCGCCGGTCATTTCTTGGTATCTTTTGCAATTCATCGCATTTGTTGTGCCCGGTACCTGGGGGCATAGAGAGCAGCGGGGATACACATAGACAGCAAAAGCAAAAGTAGAAAAAAAAAGAGATGAATAAAATAGTAACAAGGGAAATAAACACGGCTAGGAACTCTTTGTTGCAGCGGCAAGGTGATTGCAGCTTCCACAGCTTTTTAGTTCTCGGTACAAATTAATAATGAGGACAATGCGAAAAAATGGAATCCCAACTTCCTGGCAGTGATCAATTCGCGCTGATATATAAGGTGCTCTCAATAATTTCTCCTTCAGATATTTGTTGCGCTGAAGTTTATAGAAAAGGGCATAATGAAGCTATACTGACCTGCGATTAGACGGAAGAGGAAGGGCGAAGTTAATTCCATGGCTGTCACGCTAATTGTTCGGTGACAGTCGGAAGGCCAAAAACGACAGGCGAACATGTGTCCCTGCGCTCGTTTTCTTTTTCCTTTCGCGATGAAGTTAAGTGTCTTTATATAGGAAGCCAGGGACAACAGGAGCTGAAAGGCCTTACGTGTACGTGTCGGCTACGTCGGCATGGCCTGACATTTAATGTCGCGTATGGTAAAATTTGTGTCTTGGGCTGTACGTCAATGTACTACCTTAATTGGGAGCATGATGAGGTGAAACGCTGAACGAAGAAATGTCGCTTTCTAGATCTGTATATACACACCGCATACCTCCACACTCATCACTTTGCAACCAAACCGTTTTCACTAAAATATATATATTTTTTTTGTTATACTGTTGGTTTCCTACGTGGAATTTTACTGACGTATCGTTCCCGAGAAAGTGGCCGGGCTTTCTGATTTGATTTGATTTTAATCCGTATCCATCAAAGTTTTTGTCATCGTTCTTGAGTACTAATTAGTCGTCTGCCGTCGACATTGCGTTTGGCGCTATTTGGCCGCAGTCAGAGCCAAATTATAAGGTATGGGCTAAGGGGGCTGGAGCCCAGGCACCCCTCCCACCGTCAGAGGGGCCCTGCCCTCTGATTGAACAACACAGCTCGCAGATAGACCAAAGGAGAAACGAAACCTAATAATACTTCGGAAAGCGATAGTGCTTTGCCACAGCATTTGTGAAGCGGGATATACGAAGATAATGACGATGTCATGCGAGGCTAAGCATGATGGCATGCTTAGTACGGCGCTCCTATTCCAATACAAAGCCGGCCCTTTGGTTGGGCAGCGGCTCCTTAGGGTTACCACCGCGGTGGTCCTGCCGGTGGTCCTATATATAGTTGAGACAAGACGGAATGGTAAATTTCTTGTATTATAGGGGCTATTCGGCGCGTTACTTTTGCCAGGACTCTGGTTTTACGAACAGTGGTGGTCACCTGTGTGGGCAAGTACGGGATCGTTTACGCCGAAGGATGCAGACAATGTTCCACTTCGCGATCGGGATGTGCCTCAGAGGAATTCCTTTACGATACACAGTTACTTAGGGAAGCGGCAACTTTGGTCCGGAAACATAGCATGTCGGAACAATGAGAAGCCCGGAGAGATGCCAGCAGCCCCCAAAAAAGAGCAGCGCATGGTACTGATTTTCGGGGAGAGAAAGAGGCAAGTGGTAGTAATTCTCAGGGTCCTTAGAACTCGAGAAAGATATATGTTTCTCATTAAAAGCTTTTGTTCTGCACGCTGGACTACGCCTACGTGGCTGAGTGGTGGTTGTTGACGATCGAGGCACACCAAGTTATCTTTTCGACGATAACATGCATATTCGACCTGTAATGAATCTCGATAACACTGAAACACACGGACTGTGCTTTGTATTTGTATTTTTTTTTCTTTTTTAAGTTAAGGAAACTGCAGTACTTCCCAGGCTCGTCGTCATAACCTGACATCATTACCATCATCATTACGGCTGATGAAACGTCAGCCGCTAGGGCCTCCAATAAACTTAACTGTCTCTGGCCGCATCAGTTCCTGCGCCCAAAACGAATCTACTACTACTTACTAAAGGTCTCAGCAGCCGACACGGTCAAAAGGCATACAACGTCAAGTGCAGTGCAATGGCTGCATTGGAGCAGGAATGAACCCCAGACGCTTCACACCACGCTCGTGAACTGACACCACGCTTACGAATCGTGTAGATTTCGTACTTTACTCCCTCGTTCCCCTCCCATTGTGTATGGTAGCAAAGTGAACATTTCGCATTTTCGATGGAGGCGAAATTGCGAGAGGCCCATGTACTGTGCGTTGTCAGTGCATGTTAAAGAACCCCAGGTGATCCAAATTTCCCGAACCCTCCAATGCAGCTTTTATCTCCTTTCTATCTTTCAGTCCCTTCCCCCTACCCCCTACGCACGCTTAGCCGTGCTCCCGACATGGGCTGCAGAAATTAGCGTCCTTTCCTTAACCGAACCACGGTCATCGTCGTCTTCATTATCAACTTTTCCTTAATTTTCTCCTGCCCCCTCTCTCACTCACAGAGATGTCCTGGTTGGTGGCGCGCCTTCTTATTACCTAGGTACTATAAATGCGTACAAGATAGAAACTTAAGTACACAGCTGGTACGACTGTCGTTTCAACTGCCTGTCTGTCGACGTCCTCTCTGCTAGCGTCCACAGTGATCGTTGCATCGAATGCTGCACTGTTATTGAGAGAGAGAGAGAGAGAACGTCGGCTTCGGGGTCCTTGGCCTCGGCCCACAACAGCAACGGAATCACTCAGTCACCGTTTTCGTCGTCACGGTGCGTCCCTCGTCCTGAGGGGTCCATCGTCGCCGGTGGTGTCGTTCGTTGTTGGCGGTCGCGGGAGTACAGGGGAACGGGGAGGACGAACAGGGGTACGTCGAACCCTGGACACAGGCTGCAGCCAGCGAGAGGACAGCACAGACGTAGGTAGCGCCGGCTGCGCTACTCAGCCAGTTCAGCTGCCCCGGGCGGTCTTACGCGTACCGTTAGGGGGTCCCCCTCCCCCAACCCTCCCCCCTCCCCCCGTGAAAGTTGCGATGGAAAGTGGATCGAGGGGGGTGGAGCGTCTGTCCCGTTTTGGGGAGGAATGCTCCCCCCACCTATACCGTGTGTCGCGGCCGTGTACTCTGGTGGCCGGCTGTGCCAGTGACCTCCCCGCCGCCGGCTGCGGCACACGGGGCCGAGGGGCGGCGGGAGTTCGTGACCTTGAGGGGGGCGGAGCTTCCCCCCCCTCGTTCGGCCGTCGCGTTTCCATTCTAACGGGAACCCGCGGGACCGTACGCGTCTGTTTCCCTTTTCTTCTAAGCGACGCGCCGCTTGCCGGCCGTTTGCTTTCGCTTCAAACTTTTTGTGAAAACCCGCTTTCGCTAGCGGTTGATCCTTCTCGGACCGTCGCCGCTGGTTTTGGCAATGTTGAGGACAGAAGCGCGTGGATGAGTGGGGGGTACTGAAGGGAGGGGGGGTAGCACTCTTCCTTCCTTGCAGCGGCGTCTGCGCGTGGATCTGTTTGCCCGCTCTTCCGTCGCGCGCTGATTGACTCTTTTGAGATCTGAGCGCAGGAACCGCAGTGGTGCTTGGCCGCCGTGAGCTCGACCCCGCGTTTGCGGGTCGGCGGCCGGCACGCTCCCGCCACGCGTCCGTCCTGGTGCCCCTTGCCGCCTTCTCCGAGCTCGCATCTGTCCCGGGTCCGCTTAATTGTTGTCCGCGCGGGACTCGTCCCCAGGTGTCGAGACCGAGCGTCCGGCGGTCGTCGCCCCCTTTTTTTTCCGGGACACGGACGAGTTGAGCTCGGTGAAAGTGGACGCCGATTGTCGCCCAGATTGTCAGGCGTGAGAGGGTCGCCGAGAGCATGTGCACAGTGCCGCTTTACGGCTATCCGGAGTTGTCGACCCCGCGGGTTTGGCTACAGAGGTCGCGCAACCTGGGGTTTGCTGATCCCGCATGCTTCTTGCCAATGCGGCTTATATATAACTCGTCCACGTTCGTTCCAGCCCTCCAATTTCCGCGCGAGTTCTTTTGTGCGTTATGCATTTGTCAAGCTGTTTGTTGCCTCTTACACATGAAAAAAATGAAAAAGGAAAGAAAGAAGGCATAGTTGCGGAAATGTGTGGGAACATAGGTGCACACATTCAGCGGATACTACTGGGGTCATAAAATTTAAAACCACTTAAATAAATAGCAAAGTTGCAGTGAATCGTCACAGAGCGCGTGAACGCCACTGCAACCACCGGAAGGCACGCCTTCCCAGAGTTGCGGACAGTTGCCGGTGTAAACGTATATTCAACCTCGCCTTGTCTAATAAACTTGCCTGATAAGTATTTCATCATCGTTTAATGATTTCATTTAGAAGCCATTCCGAGCTTCTAGAAGGTCGCTTTTAGATTGTGTGTCTCGAGAACATCGGGTCGGCTCGGGTAAGCGCATCTAGGTTGTCTCGCTGTAAGTCCTCCCAGGGCGAAGGACCTGCTCCGACTCTATCTGCAGGCTTATCAGACTTTATACAGACGAAGCTGTCTTCGAAAGATTTCGTATAGACAAAGCTGGTCCGGCATTTCCACCAAATCGTTGATCTGCCATTTTTCGTAAAGTGTTCCGTAATTTGCGAAAAATAACATTAGAAACGATGTTTCGCCTGCTTACATTGATTAGACTCAATTAGGTTCCGAATTGACTCTATTTAGGGTATCGCCCTTGGCGCAGAGGCAGGAAGGTTGCCATGCTTGAGTTTCTTATTGGATGGAGAAAAAGTAGTTGGACTATCTTATCCCAGTGTGCCGTTTCTTTTTCTTTCTGCGAAATGGATGTGTAATTGTTGCGACTTAATGTTCGTTTTCATACATTTATATATGTAACCCATAAATCTTCCTACTTCAAAATTTTGTTTGAGTTCTGTTGCACATCGTCTTTCCTTATTGAAATTTTATATATCTTAGAACATAATCATCATCGTTAACCTTTTTCTTGTTTACTGCAGACGAAGGCGTCGCTCAATATTCTCCAATTTATCTTTTCCAGTGCGAGCTGCCTCGATTTTGTGCATGCAAACCTCATAGTTTCACTGCCCTAACTTCCTGCCTCTCGGCTGCGTTCCCCTCCCCTTGCTATCCATGCATTCCGCCGCCCTCATTGTTCACCGGTTATCTATCCTATGCATTACGTGGTTTGCCCAGTTCCACATTTCTCTCTTTCTCTCTCTCTCCGATTGATTTGATTTCTGAGGTTTTACTTCCCAAAACCAGCTGTGATTATGAGAGACGCCGTAGTGGAGGGCTCCGGAAATTTCCACCTCAGGCTTCTTTAATGTGCACTGACATCGCGCAGTACACGGGGCTCAGCATTTCGCCTCCATCGAAATGCCGCGGCCGGGATTCGATCCCGCGACCTTCGGATCTGCAGCCGAGTGCCAGAGCCACCGTGGCGGGCCAGAATGTCCTTTGTCTTCCTTTCTTTCTTTAAAATTTATTTGGTGTATGGGCCGTGCAAACAGCTATAGCCGACGCCTCATCTCCTTTGCGTATAGGTTCATTAAAGCAACAAAAAAAAAAAAGGAAGAAAGAAAGAAGAAGAAGAAGACAGAGAAGAATTCTCGGAGACTCGGGCCCCTGCTGATACTGCATTTCGTGGAAATGCGTGACAATGACTCGCTGCGATTAGGGGAAGCGCAGCGGCCTTTTGTCGACGTTATATAGACAATGTCGAGTATACTTTGCTCTCTTCTGCAGTCGTTTCGGGATATCTCGGAAGTCGGTGGTCGAGTGGGCCCTCTTACACAAACACAGCTGACCTCAGGGAAGCCTGAACGACTCTCCACTGTCCGGATTCGTCGGCCCGTATATTACACTGTATGCGGGAAATTCATGCAAATTCATATGCGAATTCATATGAAAATGTCGTATGAAAATGCGAATTCATTCAAGCGAATTCATCTGAAAATGTTATCTTTCTGGCTATACTCATGAAATGAAGTCTTTGGAAAGCGTCTGAATTAAAAAAAATAGAAACATAATCAAAATCTAGGCTATAATGGAATTTAGCTCAGTGACTGATTTATTGTAGTAAATTTGTAATATTTAGTGCTGCAAGAACCCTCGTATATACTGCTGTGCATTCATGAATTTACACCTATGGATTTCTTAAATTAAAGGGTGCAAATTTCCACATCTACCCCCTGTTTAGTCAAAATTGCGTTGTAGACTTTCGGCTGTGCGTGCATCTGTTCAGAGATAGCAAATAATAATAATAATAATAATAATAATAATAATAATAATAATAATAATAATAATAATAATCGTGTATCGTCGTCCACGGGTTGCTGCAACAGGCGAATGTGAATGTTCGAACGTTCGTCATGCAATACAACGCCTCGGATTGCTAAATAAGCAATTGCAATCCTCGCATGCATATTCGCGAGGGCTTCGCTGCCTCGGATTCGTCGTCGCATAGATTCCGCTTGCTCTGCGCTAGCGTCGCAACGAGGACTATACAGGGAAGCCCTCGGTCGGTGCTTATGTAAGTCTTCCCCAGTGATCCTGCTCTAGCTGTTCCTTTCTGCGCCTGTAATAGCTGGACTCGTCACTCTAATTCATACGTATAATACCAATGATTATACCGACTGTACAGCTTGCGAATCGCGTATATATGTCGTCTCTGCCTCCTTCAATACACAGACGAATATGAGTGGATTGGAATGAGCTTGTGTGTAGCGAAAGCGAAGAGCGGTCGCAAGATGCTAATCCAACATGATTGCAATCATATATATGAAAAGATTATCGTTTTTTGATATTGAAGTGCGATATGTTTCACGCAGCCGAGACAGACTGTCGCTTTTCTTCTTTCTTTCTTTTGTTTCTCCAGTCTGGGTTATTTGTGCTAGACTCGGCGCACCATATCGAACCGGACGTATCGAACCCCGCGGACAAGCAGGAGTTACGTAACACCCAGAAATGAGAAGTATGTGTGGCTGGCTGGCCCTCGGTCGACGGTGCGATTCCCATATAAAGTATACCACAAAATACAACGCGCCACCGAGAACGCTGTTGCGCGGATGTAACTTAATGCTTATATTGCATATTAACCACTATTTCTTATAGTTTATATATACCCTGTTAGTCACCCCCCCTCTCCCCCCTCCTTTTATTTTCTTTTTCTGTTTTATCGGTTCTTCCACTGTGCCTGATCGTTTGCTGGGGTTGTTCCTCATCAAAAGCAACACGCACGGCTATTCCTCGCATTGCAGCTGTGAATGGCGAAGTTTTGTTTTAGAGCGATATGGCTTTACTACACTCCAGATTAAAGACTCGTGCGTAATACACCTTTCCGTAAATGTAACTTGCAAACTCAGCCGAGGTCATGTCAGCGTCGCAGAAAATTTTTTACGCATTTACCGCGAGATGGCGCAAAGTCCGCGCCAGAACAAACGTTTGCAGAGGAAAAAATAAAGGTGGAGCTTGGTGGCAGGCGGGCTACCGCCCCGTTATAAAAGGGACGCTCCTATCCATCCATCCATCCATCCATCCAAGCGTATCAGGGCGTTGATCACGTGCTTTGTTCCACGCGCCTCGCATGTTCGTCGCATCCATGGAGGTGGCAACGCCGGCCAAAAAGCTTCAGTTAAATGCTAGCGGCGCTGAAGAAAAAGCGCGCTCGCATGCATGTCCGCAAGCGGGAACAACGCGTGCAGCTGCGCGTGAGGCATGCGTATGCTGCAGCTCAACGCCGGAGGCTTGTCGACAGGTTCCAGCAGTTCGGGAGCACAAAGCGGAAGCACATCGCCCGTAAAACTGCCAGTCTCACTTTTTTCACAGTGTCCCGTATATACAGTTGCTTCCCCATTCCGGCAAGATTTCGCGAATCTCTTTGAGAACATTCTGTTCATTGGCAAGTGTCGCTAACAACGCACGACTGCTGTCACTATCGGTCGTCGCCGCCTTTTGAGAGCATTCTCAGTATATCATGCGAACGTGAAAGTTGAACCCCCATTCAGAGAATATCTGCAGGCGTGTGCCGCGGAAGAGGCTCAAACGTTTATCGCACCTATTCGCAAAATGAAGAGCGAATTGAAACAAGAATGTATATAGCAGTGAGTTCCTAGGACGGTGAGGTAAAGAGAGAGAGAGAGAGCGCCTCAGTGTTCTAGAACTGCGGATTTGGCGTGGTGCGAGGATTCTCGTGAGCGTTGTATTACCTTCCCCGCAAACGGCAGCACGCGGACAGCATCGACCATGCAGAAACTGTGTTCAACACGTACAATCTTGTTAGGCGCATCGAAGATCGTATACCATCGGAGATGCATTATCCTGCTTGTACAGTGGAAAACTGTCTGGGCGTTGACAGATGAGTGTCGGGGTTGAATGATGGGCAAGGCTCGGCCTGGGAAGTGTGGCAACATCTAGTGTGGCTGCCAGCGAACGTTATGCCGTGACGTGGCAGGGTCCGTTGGCAGCGTTCCGTGAATACTGGGGGTGCCTGGTGTCTCGACTCCGCGTCAGGACCGGGGTCGCCTTGCCAAGACACCCGTCAGGAGCGCGCGCCAACAGCTTTAGTTTTGCGATGGCAAAAAATTATTTCCAGTGCACGCCGATTCGGGTCTGGATCAGTCGCGAAGCGAACGGGACGAATAGTAACACGTGGGCGCCTGCATTTCCCGGCGCCAGCTAAAATTTCGAAGACACCTGTATATGGGCCTCTTCCAACCGCGAAATGTGACCGTCGGCGACAACCATGAATGGCACCAAAAAGGTGACGTCATACGAAACGACAACGCCCAACAAGAGAACGAGGCGTAATTGAAATAAATAGGTAAAGAGTAATTAAGAGTGATTAAAGAGACAGGAAGAGTCATCGAAAGTAACTTGAGGAAACCAGTGAGTAAGTATAGTGAGCAATTCAAGAGACCCAAAGAGTACTTAGCAATAATTATGAGTAATTCAAGAAACATAAGGAGCAATTGCAAGAAGTTACGAGTAATTCAATAGACGCAGAGTACTCACGACTAATCTTTATGAGGATGCGTCATGGCTTTCGTTGTCAAGTTGCCTTAGCAAGCGATAAGGAATCCTAGCTGTGAGTTTTTATGACTGAGTTGGCTTACATACTACGTGCACTTAGTAATATTGATTACCTGCTGTTATCACAGCAGCATTGTCTTGAGTCACTCAAAATGCAATGATTAAATCGTCTCAAACTTTCTTTTTTGCCTCATTGTCATCGTCAGAGGCGATATGTAAACGCGGCAGCACCAGGGGCCGAATTCACAAAACTTCTCTTTCGTAAGTGCTTTTTGCCATTGGTCAGCGGGCTTCTGTAATGATATGTCCAGCATCAGGATTGGCTGAAATTTTCTCTTACGAGCATTTTTGTCGTAAGTTGTTTTTGTGAATACGGGCCCAGATAACGAAACGGCTCGCACTCTGGCTGTGACGTCATCTGAGGGCTGTCCGACCGTCCAGCGAGCCACGCTTTGCGACACCGACGCTCGCCGTAAACTTTCCATCTGCATGTGCAACGTCGCTGTGTGGAATTAGGAGAGCTGCCGGCTTAATGCGCCTGATGTCACGGCTTCGGGCTCGCAGGTCTTGAACTGTCAAGAGGAGGTGCTAATTTACCTTGTACTCCATACCTCTAGTGGGTAACTGTAGAAACGTTTGTGCCATATGCTGTGTCATCGAATGTGTTCCGTTCGATAGCAATTATTTCGTCGCAGCACCAGTGTATTACACCTCGGCTACACCTTTCGATCGCCAAAAGAAAAAAGCTCTCAGCTACGATGTTTTAATTGCGGCGAGCACCCTGCCCGATTCAGGCCGTAAGTTCTGCACACACTCAACTGCACTGCAGGAAGCTGCGTGGATACGTGCCGCCCCCCGGACCGAGTGACCCATTTGTCAACCTCGGCTGACGCCAACTTCCGCCTCTTTCGGTTGCGGCAAGGCGGAGATGATGAGAGGCGCGCTCGCGCCACGCGGCATATTCGTGTTCTGCAGGTGTACCTGCAGCCCGACGATGAACACGTACAGGGGGTGAACCGGGTGCACAGAGAGGTGTTAGGTGCAGCTAGAGCCACATAGCAGAAGCGCACAGGTGGCAGAAGGTTCCGTTTCGCCGCGTCCGAGGTGATGCTGGAACTTGAGTCGGGGAGGAGGCACCTGCGGCGCAAGGCTGCTGCGATTGTCTCGCTGGCCGCCAGGTGGCGGCAGCGTGCGCTTCTCTGGCGCACTGCTACGCGCTGCGCTGGATGGCTGGCGTGCGCGTGCGCGCGTCTCCGCGTATCGACTGCTACGGCGGGTACGGCGTGGCCGACCTTCAACTCGGCTCGGAGGCTTTGCACGGCTCCATGGTCAACCTCTTGGCTTCCTTTCGGGAGCGCTTTTCTCGGAAGCGCCGGCGCGCGCGCTCTCCCGCTCCGGCGGCTGCCGCTCTAGACCCTCGATGGCAGTCCGCGCTCGTCGTGGCGGACGATGCACCGCCATGCTGTGGACCGAGTCATTCTCGGAAGCCAATTACTCATTATTGTCCTTTATTTTCCTGCCCCATCTCTCTGAGGCGAGGCCTCCGCTGTTCCTTTTGCATCGTTTGATCAAAAACGCCCGCACCGCTGTCTTCCCTTCCTTCTTTTTGCCTTCTTGACCATCTACAGCTGTTAACTCTTTCCGTCGGCAGGAGGAGTAGGCGGAGGTGGGCGGGGGTCGGGGGAGGGTGGGATGAAGTCCGGGAGGGCCACAAGCGCCTGAAAATAGCGAAGTGCGCTCGTACTCGCACTCTCACACACGTAAGTGCGTTGGGAATGCAAGCGCACCTGGCGACGCTTTACGATTTGGCCGTGTTTCCGTCGTTTCCTCGTTACGACGACGATTACCGGCCACAACTCTCTCTTGTTGTGTGTAGTCAAAGAAAGCAAATGTGTGCTGTTATTGTTGGCAACTCCTGGAACCTAGGAGTGAGATTGTGCGGAGCGATACGAACATGTGTAGAACAGCCACAAGAAAGAAGGAATGTGTGGTCGTGCATGGGAGCATGTTCTCAAGCTGTAGGGCATCTTGTCGGTCTATTCACTAGCATCTGTTATGAAACATTCTTGCGCACCACAGCAATGTACGCGACACATCGATTGATCGATGGGGTTTTACGTCCCAAAACCGCGATATGAGTATGAGGGACGCCGTAGTGGAGGGCTCCGGAAATTTCGACTACCTGAGGCTCTTAAACGTGCAGTGGCATCGCACAGCACGTGGGCCTCAGCATTTCGCCTCCATCGAAATGCAGCCGCCGCAGCTGGGATTCGATTCCGCGACCTGCGAAGTCTCCAGCCGAGTGCCATAACCACTAGACCACCGTGGCGGGGCGTACGCGACACATCGTCACTTATATTCGCTTTACGGAGCGTCTCTGAGGCGTATAGCTAGTGTTCCAGTCCGTGGGAATTCGAGTAATTGTGTAGTACAGATTGCGCTAGTAAATACACGTTCACGTACAGCGATTTGAGGGAGCTGTGCATTTATGTCAGTGAGCAAAGCACACTATCAACGCAAATTCAATCGGGCGCAGTTTAAAAGCTATCTCCGCTGCGTCGTCGCGTTTCCAGGTTCAGCTGCGTTTATAAGAGTGGGTTAACTAATAATTGAAAACACACACTTCGTACTAATTTCTGCTCAGGAAACGGGCAGAGAGCGATTACTCGTTGCAGTTCCACATGTGGTTAACGCGTGATTGATGTTCGTACACAGAAACAAAGATTCTGTCCTGACATTGGAGTGTTCGCTATGTATTTGTGCTCTCATGTTGTTGCTTACAATTCCAGCGCCGGAGTACCGTGTGCCCGCAAGGCAAAGGGGAGTTGCGATCAACGAGTTAATGGTTCCCAGACATTAAGATAACGGCATGATTTATCCAGCAGTGTACTAACGCGTAAGTGCATCGTTATACATGTGCGTGATCACAGCTATAGATAGATAGATAAAGAACTTTATTAAGATAGACAAAGCACATTACAGGCGAATACTTTTGTACACTCTCGGTCATGAGGAGTAGCGGATGGCTAGCGAAATCTCGCTTATTATTCGCTCGTTACACAAGATCTACAGACCACAGCCGAAGGCGGACTCACTCCGTGTGAAGATGGCGATTTCCAACAGCCGTAAGCAGTGTTTGTCTCGAATGAAAGGAAACATTACTGAATATAAGGGACGACTTGTGCGTGCCGCTCTCTCTCGCTCACTCTTTCACAAAATAATTAAAGGCTGTTCAATTAATTTGTGAGTTGGTCGATACCTTGTGTGAGTCTTCTTGCTTTTCGCGGCACGAACTCGCGTATATTTAGGAGCATGCAGGGTTCGTTCGCCAGTTGCGCGCTTTGCATTCAGCACAGGGTGCCAAACGGCTGGATTGGGATTACGATGAGAATGATGTCTGAAACGGCAACGTGTGATGTGCGAAATGGTTTCGAACGATCGCACATTCGAGCAACTTCCACATCGACGTCGCAGCGTCTAGATTTCGTCCGGAAAGTCCAGGCCGTACATATAGGGACGTAATGCGTATAATGAGGGCGGCTATATCGGCAGGAGGGAATAGCCAACTGACTCTGCTGCCAAGAGGAAATGTGTTAGCCCTAAGCATAAGAGTGAAAATACAAGGTCAGAGAATAGTCTTAGGAACGAATGGGTGTGACAGGCGGAATACGTACACACACAGGTGGAAGCTTGAAGGCACACGAAGCGCAGGTCGTCGACAAGGGCTGCGACGATGCGCAGGTTGGAAACAGCATTTTACCTCAGGAGGAGGGGCTGCGGGGTGCCCGATACCCCCCCCCCCGCGGTTATGTGTGTTCGTGCGTGTGGTTTGTATGTGTAAGTGTATACGCTTACACATACAACACATACGTATACAATACATACACTTACAACACATACACTTACACATACGTATACATGTATGTGCATGTATACATGCACATACATGCAAACTACGCAACTCTCGGGGAGAGGGAACACGCTATTCCCCATGGCTAGGCCAATTTAGGACACGGTTCCTATGTATGAGGTAGATGGCATTGGCGGTGAGGCAAAGAGTATACAGGTATTACAGCCTTATCGAACGCTGTTACTTCGATTGTGTTCCGAAATGATATCGAGAGTCAAACATTGGAGAACAAGCTGTGCCTATTATACATTTAAGATTCCGGACATGTTCAGTTATAAGTGGTAATAAAAGATGTTACGGCACCACAAGCATCTCAGGAAACGGTGTGTGACTATAGTGCTACACAGACAAAAGTAAAGCAATATTAGAACAGACACGTCTGAATAAAAAAAAAGAAAAGAACTGACAAGGGTTCTCTGTACAAACGGGTAGGCCAAGTCAGTTCCTTGGAGGCGAGCAGGGTACGTCGAGAAACACACCCACTCGGAAACAACCGTCGTCGTATACCCTGCATGTAGCGCGCAAACACACACACACACAAACACACACACACACACACACACACACACACACACACACACACACACACACACACACACACACACACACACAATGGTTATTCACTCACAAGGTTTCCTTTGTATAATTACTGGTGTATATACATCTAGCACTTTCATTTCGTTTGCCATTCAGCAAAGGCACAAAGCAAGCGCGCTGCCGTTTGGCAGAAAGTGAGTCTCTCTGCCGTGCCTGACAGCCAGCTGTGCTCGCCTCGACTAGTGCCAGGCGCGGCATTACGCGTGCGTGCGTATCTGAATAGCGGGGCGGTGCCGGCGGTCGACGACGCCGGTGCCGCTGGGGTTCGGCACAGCGGTTCGCGGGGGTCGCGACAACCCCGACAGGAAACGGAACCCGGTCGGGCACGCGACCGGTGTCAGCCTCCGACGAGGGACAAGCCAATGACCCGCTTTGTAGCACTGTGCATATATACAGTTCCACTTCGCGTTCTCGCTCGTAATACTTGGTCTCTTGTCGAACGTTTTCGGAACTGCCGAGAGACAAGGTCTTCATCCGAGCCGTGGTGTGCGGACTCTTAATTGTCGGGCGAGTGGTAGCGCGAATACGGCTCATGACTATCGAAAGCATGTCCCAGTTAGTGTTTGAAAAATTTTACACTACAATGTAGTAGTTTTACAGACGTGCAAACCTTTTACGCGGCCTGACCGCCGTGTCTCCGTTAAGCACGAATTCGGACGCGAGCAATTCGAAGACGACTGCAGGGGGTCATTTGGTTTCCCACATCTATATTTTCTTACAAACAGTGATTTAACTGAGGTTTAATATGCGTAATTGGGGTTAGACAGGTATACATCGGCTACAAAATGCTGAAAACTCTTGTCTACAAAGCTTCGTCTATAGGTTCGTTTCAGCCACGCACGTTTGGACTATTCCGCATTTGGTAACGTATAGGATGGACATCACGTGACCAATATGGTGCGTATCCGTATTGTTCTGAGATCATCGTCACACCGCGCGAGACCTGATTATGAAGCACGCAGCGGTGCGTGGGCGACTACGGATTAATTTTAGCCACCTGGGGCGCATCCAGTGCACGGACATTCCTGCATTCTGCGTCTGCTCAGGCTACAATCGAACCCTGGACCTCATCACGTTATCGGCGAGCCGTCTAATCTTGAAGGTCCTGAAAGCATATCGGACGGGCCGGTTTTGACTTGACACCATCTACAAACTTCTGTGCGCGACACGGTGGCTGGCTAGAAATCTTGGGGAGAATTCACAAAACTTCTACTTCGTGAGTGCTTTTTGCCATTGGTCGGTCGGCTTCTCTAATGATATGTCCACTATCGGCATTGGCTGAAGTTCTCTCTTACGAACTTTATTGTCGTAAGTTGTTTTTGTGAATACGGGCCCATTTTTCTGCGACGGAAATTTTTCTGTTAGCTGATGGCATTTCTATCCAGCTGAGTGCGGTCGAATCATTGCACTTAACGATTGCTCGACCCTATTGCGCCTTGCCAACGTGCACTTCAAGCAGAATGTAGGGCTGAGTCAGATGTCTGTGTGTCGGGTGGTTATCCGTGATCCCTTGTCTCAACTTCGTATATAGCTCATCTGTTTCTGTCATGGCAGTGAGACTTTGCTGCCAACTGTGATGAGCTCCCAACCCTTCAGCCTCATAAAACGTCTTCCTCGATATCGCTTTCGCTCCTTTAGCATGGACATAGTGCAACACAGCAGATCATCATCATCATCATCATCATCATCATCATCATTTTGCCGGCATAGTTCCCGCGCCGACACTAATGTGCAAACCACCACAGTGTTCATGATTATGACATTTCGTCAATTCGCAACCTGATCGTACCTCGATACGCTTTCCTGATGTAGGACTTGCTCAGCGGATCGTTTCGTTGTAAGTAGCGCTGTATGTATATGTTAGGGCACCGGCTTCAACACAGCCCGGGCATTAGTATAGAAAGAACACACACGCGTACCGTGTTTGTGTCGCGGGGCCGTTGCTGTGGGTCCATATCAGAAACATCTTTATTAAGTGCTTGCTCGCCTGCCGAACTTTCTCCGCACGCCCGTGGCGGCTTTGTGTGTGCAACTGCATGTGCACATTACAGATTTTTATTGCTTTTTTATTTCGTCGACGCACTTACCGTCGTCGTCCGTGCTTTGTATAATACGGGGGAGTGTGGGTTGAGATGCACATCGTCGTGAAGAGGGGAGGAGGAGGTTGGGCTCCCGGGGTTGAGCCCCTTGGTTCTCGGGGTCACGGCGGGACGGGGTCGTGTCACGGGGCTGCGGCCGACGGGAAACGGAACCCGGTCGCGCACGCGCCCGGTGTCAGCCGGCGGCGGTAGAGCCGATGACCCGCTTTGGCCGGGGAGAGCGCAAGACGCGTGCTTGCATCCGGTCTCATTCCTTTGTCGCCTGGCCGGAGACCGTTGGCGAGCGGGACATCCCCATCCCCCTCCTCCTGGTTGTCTCTCTACGCTTCTTCATCGCCGATGCATGGATGGAGTGGGGGGGGGGTGTCGTACGAGTACGGTTTTGTGTGCGTGCTTGCTTCTGTTTCCTTGGCTGCAGCGGTTCCGGAGCTGTTTTGTCGTATTGGCGCGCTCTCGTAAATGCATTTTGATGTGCACGCATTCTCTTGTGTGTGTGCGTGTGCGTTTCTCTCGTAGCGCGGCGCGTGCGTGTCTTCACGCCTCGTCATGGAGTACGGGAATTAGCGCCGAAAGTTCTGCAGGGAGGAACCGTGGAGCGCTTCTGGGGGGTCGATGCTACTTTGCCGATTCGTCTTTCCTGTCTGCTATGTACTTGTTTTCCGACCGATTCGTGCGCGACCTTTTGAGTTAGTGCGTTGCTCTCTGTTTGCCCCAGAGAGGGGAAGGCTGGGGCAAACAGAGCGTTTGAGCGTGTATATACCGACTTTCACTGTCTCCGAGTGAAAGTTTAAAGTTAAATGGGGAGTCGTATAACTCGATGGCACACGCTGTAAGCCGGTGAAAAGACTTTGAAGCTACGGTCGAAGCCCACGTGCCTTGTGTGTCGGTTTTTGATCCCTAGTTGTTGCAGTGCAGAGAAGTTTGTAGCTTCATGTAGCAGGTTTCGTTGAGATGCGAAATTGCTCGTGGAGTAATTGTGCCATTTCATCGAAGAGGCCTAATGCGGTTTGAAGGTCGTCTGTGAGGAAGCGTGCAGGCAGTTTAATGCCCGATAAGGGTTGCTGCGCTAATTGTGGCCGACTCGTTGCCAAATTCCCTCTCCTCTCTGTTTGAGCTACGCGCATATATACTTCGCACCTGGAAAAATATTACATGTAAGGACTTTTTTTTTCGTTTTTTTTTTTCAGCCAGCGTCTGTGAATGATTCTCCGTGAATTTCACATTCTTTCATTATTCGCGAAACCTAAATATAATAATTACTGTGACAGATCTATCTATCTATCTATCTATCTATCTATCTATCTATCTATCTATCTATCTATCTATCTATCTATCTATCTATCTATCTATCTATCTATCTATCTATCTATCTAATGTTATCTTATCTTATATGATCTACCAGTGGCGGAACGCGCGGGACAACCGTCAGTGCGACCAGAATGAATACGTTAGTTTACGATCGGGGTAGACACTGGTGCTGGCGCAACGTCAGGCACATTCACACGCATTTTACATTGCTCTCCAAGACAATCGCCATGCTTGGTTCGATCTCAGCTTGAGTAAACTACAGCCTTAACAAAGCGCGCGAAATATTCGGTCTGGGCATGTCGTAGAAAAGCAGGATCAATGTACCACGATGTACTCGTTGAGCTGACCTTTGCGATCCCCGAGATATCTCACGTGGTGCTGGCGCAATGCCAGACATATTCATTCGCCTTTTGCACTGCTCTCCGAGACAATCGTCATTCTTGAATCGATCTTAGCTTTATTAAACTTAAGCCTTAGGAAAGCGCACGGAATGTTCTGTGACTTCTGTCTGGACGTGCCGTACAAAAGCGAGATCAGTGTATACCACGATGAACACGTTGAGCTGACCTTCGCGGTCCCCGGGATATCTCAGCTGGCACGGCGGTTACCTTAATTGCGACATATACCCTCCTACGCCGATCGAAGCCAGACATATAGAGTCCGCTGCTCTATTGTCGCGTTGTTTTACGTAATCGACTTCAAACGCACGTGTCGTGCTCCCCTTCTGATGTGCGCCTTGCGTAGTACATACATGCATTGAGACCCGACGAACCCATGCTGTCATAAGTCAACTCGATGCACCGAGCGTAGATGCTGCGCGTGCTACCGCGGACGTTGGTGAAACCGGTCGCGGTTGAGCGTGCGCGCTAACTTCCGGAACTCCGTGGGCGGCACCGTACATTCTTTCGTGTGCACTTCTGCGGCGTGAAGTGTGTGCGCTCCGGTGCGTCTACCATTTCACCCAGTTGGCGCTGATTCGCGACATGCCTATACCCTTGCATGGTACAGAGCGAGAACCTTCTTGTGCAGTATAAAAGTATATAATTGCTATGTCATTATACGCCCCAAAATGGATTTATTGAACACTCTATACTATAGTAAATGAGTTCTGCGAAAACCCGCAAGGTGGAGTAACGTTTATGAAAGGGAAAATTAGCATCCACCCATTTTTGTAGCACAAGGCTACAAGAAATCCATACGGATTTCTCAGAAATGAAAGCTTCCTAGTTGCCGAAAAATTCGTCCTGGTCCGGGGTTCGAACCCGAGGACCAACCTGGTCCTTGTAGCCTTGTGCTACAAAAACAGGTGGATGCTAATTTTCTCTTTCGCTATACAATAGGTTTGAACGATTCTGGTTGTATGCCCTGAGCGATAAAAAACAATGCGGGAGGAATGCGCAGATAATATTTGGTCTTGCGAACCACCGCGTCATATATACCAGAAGGACTGTATTCAGAACGCTCTTCCTGTGTGGCTTGTTCGCTGTTTTCCTTGTTTGTTTTTATTCTCCCTGTATTGTTTTGCTTTCTTTTCACACGCACACTATCCGCTTTATCACCCTGATTGGCCTACTCCAGTGCGGGGTAGCAAACCGGATAGCAACGTGTGGTTAGCGTCCCTGCCTGTGCCTTCTTCTCTCTTGCCGTCTCCCTCTCCGTGCCTCCCTATCTTTCTCTAGTACAAAACGTTCTTTTAGGTGTTTACAGTCACATATAGTACATCTTATACGGACAATATTAGGGACATGGCGCCGCCATAAAAGCTCTCTAAACAACGCCATATTGTGGTGCGTGAGGCACCACATCAGTCCTATATGGCAATTAAACAGTAACACGGCTGACTTACTTTATTTCGCGGGATTCCGGTCAAACGCCGCCATTCCTTTTTTCGCTTCATCTCCTTCATTGTAATTCTGCAGACCATCTACTGTGAGAGCCCGTGACACTTTTTTTATTTATTCCGTGATTCGTTTGCTTTGAAGAGGGGGAAAAAAAAAAGAAGGGAAAGTCAGAAATCTTGCAGTCGAACAATCTCATGCACAATCTCACTCTAGACTGGTTTTAGGGTAGAAAGCGGGTGAGTATATGTTACCATATTCCAGCTAGAGACATCGACATTTTGTTCTAGGAAAATACGTGGGTAACGTGGGCATGCTACGCGAAATTTATCGTAGAGCTTGCGTCACATTTTCTTTTTCTCTTCGAAATCACTTCATGATTAACTGGCGTTCTATAGTCCACTTTATTTATTTATTTATTTATTTATTTATTTATTTATTTATTTATTTATTTATTTATTTATTTCTCGTGTATAAGTGCATTTGTGTGGTGGCTCCTGCCGGTATAGGTAATGTGTTGGTCGGCCCGTGCAGATATTCCGTCGTGCAGCTCATTATTATTGGTCGATTACAGCCTCTTCTCCGTCATCTCCGCGCCACCAAGGGCTTCAGGTCCGAGACAGTGGCCCGAAACAGTGGCTGCAAGACCGTGTACATGGGGCAATCACGCTCAATAAGATGCATTGCAGAAAGCGTCGATATTCCTAGGATATAACAATTAAGCGCTTACAAAGTGTTGGAAATAGAAAAATAAGAAAAAGCGACTGCAGCAGATACATGTAGTGTACAGCGTTTGCGAAGTCTTGGGTTTATTTTAGGCGCTGGCGAACCAGACAGGAAGGACATCGGAAGGACACGCGAATTCTCCCGCGCAGCTTCGCTGTCACTGATGTATGAGTTGCTCGAGCTTGCACATACAGCTGGCGAAGACGTTTTATTTTTATGTACGTACTTTTGCAGACCGGAGGTAGTGTTTGTCGAAGATACGTATAGCTCCGAGGACAACGCTGCACGTCGACTCGAGAATGCAGGCCGAGAGAGCTCCTGTAGGAAAACTTCTAATAATAATTTCTGGGGTGTTACGTTTCAAAGCTACAATATGATTACGGGTGACGCCGTATGGTCGAGGACCCCAAAAATTTCGACCATCTGGGGTTCTTTAACATCGCACATTACACGGACCTCAAGCATTTCGCCTCCATCGAAATGCGGCCACGCGGCCGGGATTCCCTCCCGCAACCTTCGGATCGGTAGCCGATCGCCGTAGCCACTAGACCACCGCGGCGGGGTTACAGAAATCTTCTAGCTGTAGTCACAACCTAATGACGCTAACAGACAATTGGGACAATGAAGGCATAGTTGAAATTCTTTATAGTTTTTGCTGTGGTGGCAGTAAGTTTGGCATAAACTGGACGAAAAACATGTGCCGTCGGTAGGGACCCAACCTGCGACCTTCGGACAATGCGTCCGAAACTCCCGACTGAGCTGCGACGGCGGTCGTTCTGCCGTCCACTTTATTGGGTGTTCCTGTGCGTATAATACTCGGAGTGTTTGCCGGTGCCACTCGTAGTCATGGCAACGAGACGAGTGTAGAGCGCTTTTGTTTTTCCGGCTCGAGTCAGGTAGCACGTGATCCTTTTACGAGCTGGCAGCTACCAATAAACCCCCGCACGCTAACTAGAGACATCAACTCTGCCGGCAAGAGACCCTCGATATGAAAGAACGAACGAAAGGGATTGGTTTCTTTGTTGGACACAACCTAATGGAGCCAACAGGCAATCAAGCCAAGGAGCGCATAGGTGATGTCGTTTGTCATATAACAGTCACTCCCTGTGTTGGGTAATGACCTCACGTCGAACTGTTACAGAAAGTGGTCGTTCGAGAACTGAGCCTTCGCGCGGGAGTGACCCTGCATGGTGCGCTCTTTGAGAGAGCGTCTATTGCGTCTGAGCTATATCTGAGGCCGCCAGAAGACTTAAGAGAAAAGACGACGTGACCGAGTGCCGAAAGGTTCGGCGGTCACTGACGCCGTCTTTCGTTGGCTCCCCGCCACGCGAACCGCCGCAGCATTGGGTCACTATGCTTGGGGGGATACGTGCACTTCAGCTTACTCGGCTGAGCGACACAGGTGTATAATTTGCAGGGATATTGAAACTAATCCCGGCCCCTCCACTGAACAGTTGCTGCACCTTGTGTTCTCGAGACGCAGGCACAAATAAGTTCTAAATTCTCGTGTTTTTTTTTTCGTTTTTTTTTTTTTTCGGTCAAAAAGGTTGTTGCGTGGGAGACGTGCGCGCAACTGAAAGGAGACACAATTTTTGTCAAGAGAGAGGTTAGGTCTTGAGTGGTGATTGGTTATGGCAATGTATTTTTTTTTTTTTTTCACGTATGACTGCGATCAGTCATAGTTGTATATTTGTTCGCATCCCAATGAGCGTTCGGAATGACGCAGTGACAGCAAGGAGGAAGATGAACAGGTCATTGAAAACGTTGGAGAACAAGGGAATTTCGCAGGAGCCCAACGTTTCGACAAGTTAGCTGCACTTGTCGAAACGATGGCTCCAGCAGAATTTTCTGTTCTTCATCATTTTTAACAGACTGTTCATCAATCAAAGCATCCATCTTCCCCTGAGCTTCTGTTCCAGTTTAGCTATAAGGAGGAAATTTAACAAATTGTCACTTGACATGCGCTTCGTGGCACCTCCTTCACAAACTTCACGCGGTGTGTCAGGACATCCAGACATTAGGATTTGAAACGCTGAGGCGGGAGCGTCGCCAGCTATCGCGAACTTGAAAATATGTTTGTCGTGTGATCCCGATTTTACGGGACAACGTAAACCTGCATGGTGGCACTATTCTGTTCAGAACGATTAGGTGTTTCGTAGTTGCTACAACGTTATTCACAAAGCTGGGACGAGTAGGGGTGGAACGTAGAGTGGCGGAATTTCCTTTTTTTAATCATTTCTTCATTGGCATGCTATGTATAAATGCCGGACTTGTGGACTCCCGGCAGTGTCACCTCGGTCCTGCCAATGATGTATTGTTTGATCATACGGGCATAGAGTTTATGCAAACATTCGTTTCTTGCCAGTAAAGAAGAGTGAAATATGCTAGAATAAAAAATATTTCGATAGTAAAAACGCGCTCGTGATTTTTCAAAAGAGGTTCAGATCGATAATTGTTTAATTTCCCTATTTCCCTATTTTTATCAAGAGCTGTGTAGGCTGTTTGTTCGTATTCTGTCCTCGTTGTTATGAAACTTTCCACCTGTGATAAGCCAAAAGGACTGCCAGTGCTCAAGATAAAACTAGCATTGTCTTATGATCTGTAGGAACTCGAGAGATAAAGGTGCCCAACGTTTTCAATGCGGCGGCCGGATGTAATTCAAGCGGCGGACGACGGCGCCCCTGAGTTGTGGGCCTTCCCGCCGAGTTTGTGTGCTTGCGGGAAAGGCGCTTGTCAGCGAGCGGGGGTCGTTGGTTTAGTTTTGCGCCTCCGTTGGTGCAGTTTAGCTCTTTAGAAGCGCGCGCGATGTATGATACAGTGTTGAAACTAATGGTTCTTCGAATGGCAGAATGAAACAGCGCTTTTAATTACACATATGTGGACGCACTGGAGACTGAGCAGCTTCAGGTTATATCGCCCATTCTGCTACTCTTCATTGTTAAGCCTATTCGCTGGGGGTGAATATCGAGAAGTTGTCGGAAAATAGGCATGATTGGACTGCATGTCCTGATTAATTATACAGTACCTGTGGGTGCGTCGTTTTTATGAGACAGGGGTGGAGAGAGAAGAGAGAGAGAGGGGGGGGGTAAACTGGTAATATTGTACGGAATTTCGAACAAAGACGCCTGTTGCATCATCGGAGACTCCGCGCAAACGTCGTGGACGTGTTTCGTTTCGGTGAACGAATTTAGCTTTTCCTTCGGTGTCGCAATAGTGCCTCGAGGAAATACCTCGGCCATCGTGTCAAGTGCTTCCTCGACACCTTCGTACTTTGGCGAGGAAAAGGAAAGAAAACGCCAAGACCGCTGCTGTTCGTTTCACATCACGTTACGATGCGGCGCATCCATAATATTCGGCAGTGCTCGGGAAAAGCGCCGACTGGCGCGGCCACTTGCGGGCTCCAGCGTTGGCGCACCTAGCAACGCAATCGGGTCTCCTCGGTGTCGAGACAAGGTCGGCCAGACAGGGGGTCAAGGGCCTGGGATTTCGCCATGTGGCCGCTTCGATCGCGCCGGCCCAATTTCGCCGCACAGTGGATCTCGGCGGCTTCCCTTCGCTACGCCGCCCTCGGCCTCAGCTCCGCTCGGTGGAACCCGGGCCTGGGATTCTGTTCCCCTCTCCCTGCGCGATAACTTTGCAAGGACGAACGTTGACCCGCTACCCGCGTCTAGCGCGGGGAGGGAAGTGGGGGAATCATCGCTCAGTTTCTTTCTCGTCCAGCTCGGGGTTTTCTTTCTTGAATCATTCCGCGCATGCGCAGGACGTGAGGGAAGAGCTCTCGCCGTGCGGAGAGCAGCGTACTCAAGAAGAGGCGGGAGTTGGAAGCTGAGGAAGGGGGTTTTTCAAAGCCGGTACGCTCGGGAACACCCCGGGCTCCGAGGAAGAAGAAGCCGGTTCCACTTTGGTAGCCGCTGCCCTCGCCTTCGTTTGCCCCTCAATCCCTCTTGCCCGGGGCAAGTGACGTCACGTATTGCGTCACGTCGCAGGAGCGAAGGGTATCTCGGGAAACGACCATTCCAGGGGTTTCGCCCGTCTTCCCGAGCCATTCGCGCATGCGCGGTGACGTCACGCTTGCAGTGGGACGGTGAAAATGAGGAAAGCGAAGGAGGGGCGACGTAGGAGCGAATGGATAGTAACGGGAAGGGGGGGGCAAAAAAATGGTCAAAGCGCGAAAGGAAGAGGGGGGGGGTGCGTGTGAGTGAGCGGACGTCGGGGCAGCCTCTTCTCCTGACGTCGTCCCGAGAGGTGCGCTCGCGGGGGCGTCTTGCAACAGTGTTGCTATGCGTGGGCAGGAGAGGCGCGCGCGGGGGGTGCTTGGCCGGACAACCTTCGACTAAGTTAGGCCCCGTGCCGCAATCCCGGGGCCAACAACCCCGGGTCCGCGCGCTCGCCCCCGGCTGCCCTCCTCCTCATCCCGGCCGTGCTGCAGTGCGGTCTGCCGCCGCCGCCGTGGCCCCGTTTTGCCCTTCTCTGGCGCACGATCGGCTATAGGGTAGACTGATGCGTTGCGCAGGAAAGGGAAGAGGGGAGGGAACGTCGTCGTCCAGGTACCGCTTGTCCCTGACGCCTGCCGGTTGACGCGGCGCCGGCGTCACCGCTTCTGGAGAGCGGCAACCGCCCAAGACCGCGGCTTCCCCGGAGCGCGCGATCGTTGAGCCGCTTTCGGGCGCCCCGAGAATACCGATGAAGCGAGGAGAGTAGGTCAGTGGACGCACGGGACGAGTTTAGCGCATCCTTCCACTGCCAGTGGCGCGCATCCTGTCCGAGAACGGGAGCCACAGTGCTGCCACAGTGTATGTACTGCGAGGACGAGACGCCTTTGAGATGCGCCGCTCGTCACTCGATCGGCACAACCGGTCCGATGCCGAGTTGCCACCAGAATGACGCAACATTTGAGACGTGTGTCTGCTCCTCTCTTATCGTCGTTCGAGTTCGATGGGAAGATTGTGTGCTTGAAAAGGAAACAGTAAGGGAGAGGGTTGAAAGGTCGTCGCTCAATTCCGGCTTTGCTTGTCGGAACTTGTTTCGCATGAGACATATCCCATCTTCACTCGCAACACCAGTGATGGCTGCCAGAAGAAACAACGGAGGAAGTAATTCTTGTCAGTCTGGTTTCTTCGAGGGCGGATAAGTTGAAAACTTGCGAAACAGTTATTTGAAAGGGCGAGAACAAATGTAGATCGGGCCTGGAAGATAACCTGCTCATCTTATCGTCGCTTCTCTTGGCTCTTTACGTCTTTCACCTTGTAATAAAACAAAAAGAAACTTTCTTTTAAAAGAGACGTTCATGTCTAGGCCGCTACTCTTCTTGCAGATATTCTAATTACTCAAACATTTGGGCGATCATTACGCTTATTACCTGAAGTGGGCTAATGGTATTATTTTTTAATTTCTGGCATCCTGGCGCTTGTTATACATTTGTGAAATAAAAATTGAGGTATGGCGAAGACGAGTCTGTTTTACAGATGTAAGGCGAGCATCGCTTTTTCGATGTTATATCCTTCCCGAAAATAATCCAATGCCTTGTGGCAATCCAGTTAAATTCGCCGAGATCCGTTAAAAGCATCGCATCCGTTAAAAGTATAGCGCATTCGAATGTCGCTCATTACGAAAAAGTTGCCAGCGAATGCATTTGCGCTTAGCCGACAAAACATGCACTATACTACTCGTCTTCTATTCTGCGACTGCAACACGTGCACTAGAGTTAGCCGTTAAAAAATTTGAAAATGCGTATATTGGTTAATCAACGAAATTATATATATTTCCGAAAACTGTGGCTCGTGTGCGCCTAGCCTGTCAGCGAAAATGGCAGATGCTTATGTATTATACCATTATTTTCTTCGCTTCTGTGGCTCTCATGCGAAGAAGAACATGATAAAATTGATTAATTTCCGGTGTTCTACGTCCCAAAACCACGCTCTGCTTATGGGAGACGCCGTATAATGGAGGTCTCCGGCAATCTCGACCACCTGGGACTCTTTAACGTGCACTGGCATCACTCAGTACGCGGGCTTCAGCATTTCGCCTCCACCGAAATTCAGCCGCCGCGGCCGGGTTCTTTAGTGCTCGTCTTCTCGGCTGTATATATTGTTTAATCTTTCTCACTTCATAGAAGATATTCAGTGCCGCCGTTGAAGCGGCCATGTTGTTGCATGTCCAGCTCGCTGGAAAGCTATTGCAATTTCCTTGACTCTTCGCAGTGGAACCTGTGAACGGAAGAACAATGTCATTTATGTGATGTACTCTCTCGCTTTAATCATTTCCTCATTAGGCTGTGTAGTTAACAGAATATAGTCTCTCTCGATCCCTGTCAAGCTCCTCGGCCTTTATCATTTCGTCCGTCTCCTTTTCGCATGCGTTGCAATCCGAAGTGCTCCCGCTTTGACCGAAACTCCGCTTATCGTTCCTCACTGTACGGCGCTTACGCCTTCGCCTCTTCATTGGGCGGACGCGTTTCCTGCGGCGCACACGACGACAGCGAAGCTCGATCTTCCCGCAGCCGATGCCGCGATTTGTTTCTTCAACCCTGTACATGCTAAAGGCACGACCGCGCTCTTAATGAACAAAAATCAGAATCGGGCAAAGCGACAAAAATACCGAAACGCGCTGCTGTGTCTGAGGCAGCCAGGCGTACGCGAATGTGGGCTAGCGTGTCACAGAGAGCTGCGACAGCTGCCACAGCAGCGTTTCCGTTGCGGGAAAAAAAAAAAAAAAAAAGAAAGCGCCGGGTTGATTCACCTCTGCTGCCGCGGTACTCGCGTCAGGGACGCGAGCGCTTGGCGCCATGCATGAGTCATCGAGAAGACGACGCTTTATGGAAGCGTATGCGTAGTAGTAGTGGCATATAGCGCGGCGAAGATTCCGGTATTACCAACAGGTGGCGTCTCTCCTATAGCCGCCGCGTGCGTGCGCCGCGCCAATACTACCCGTAAACATCGAGGCCGGATACGCGCATCTAATAAGTTGCGTATATACGAGCCTGTGTGTTTCTTGTGCCATGAAGCCAACTTCGCAGGGGCTCGTTGATGGTCGACATTATGATGAGTAGGCATGAGAGATTGATTGATCTTTGGGGTTTTCACGTCCCAAAAATCACGATGTGATTATGATAGATGCCGTGGTGGAGGGCTTAGGAATTTTCTACCCCGGGGTTCCTTAACTGTATATAGCTCTGACAAATAGTTAAAAGTTGGGCTAGTTGGTGTTCAGACTTCACGTTCATCGTAATTTAGCGCAAGGGTAACACACACAGTAAAGAAGGACCACAAGCGATGTTGTTTGTGGTCCTTCTTTACTGTGTGTGTTACCTTTGCGCTAAATTACGATGAACGTGAAGTATAGCACTGACATGGCGCAGTACAAGGCACGCATCCTCGACATTTCGCCTCCGTCGATATGCAGCCGCCGCGGTCGAGATTCGATCCCGCGACCTTCGATTCAGCAGCCAAGTGTTATATAGTGACTAGAACACCGTGCGGGTTTACCTAGATACGTCACAGTATAGCATAGCTTGGTCTATATACAGTATAGGCCCGTCACGTATTGTAAATACGCCGGCGTCCGATAGCGGCAGTGCGCATGCATATCCGCTAATTCCATGGCCTCTGGCCGTAGCTTTCCTGCTCTTCTCTTAAGGTATGTAACATTATAATGTCTATGTGTTACATTAAGATTTTGAGAGGCGCTGCAAGTTGGTGGGGGTCTCCGATTTGGTATGTATAGTTGGTGCTATATTAAGTCCTGCAAAGCTTTGAACGGAATTTGCGCCAAGGCGGTACAAAATCGAAACGAAGGAAGGCGCTCCTATCCATTTTCTTTCTTTTTCATGTTATTTTTAAAGCGTTAATTAAATGCAGTAATTCTGACTGCCAGGGCTTCTTTAACACCTTCTTAAAATACAGTGGTGAATGTTGCGTTTCTCCGCCACCGATTTGACGATGTCGCAGCCGGTAATCGAACCCGTAACCTCGTGGTCTAGTGGCTATGGCACTCGGCTGCTTATCCGAGGGTCGCGGAATCGAATCCCGGCCGCGGCGGCTGCATCTCGATGGAGGTGTTATATACGATGGCAGGTGTTATATACGATGTCGACGCTTCCATCAGTGAAAGCGACTTTCCGATTTTGATCAAGCCGGTGACGGAGGGACTCGTCATATTGCAAGCCCGTCGTCTTGGTAATTCCCGCTGTGTGAAGCTCATCTTCAAAGGGGAGACTTTGCCATCGCACGTCAAAGTCGGTCATTTCCGGCACGCAGTGCGGCCCTTTGTGCCAAGACCGCTCCAGTGCCGGAATTGCTTTAAGATGGGTCACGTTAGTGCTGTGTGCACGAACTCCGCCGTGTGCTCGCGATGCTCAGAGTCGCACCGTACGGATGCCTGCCAAGCAGAACATCGTAAATGCGGCAACTGTGATGGCCCACACGACGCATCTTCAAAGGAATGCCCATATATGAAGAAGGAGATGCAAGTCTTGAGGCAGATGGTCAGAGATGGTTCGACCCACAGGGAGGCTGCTGCCAAGGTACGACGTCGGCGTTCTCGTCGCTGCAGGCGTTCTAAATCTACGGCCAAGCCCACGGATGCGCCTCTTCCACAATCCAGCAACCCACCACTGCAAGCCTCTGGGAGTACCAGCAACACGCACCCTAAGAAGGACAGAGGTATCACTGCCCCGGCTGACGCGTGGCCAGCTCTACCGGCGAAAAATGTACCAGCAGAACCGCTGCACCGACCGCCGAAAGTTACTTCGGAACGGCACAGTGGCGATAGTCATGACAAAGAAGTCGTAGCCATGGTAAAGGCTCTCATGAATACCCTTCGAGTGCTTCTCAGTAGCATCCACACGCCAGCTGCTCGTAGTGCACTCCAAATATTAGACGCGTTGAACCCGGTGCTGTCAAGCCTGGAGAACCACCATGGCTCCCCCTCTGCAGCCCTTCCGTAAAACAGTCAAAGAAGCTTCGATCTTCCAGTGGAATGCCCGAGGCCTCAGACCCCGCATTTCGGATATTCGACCATTCATGTTTAGGCATCGGTTTCCGATTATTGTTATTTGCGAACCACGACTTCACACGGTTGTCCGGTTATGAAGCTTTCAGGTCTGTTACCTTCGACGACTGCAGCAAAGTCATCATTTATGTAAGGTGCGATCTTACCTACATAGAACATGCTGTAACACCGGACGATAAAAACCAGTACGTGTGCTTGACAGTGAAGAGAAAGGACCTGACGTTCACGCTTATAGGCGTATATATTTCACCTTCCAGCCGTTTAGACACTGTGAGACTTGGTGCACTTCTATCAGCGACACCTGGGCCGTGGATTATGACTGGCGATTTCAACGCTCATCACCCATCATGGGGAAGCCAGAAGATGGATCGTCGAGGAAGACGACTCTTTTCATTCGCGTCGGACTATCAACTGCGCTGTGTAAACGACGGCAGCCTTACGTTTCTTCGGGGACTGACGTATAGCAGCTGCCTCGACCTGACGTTTGTGTCACGAAGCCTGATTAACAAGGTGCAGTGGTTTCCTGATAACGAAACCCATGGCAGTGACCACATTCCCACTCACATAACAGTCAACGGCCTAGGCACGTCGCACATGACCGTTTCTCGACGCATCGACTGGAAACAGTACAGGTCACTAACAGAGCAAGGTTGCGAAGCAAATGAAGAGGCCACTCTTGACAATCTGGAAGACGTCATCAGAAACGCAGCTCGAGACGCTGCCTACGATTTTTCACCGACGAAAAAATTTTGCGAACATGAAGTGGAATTGGAGCGTCTCCGAGCAATCCGTCGTCGAGCTGAACGGCGGTATCGGCGTACCAAATCAATTCACGATTTAAGGGAAGCGAGACTTGTAAAAAAGAAAATTAAGCGTCGTATAAACGCTCTCCAGTCTCTCCGATGGAAAACGTTTTGTGAGTCGCTTGACCCACACAAGCCTATATCTCAGATATGGCGAGTCGTCCGCGGCCTGTGCACACCACCACAACAGCGTCACACGTTTAAGTGCCTTGCTCTCCATCAAGGGCATCATGAAATTGAAGTAGCAGAAGATTTCTGCGCGAGGATTGCCAGTCAAGGGTCCACTTTCACCTCAAGTAGCCAAAGGAGCACGCCAATCTCAAGAGACCCCAGGATGGACAATCTGTTCTCTTTGCAGGAGCTTGAGGCCGCGTTGGCTGCATGCAAGCGTTCATCATCACCTGTACCTGATGGCATAAGCTACATGAAGATCAGCAACCTCGGTCAGACAGGTCGACGTGCCCTTCTGGCCATATACAATGACTCGTGGCGCGGTGGACTGATTCCTCCTTCGTGGAAGTCCAGTCGCCTTGTCCCTCTGCTCAAAACAGGTAAATCTCCTCTTGACTTGGCCTCCTATCGCCCCATTGCGCTGGCTAGTTGCTTAGGAAAGGTGATGGAGAGGATGGTGCTGACTCGCCTTGAGTGGTATCTGGAGCACTATGACATATACCCTGATGCTATGGCTGGTTTTCGGCGCGGACGGTCTTCTATATTGACAACGTTGTAGACCTTATCTCATCTGTACAGCAGGAAAAAAGCCTTAAGAGATTATCCGCAGCAATATTTTTGGACGTAAAAGGCGCATACGACAATGTATTGCATGGAGCCATACTGGATGTTTTGGGCAATGTTGGACTAGGTGGCCGTGTCTACAAATGGATCTACAGCTATTTAAAGGACAGAACCTTCTTCGTACAAACAGAGGATGGTACCACAACGCACCATTGTACCGGTCGCGGCGTGCCACAGGGCGGAGTCCTGAGGCCCACACTTTTCAACCTAGCACTCCTCGGCCTTGTCGACGCACTTCCACGGTCTGTCTATCTTTCTATATATGCAGACGACATTTGCATCTGGGCGTCTGGGGTGACACGTATGCACGTACGGGCCCGGCTACAGAGAGCGACCACAATAACCTCGAATTACCTTCATGAAAGGGGACTCGAACTGTCATCCGAGAAGTGCTCGTTAGTTGCTTTCACACGCAAGGAAATGGGGCACTACGTAATTAGAATTAACGGACAGGCTGTCAAGTGTGAGAAGACCCACCGAATCCTGGGAGTAATAATGGACCGCGACCTGTCTTGGAGCCCTCACATCTCCTATATGAAAAGGAAGCTAACCAATATCACCCATGTGCTCAGGTTCCTTGCGGGAAAATCGTGGGGTGCATCTGTACGAGCGATGCTCCAGCTTTACACCGCGTTGTTCCTTGGATGCAGCCACTTGTCATCTATAGCCTTACAACAAGCCACCCTAATGTTCCTGCATGAGAAACACAGAGGACGCCTTCACGTTTACACGGATGGGTCAGTTTCCTCTGTGAGCTCCACAGGAGCAGTGGTCATTCCAGCAAAATCCGTCACCATACGATTCAAGACGTCCCATTTTACAACTTCGACGGCTGTAGAACTCGCCGCCATTCATGCTGCGGTAGAGGTCATAATTACAGAACCTTCCCATGCATGGTCAATATTCACCGACTCTAAAGCAGCTCTTCAGTCCCTTATATCACCATTTCGTCATGGACCTCACGAGCAATTAGTCGCTGACATAAGAATTCTTCATCACCATGCAGTCGAGCAAGGACACGACATCACGTACCAGTAGATACCGGGTCACTGTGGGATCAGCGGCAATGACCTCGCTGATGAATGCGCCCGATCTGCCCACGATGATAACCACCGTAGAGGAATACCGTTCTCCAGGACCGACGCATCCGCAAGGCTTCAATCCCTAGCACGTGAACTTACACGTGCACAGTGGAATTCATCAGAATTCACCAATGCTCGTGTCTACAGTTTGCACCCGGACCTTCAGTTCCACCTTCCGTCAGGAATACCTCGCGCTGAGGAGACGCTTTTGTGTCGCCTGTGGCTTGGGGTTGCCTTCACAAAGGCCTACTCATTTCGCATTGGAATGGGGAACGACCCTAAGTGTGAGAACTGCGGCTGCGACGAAACGATACGTCATCTTCTATGTGAGTGTCCCCGTTTCAGTGGCCCTAGGAAAGAACTTACCGCTGCTCTAGACAGACTTGACAGCCGCCCTTTGTCCGAGCAACGAGTTTTGGGACACTGGCCAGGACCATCGTCAGCACGGAAAGCGCTGAACGCGCTGTTACGATTTTTAAGGACGAGCGGTCTAAAGGACAGACTCTAAGCAGTGTCGCGTTTCCTTTTTTTTTTCTGTGCGTGTTTTTTTTTTTCTCTATCCTTTTCCTTTCTCTTGTCGTGTCTCCTTTCTATTATCTTTCATTCCCCTCACCCCTCTTCCCCCGCACAGGGTAGCCAGCCGGTCTCAGCACTGGCTAACCTCCCTGTCTTTCCTCCCTCCTTTCTCCTCCTCCTCGATGGAGGCGACATGTTGCGGCCCCGTGTGCTGTGCGATGTCAGTGCACGTTAAAAAAAAAAAAAAACCCAGGCGGACGAAGTTTCCGGGGCCCTCCACTACAGCGTCTCTCATAATCAGAACTGGTCAAATCAATTTTTATTCACCAGTTCCTAACACGACGCTGAATATCCAGGTCACACGAATGTGATGAATAGAACGTTCCCCAGTCGGCTAAAAAATGGTTCTAGTCCGGTATTGGAACATAGGGCAAAAGCTTTCCCGGTGAGGTCCCACCACTGCCATCATGGCAGGTTACGTCAGAGTGCGCCAGACTTCCCTTCACGACTTGCTTTCGATAAGTTCGCGTTCATATCTCCCTCCAATTTTCTTATATCAGTTTATTATCTTATACTCGCCTCCCCTTTGTCTCCGCGCGCACGCCCAAGCAAGACAGCTTTAGGAACGTCCAGGCATCTGCGCAGCTGTCCGGCAGCTGAGTGCTTGCTCTGCGTCATGTGCATTTAAAAAAGAAGAGGAAGGGCGTTATTCTGGAAGTCTCGCTTCGGGATTGTCTCCAGTACCCATTGAGGCAGTCCTTTTTACTGAACTGCTTTGACAGCTCTCGTCCTACGGTCTGTGCAATTTATCTATGGAAGATCGTTTTCAGAAGAGCGCCTTGTACGCTTTGAGTGGGGAAGCATGCGCTTGCCACATTTCGAATCTGCACCTGCATGAGTGCACTATCGGCGTGCGCGTCAGAGATGCCGCAAATGTAGCGTGACATTAAGGTGGAAAAACTGGGGAAGTTGTTTATGGACATTTATGTCCTACTTTGAGTGTTGCGCGAAATCGGAACATGAATAGAGTGACATTTGTATACACAATAAAATACTCGCGCCTGCATTGTATGTTTGCTTTATATATTGGTCGATGCATCTAAGCTTTGGCCAAGGCCGTGCGCTCCTATACGTTTTATAGCACGCGGGTGATTAATCGAGGTAGGAGCTGGACACATGTGCCTCGATGTACGTAGCGGAGAATTGATTCATCGGAGCATATGTGTTGCTGAACAATGTTGCCACCGCTTGCTGTAGGTTGCGTGCTATACGGCACTGTTGTGACCCGCGTGTGTACGCTCCTTCACACCATCTGCGTTTGTGAGTGAGTGAGTGAGTGAGTGAGTGAGTGAGTGAGTGAGTGAGTGAGTGAGTGAGTGAGTGAGTGAGTGATGCATTAAAGGAGTCAGAGAGGTTATAGCCAAGGGCAGTTCTGATTGACTACCTACCTGCATGCATGGAAGGAGAGTGCTGGGACAAATAGAGCGGTGGAGTAGAAGAGGGATAGACAGGTTTGGAGAGGGTGCGCATGAACATAAATTCTTGTAGAATTAATCCTGTGCCCGAATAAAGGTCTTCAATCATCGATTTTTATTAGCGTATTGCGTGTGGACTGAAGGACGGACAGAAAAATGCTGCGAGAACGACTAACATTGAAAATACAAGCAAAAAAATAAATAAAATAAAACCGGACCCTGAAGTCTAGTTTCACGGGATCATGTGATCAAATTTCACTCGCCACGTGTGGTATAACATGCAGCCAATGGAATTGTCTTGAAGAGCTCACGTAGGGGCAGTTCGGGGTACATAACTGCCTGTTCTTTTCTAGTGTACTGGTGAAGACGCTGTCGTAGCAACAAACAACGTGAAGTCTGACGTTGCTGTGCTGTGTGTTATCAGCTTCTCTGACGTTATGACGTTTAGTGAGAAGTCACGGAAGAAAAAAAAAACAGAAAAAAATATTTTTCTGTTTTTCGATGTAATGCGACGACCACTTCTAATTTTACTTTTGCCAAATAGACAGCCTATGCGCGCAATGTCGTGATTTCCACCGCAGAGTTCTGGTGAGCGCCATTATGCGTTGACGCGGTCAGCAGTCATGCGGTGACTTCATTGCACGATTAAAATATTAAATCAATTAGTATAGGTGGTTTGACTATACCCAGCCACATCATCCCCGCGACCCCACCCCCCACCCCCCCTAGAAAAAAGAAAAGATAGAAACGAGTGCAAGAAACGCGTTTGAGGGCCATTTTAACAGTCTTCAACATCGTGTTGTTGTTGTTGTTGTTTTGTGGGGTTTTACGTCCCAAAACCAGTTCTGATTATGAGAGACGCCGTAGTGGAGGGCTCCGGAAATTTCGACCACCTGGGGTTCTTTAACGTGCACTGACATCGCACAGCACACGGGCCTCAACATTTCGCCTCCATCGAAATGCAGACGCCGCGGCCGGGATTCGATCCCGCGACCCTCGGATCAGCAGCCGAGTACCATAGCCACTAGACCACCGTGGCGGGGCTTCAACATTGTGTGGCTTGCACTGTGTGAAACGACTGCGGGAGTGCAGCGTTAGCGGAAACGCTCGTAAAATTCTTGACAAGTCACTCTCTGGGGCACAAAACTATCCCGGCCGGAAGGGGCGCAAGTGCTTTCGTATCTGTCCCTCTTCTCGACAGTTTCGAAATGTGGCGACGCGGTCTTCGGTAGCTCGGTACCGTCCCCTTGTGCAGGCACCTTTTTTATTTGTTTATTTATTTTTTTCGTTTTTCTGTAACACGCAGTCATGCTTTGCGAAACGAACTGTCGACCGTTTTTTCGTCGGCACTCTCGCGAGGGGTCGTTCCGTTTTCGAGCGCTCTCCCCCGAGAGACGAACCCTGCACCAAGTAGGCCACCTTGAGGCCGCCCTTACCGCGGGTGCCAAAACAACGAGCACACGGATACGCCTGCGCGTGCGCCTTGTCTCCACTTTTGTCATACTCGCGAGAGATTGCGGAAGGGCCCCGCCCCGCCGCTCCACGGCCTCGGTGACTTGTCACTCATCGGCGCTGCGACGAGGAAGCCGGTGACAGCTTCGGGACGCTGTCGTCCCGCGCAATCCGCGCAGCACCGCGAAAACCTGCAGAGCTGTAGAAAGATGGAAAAAATAGTGAATGAAAATTTTAATAGTTCCGTTCAGGGTTTAGTTGAGGGCTCACCTGGTCAACGCTTTGCAAGCAGTCAGTGCTACATAGTTCGACGACGTTCACGTACCTTGTGTGCGAGTTTGCCTTAAAAGAGAGAGAGAGAGAGAGCTTAAGTAAGAATACAAGGGCACTGAGAGATAGAGCGGCCCGGACTGTCCTGTAGTTGAGCACTGGCCGTGCGTCAAATGTCCTGACTAATCAAGGCATGTCCTACTGAAACGTTGTTCCCGGTGTAAAACGACTTTTTCCATCACTTACAGCCTTTCAGCAGGCGGTGTACAATCGGCCAAAAACGTCGTTTATTAATGTGGCAGTGCGCTCTGAATGTGTGGCATGAACCGAACTCGCGCAACACTTTGCACGGCATGAGTGACACGGTATAGGAGCAGCTGCTTTTTCTGGTACATAGTATTTCTCACCCCTTTTCGCTTCAGGCATTTCCCCATTCAGAGTTTGTAGGGAGAGAGAGGGGCCTTACTCACACAACATTCACCGTATAATGCTGAACGCGCTTAGACAATGTGTTACCTTAATCAAGTGCCCGTAAAAAGTCCGACTGTGCGTGCGCGTGTGTGTTTGGCATCTTTCGCGGCTTCTGTCAAACGGCATGACGTGACGTCCCGCTTCGGCTCCCCGCGGTGCCCGCCACGTGTGGGGAACGACGCGCGCATACAAGACGAGCGACTGCGGCTCAGTCGATCCCAAAGTGCTAGCCAACGCCCTCTTCTGCCCGCTCGCCTTGTTATAGAGCAGGGCGCCTCAAGCAATAATAATAATAATAATATGGCTTTACGAGCCAAATCACTACATTATTGTGAGGCACGCCGTAATGGGGACCTCCGCAAATTTTGACCGGCTGGGTTCACGCACCGACAACGCACAGTGCACGGGCCTCTGACATTCTCGCCTGCATCGAAAATGAAATCGCCGCGGCCAGGATCGAATTCGTGTCTTTCAGTCAGTCAGTCATACATACATACATACATACATACATACATACATACATACATACATACATACATACATACATACATACATACATACATACATACATACATACATACATACATACATACATACATACATACATACATAGTATACCAAGCTCTATCTCAGTGGTGCGCTTATAGAATAAGGCCAACTAGATAATCTTCTTAGACTCGTTTATACAGTTTCATTTAGGTCAGCGACAGCGGGTTTGAAGTTATTTCGGAGGGCACTGAACGGGCTTTTCTTCTTCTGCTTTTTTCTCTCTTTTTTTTCCTGACTATATGTCATACGACCTCTCCACTAAGGGAAATTCTGCGAGTGAAAAGTATCTGACGATCGTTTAAAAGAAGACTAAATGTTTTCCGTGCCCCGTGTGGGCCAGGGTGCAAATTAAGAGTCAATATATCTATTCTCTGGCGGAGGCATGTTGATTGTTGCACAAGGGCCACATTTTTCACTCCATGACAGGTGTAAGGTGTGATTTTAAAAGCTTCTGAGCTGGCATATAGTTGCCGCACGATATCAAAGAAAGCACATATTCCGTGTCAGATATGTGCGAGTGTGTGAGAAATGATGGGGCGTGTAAGCGCGATGTTTCGAGGCTAGGATTGGTCTGGGTGAATTTGCCGGCGAAGCACGTGATGCATGCGCGCTGGGGAAACAAGAAAAAAAAAAGATAAAGAAAACGTATTTGTATAATACAGGAAAGCGAGTATAGCGTTCCGAGCATGCGCAGTGACTTACCCTGGGCGGGCATACGCGGCCAAGGCAGCCAAGGCTCCTACGCATACGTGAAACTGGAACGATCAGTTGTGGCACGGGAGACTTGTTTTTTTAACTGTTGCAAATTGCAACGTTTTGTCTCTCCGTCGCTTCCTGTTTGTTCACCGAGAGTCGAGGCGCACACAGTCCACACTCTCCGTGAGACGGGGCTACATGAGCGAATGAACTCAAAAGCGCCCAACGCGACATCTGAGCTGACAACCTTGTCAAACGTTTGCCCGTTAAATGCGAACGTATATTACATGTCCCATGCGGCGACACATCCAACGCTCGTCCCATGGCAACAAAGCGCCCGTTACCAAGTGATGGCGCCATAAGGACGCTATTGCATGATGCCAGTGACGACGCCATGATATACGTCACGTGATATGGGCATCACACCCCGACATGCCGTGCGTTTTAATTCAGTGCACGTATATAGCGCACTGACGTTTCTTTTTCGAAGTGAAAAGGAACGATAATAAAGGCAGCGAGCGGAGGCATCCGCACATGTGACGACGTTTCGTTTTGTTGGTTCGCGCGGTGTCTTGCGCGATACAGATAGAAAGCGAGAAACAAACGAGCAACACAAGGAACAAACAGCACAACGAAAGACCGAACAGCGGAAATGCGAAGCGCGCCTTTTAACGCCGGCATTATTCATGCGCAACAGCCCGCGAAGACGTTAAGTGCAAGGATGGGGGAGGGAGTGCCGAGTCTGTGGTATTCGTTCACTGCACACGCGCCTTATACAGCTCCGCACACAGGAATTATATGACCCGCGCTCTTCGAAAACGAAGTGCCGCGGCGTCGTATTTATCGCTCCCCGCGAACGCCGCGGTGTTCAGCTGCCTCGCGAGCACCGCGGCGGATTGCGCGCAATCCGTCTTCACACACGCGCGGCATTCCGGACCGGCGCGCGCAATCCACGCGTCGTCGCCGTGGTTACGTGAACGTTCCTGGATAACGCGCGTTGTGTCGTTGCGTCTCCCTCGGCCTATCGCCGCAGGACGCCGCGCCGCTCAGGTATAATGGTTGTGCCGCAATGGGGTACGGCACGTGCCCGATTGCCCCCCTACAACACCCCCCGTCCTCCCTTCTTGTTGCCCTCTCCAGTTTTGGGATTGCAGGATGAAACGCGCGAGGTCGCGTATGTAGGGAAAGAGGGACGCAGAGGGAGCTCTATCGACGGCGCGCCGCAGGTGTGCTCTACATTGCGGCGGACCCTTGACCCCGTTTTTTCGGCAGGGAAGAAGAGCGCGCGTCGCTTTTTCCATTGTGGAGGCGGCGAGGAAGGGGGAAAGAGAGAGCGGGACAGAAAAAAAAAAATGTTTGTTACGCCAAACGGGATCTGGCGGCGAAAGAGAGATTGCGTGCGTCGTGGCTCCCTCCCAGCATCTTTTTTTCGTGGCGCCCAAAGAGAATCGGGGTCAAGGTGCGCGGGATGATGTCAGATGTTTTCTCGTCGCCTCGCATTCGGGCATTCCGCACGGGAGGGCGCCCAGGAAGAAGAAGAACGCGATGGCAAAGCGAGCGGCGTTCCGTTACGGACGCAGCTGAAGCGCGTCCATCAGGAGGAACTCGCGCCGTTTTCACCTGGCGGCTGTTTGTGGGACGGGACCTAGATTTTCACCCCGGTGCCCCACTGCCGCTTGCTTGGTCGCGCGACGAGTCGTTGTTTAGCCGCGGCTCCGGCAGTCGCGTGCCATTCTTCCGGGACAAACAAGGGGCCACCCTTGATCGACCGCTGGGTGCGCGATCGCGCGCGTTGACGGCGCCGTTGGATTACTTGTTTCCTCTTTTCTTTTTACGAGCTCTTTCATTTCTTTTGCGGACTCCCCCGTAATCGCTGCGCGCAGTTGTAGCCGACCTGTAAGTCGCGGTGCGCTTTGTGCTCTCCGCTTTTGGACGGGCCGCCTTAGACGGTACGAGTGTGTGTGTGGCTACGTAGCGGGTCCTTTCCCTTTCCCAGACTTTCGCCTCATGCTGTGCATGCATGGTCGTGGCACGTGCCTCGCGGAATGCTGGCGCGTGGATCTCCCGATCCCTTCTTTCCGTCGAGATTATTGTGGCGGTCGAGAACTGTTATGTATGAGCGTTTTTCCAAGCATCTGCTGGGCCTGCTGAAAAGTGCGACTTCTTTCTGCCTGCCGGAAAGGGCCGGTGACGGGACATACACATGCGCGTGCAGTTGGCGCTTTGCCCCAGTTTAGGGGGAGGAACCTATATATTAACTACTCGAATACCGGTGCGTTCCAGATTTCATTCGAACTTGACGCACGTGTACGGTGGCCTGTTTTATTATTTTTTTTCTTGTTGGTTTTTGGGTCTGAAATGGACGAGCGCTGGCATATTCGTATCGCCTGGTGTTTGTGGTTCGGTTTTTCTGCTGCTTTTGTCGCACAATGCGAACAGCCTGGGCACTTTCTCTTCTCTTTCATTCAGCGGCATACCGTGAATAAGCACCAAAAAAAGACGCCTGTTCAAATCCGGCCGAGGCGGCAACATATCCGATGGAGGTCGAAATTTCCGGAGCCCCTCCACGTCTACTGCTGTCATCTCCTTCCTATACTCTTTCGTTCCCTTTTCCCAACCCCACGGACGCGAAGTCGTGTTCCCAACGAGTGCTGCAGAGAACAGCATACTTTCCTTAACCGAACCACAATTGTTACTATCGCAAACAAGCCAGTTACTGTGTAATGGATGCGTAGCCATCCATGTCGTCGGCTGGCGTGTGAACTTGGAAGCATCGTACTGATTGATTGATTGATTGATTGATTGATTGATTGATTGATTGATTATGGTGCTAGTATTACGCGCCTTGCGGGACAGCCCTGGCTTGCCGCCATGCAAAAAAACAAAGAGAGAGAGAGAGAGAGAGAAAGAAAGGTCAGCGCAGGTTTTGATATAGCGAAACCTGCGTCGGATATACATACTGACATATGCTTGCGCTGCGACGCAGTCCCGCGCACTTGCGTCGCATCCGAGCTGGAGAGAAACGACACTCGTATAATGTTGTGATGCGTCGACCCTTTCACGCATTACACGCTACGGCGGCGCGTTGTGTACCTGTGACGCCATTCTCGTTTGTTTTCGCGTGGCCGCGCTGTTATGAGCTACGGGGAATCTGTTTTGCGCCGTCCAGGGGGTCCTTACGTTATAGCGCTGTCTGCTGCGTCTCTGCATCGGATCGGATGTGCAAAGGCGCGCTGCGTAGAAACAGATGTTTCGGTTGCGTGGTAATACGCAACCGTCGTTTCAGGGCCGCACAATAATCTCCACGAGCGGCTTGTTTGCACTTTGGGTCGAGATGTACATACGACGCCTGTCGTAAATTTAGTTGGAATATAGGCGTGTAGGCTCAGGCGTGTTCCTACATCTGTACATCACGGCCCGGGCGCCAAGAGTGGCCATGGAGATCCGTGGTAATGCTGTCGATCAGTGGCCGATGACCAATGAACCGCAACGGGTAAATGATTTCATGATGTTGCTTTAACGTCATCAGGTAATCGTCAGGATTTTGGCGAATAGTACACACAGTTTACACGAGCGCTACCTGGAATAAATGCGTTCGTTCTGCATCGCGGCGAACACTTGTTTTGTGTGTGCAGATGCCTTCTTCCGGCGTGCTTTGAGAGAGCGCGCGCTGTCCACGCTGCGTACATGAACATATGCGGTCAAACCGCTGCTCATGGCCGGGAGCACGTGCACGTATCCAGGTAGCCCCGCGGTTTTCCAAACTTGGAAACGCCGAAGTGATCCAAGGTCGACAAAAAAAAAAATAGAAACGATGTCATACACGCGCTATTTATTACGTGCCCTCGGACCATGGTTTCAGGCGGATATACTTGGACGAAGTCTTGTCACGGTTTCTTTCTCCCGAGAGCCGTGTGATAGACGAGGCATCGTCGCTCGAGGTCGGCACGTATTGAACATCTATGTTTGTATGTTACGTGCGCGCTTTGCTGCCTGCTGTTGCAGCCCCCGAATGCAGCGTCGGGAACATCTGCGGCCCGCGATTTGTTTTGCATATAGAGTGAACGAAATGTGCGTACGTACGTACAACATACATACATACATACATACATACATACATACATACATACATACATACATACATACATACATACATACATACATACATACATACTAAGTTGTCTATTTAGGCGGCTATGTTGGTGACCGGAAGCCACATAAAGGCAGGAAGTCGCGCGTGCAAGGCCGATTCTGTAGACAACTTATTTTTCGTCGCTCACGTCGATCTTAAGCGCGTACCATGCGCAACTAGAAAGCACGTTGTCATTTAAGGCACGACAGATAGTACAAGAAACCCTGCTCTCCATCAAAGCAAACACTCGCGCAGGAAGAGGGGGTCCGATGCCTCCCCCTTCCCCCCGAGTATGCCATTGGCCGAAATCCGTCTACCAAAAATAGTGTTGGACCCCACCTGTCCTTCCTGTCGTCTTATTTCCACACACACACACACACACACACACACACACACACACACACACACACACACACACACACACACACACACACACACACACACACACACACACACACACACACTGGAAATTTCAGAACAGTGGAAAGCTGGGTCAATTGGCGTGGACTCATATAGCAAGAGAAGGCGGCGTGCGATCACGGACACAACGAAAAAGAGAGAAGCAAACAGCACAAACATCGACTGCGAACTGAAAGGTCGTATACCTTGGCGGAAAGGAACGTGAACACAAGTCTTATCTACGCATGCTCAGGTAGATAGCGCCACCTGTGAGTGGAACGTGCTCGTCTACGTGAGACATACAGCTTATTTGCGCCTAATTTCTTCTTTATGCAAGTTAATCGAAGGCTCCCCGGCGCATGCACTTCCGCCGCTGTGCGCCTTACTCGTTATTTACCTTCGCTACACCACTCATCCCAACACTACGCCCCAGACAGCGCTGACCTCGGTTCGAAGGTCAATATTATTGCGTGTGTTCCAGATGCAACTGAATACACAGCGGACGCCTATACAGATGTCCAGCTGTATTCCATACACAACAGTAGCGAATGTATTTCTATATATACGTGGTCGTTACTCACTCTGCCGTCGGTATACCTTGTCCAGCCTATCTTACACACAGCTGTCACTGGCCTGAACTTGACAAGGCTAGGAATAAAGCACAGGGATTCAGCCTCGTGTTCACGAGGACACGAGTAAGCACGTAAGACAACCTGAGATTGAGAGGCCGTTTTGATACATCGCGGAAGCCTAACTATATAGGTACATGCAGCTTCCGTGATGTAGCTGCTGATGTAGCTGCTGTAGCTGCTCTGCTGCTGATCCGAGGGCCACGGGTTCGAATCCCGGCCGCGGCGACTGCATATCGATGGAGGCGAAATGTTGAGGACCGTGCATAGCGCGATGTCAGTGCACGTTAAAGAACCCGAGGTGGCGGAAACTTCCGGAGCCCTCCACTACAGCGCCTCTCATAATCATACCGTGGTTTTGGGATACCAAACCCCTTAAATCGATCATCATCTGTGATGTAGTAGTGTGTGTGTGTGTGTGTGTGTGTGTGTGTGTGTGTGTGTGTGTGTCTGTGTGTGTGTGTGCGGGTCGGGGGGGGGGGGGAGGGGTGCGAGCGCGCGCGTTGCGTTTTGCTTGGTGCTTGGGTGTGCTTATAGACTTCTTTATTTCAAAATGATGTTTCTGTCCATATCGTATTCGATACCCGCTTGACTGCATTACTTTCTCTCTCTTTCTTTTAACTGATGATGCAGACAAGCTGATCAAAGGTAAACGCAGTGTTTAGTCGAAGCCCGCGCTCTCTGGCATTGCTGCTTAGGAAACATATGCTTCTTGCCAGAACCACATTGAATTGCGGAAGACATATATGTATACTGTCGCCGAGCTCGATCGACGGGCAGCTGTCGTTTTCACGAGGCCGCCGGCACGCATACATGCTTACGTTGCGATCTCTTCGCGCCTGCATACCGTCTTCCTTTCAACGCTTAATTGCTGTTTATGTCATGTCATCTCGAATTTGTGTATGGGAAGCAGCCGTATGCATTTCATTAAGGTTTCAGCAGGGGCTATATAGTTGATGCTCCATCATTCGTTCCATACCGCTGAATCCCGCGCGAAAGTGAGGAAATGGGGCATTCGCGCGAGCGACAACTGCGCAGTTGTTGGTCGTTGTCCTTTTGCCGTTTCGTAATGCTGAAGAAAGATGTGCTTGACAGTAATTGGTGGGGTTTTACGTTTCAAAACCACGGCACGGTTATGAAGCACGTCGTAGACGCGGTCTCTGGAAGTTTCGAGCAGCTGATGTTGTGTAACGTCTATTTATACTGACAACGCGCAGTACACGGGTCTCTGGCTTTTTCGCCTCCCATTGAAATTTCAACCGTAGCGTACGGGATGGAACCCGGATCCTTCGAGTTAGAATCCGAGCATCGCTGCAGCCACTTTACCACCACGCGGACTTCTTGAGAATTCTAAGTTTCAATGATTATTAGTTCATTCTAACGCGACAATTTATTAAACGTTGCAGGAACGCCCGATTGAACGTGGAATTCGTCGAAACCGCATTTATGTTTCCTCGTTATGGTCAACTTAGGCAGGAAACTGCGGAGGCCTGTTTCAGTACACGTGGCTTACTGTGCGCACGTAAACGTCCTCTACTGCGGTCGTGTTACGAACTTACTTTCCTGGAATGGTACGAGTATTGCCGTGGTGCACAAATCAACTATGGAATGTTACGCTTTTGCGTGGAAATGTGCTTCCATTGAAAATTGTTTATTATTATTATTATTATTATTATTATTATTATTATTATTATTATTATTATTATTATTATTATTATTATTATTATTATACAATTTGCCTCAAGAATGTTTACGGGGCACGGAATTTGCGAAAGAAAAGTTGAATCTCGGTAAAAGCGCATAGTTTCGGATTAAAGGCGCCGTCTGTAGAGGGATTTATTTAGGAAAAGCTGAATTAGCACAGGAAAAATCGGGAGGATATAGCAACTAACATTTATAAAAACAAGTCTAAATGTTCTCTCTAGGTGAGCCATCTCCTTCGCCTGATAGGTGAGGTTGCGCTGCGTAGTGACGCCACTGGAGGGGTGAGAATCCGAAGGAGATGGGAGGGAGGGAAGCAGCGATTTTACCCTGCGCCCTCGAAACTTTCACACATTGTACTGCGCACCCATGCAAACACACGGACGAGAATACATGTACCCCTTCCCTCCTCACTCCTCCCTTCCGCAAGTAAAACACTGGCGAAGTCGATGTTGCTGATTCTACAGGGATGAGCTTCCTCGAACGCTGGGCCTCCCACAAAACAAGTGCGCACCTGGTTTCGAATCGAGTGTCTCCGTCTTTAGATGGAGTTACAGAATAAAAACTGATGAACAGTGGTCGCATAGTTTCGATTTCAAGGTGTCTCCCTCCGCAGTAGATTTAGGGCACTGCAGAGCGATCGATGACTGATCCGCTGCATTAATTGCCCGAGCATAAATTCAAAGTGCTCATAGTACTCGCGTGCAGTGAACATTTATCGTGAAGTGTAAATACGTGTGGATTCTTGTTGGGATGGCTTCTCTCACCTCGCTACACCTCATTGGAAGCTTACGTAAGCAGCTTCAGTGTAGGGCACGTGACACGCTTGTGAATTTCGTCTTCCCAACTGTTTGTGTCTATTTAGAACGATGACCAAGAACATGGCTCAATTTCTTATAGTTGTTGTTATAAATGCAAAGTACGATCAGCGCCTCAAAGTCAAGGACTCCCCTCCCCCTACGCCCACCTCCCACTGAAAAGAACGTGTATCCGCACCTGACTGTACACATCGATGTTTTCTTCACACAACTACTCTTCAATGTTCAGCAGCGCTTGCATCTTCACCTTTACCGGGTGCATGCATCAGGATGTCCTTCCTTGTCCCGAAATGTAGACCAGTCGCTTGTGCAATTATACACATACGCGCTTCACACGTATGCCTGTCACCCAGAGACGGCTTCCCCTTCCTTGTTTGCAAGCGATCCGGCTGACGTCTAGCCGTACGCTGTCGCTGCTGCAACCGCGTCTTCTTCTCAGTAGCGTGCGTAAGTCTCAGCGGGCCTCTGACCTTGTGGCAGGACCGACCCTCGCTTGCGATGCTCCCACTACATGGATCCAGTGCGTCATGCGTTCTGTACAAAGTATAGAGTCGACGGCAATCCGCGACGCCGTCTAGTGCTGCTGATTCGGTGGTGGTTGGTTGGCTTGATTGATTGATTGATTGATCGATTGCGGTTCGGTAAGGACGCTAATTTCTGCAGCCCATGCAGGGAGCACGGCTAAGCGTCCGTAGGGGTGGGGGGAAAGGGAGTGAAAGAGATAGGAGAGAAAGGCCGTAGTGGAGGGCTCCGGAAATTTAGACCACCTGGGGTTCTTAACGTGCACTGACAACGCACAGTACACGGGCCTCTGGCATTTTCGCCTCCATCGAAAATGCGAACGCCGCGGCCGGGATCGAACCCGCGTTTTTTTGGGTGGCAGCCGAGTACCGTAACCACTACACCACCGCGGCGGACGTTGGTTGGCTTGCTCTCGTGCCTGGTATTGTTCTGCATAACTCTCGTGCGCTTCCCTTGTCCGCACTTCCTTGTCTTCCGTTTTTTTTTTCAGTTGTTCTTCAGTGTCACCGCTATCGTCATCATCGTCGTCTTCTTGATCTATGTCCACAATTGGAAAGTGTCTCCCTCTCTTTCGCGTCAGCTGCTGACACCGTCCTGCAAATCCAAATTTCCTAACCTCTTTCTCAGCATTTAGTTCTCTCCCATCCCCCTATATTGCATTTCCCTCCCCTCGGCGCTCATTTGTTCACATACTACCGGAGCGTAATATGCCATCGGTTATCTGTCGCACGCCATTACTTGACCTAATTCCCTTCTCATAAACTCCGCTATAGAATATGCAGCTATACCGGTTTGCCCTGTAATCCCTACCGGCGTTTTCCTTTCTGGGTCTCTATAACGTCGAGCAAATCGCTTTGCGCCACATCGCTGTAGTCGTGCGATTCCATCGCAAGTTGTTCCATTCCTTCGCTATAGTTACGCAATCAGTGCGCCGTACACGTTCACTCGTACGCAGGCGTTCGCACGGCTTCATCCTGGTCGGTTGATTGATTGGTTTTGTAGCAGAAAAATCAGGGCGGGGCTGCAGGTTGCCACTGAAGCATTTTCGAGGCACTAACATGCATGGTCATTATTTTCTACCAGTGTTCGCGCTGTTTCTTGAGACATCCGTTTGGAAATTCTTAAGAAAAAAGAAAGAGAAAAATGCAATGCGCCATATCCGAAAACATTGAAAGCACGCAATGTTTCGAATTTCTTCAAGTTTTACATGACCTAGCACGGACTCGTTTGGACATCAAGCCGCAAGGCAAATGCGATCATATAAATGCAAGTTTCCGCCGAATCCCCCATCATGTTCCTTGCAGCATATGAACGGCAGTCGTACACAGGCAACGATATTAAAGCACACACACACACACGAAAAAAAAAAGGGGGTGGGGGGGGGGCAACTGTATAAATGAACGACATAATTTGCAATGATTCTTGACAGACACTCGCGAGCAGCAGCACAGATTGCGTGCCGTTAATGCGCCATCAAACGAATCCTTAGCATAAGGCTTCCACTGCAATCAACTTGAGTTCGAGTGATCATGCAGGAAGTTCGACAATCACACCGACAATCACACCGCATGTAGTTCCTGCAATTACAGTGCTGGCTAACGTGAAGGCTCGAAAGAGTGGGAAATTCATTATGACCGTGTTGCAAAAAAAGAAAGAAAAGGTAAGGCGCGCGCAAGTAAAAAGAAAGAAAAAACGAGAGGAGGGTTGGAGAAGGACCTCAGTGATACTTGTGATGTTAAACCGGTAGCAGCGCTCTCTCGCACCGCAAAGTAAAACGTATACCTCGAGAACGTTTAATATCAACGCTTCTTCCACGTGGACCAATACGTTTTGTACTTATTCGCCATCTATAGGCTGTCCCGACGACGACGACGACGACGACAACAACAACAACAACAGCAACCACAGTGACAACAAACAATAGCGATACTACAGATAAGGACGATAAGTGCGAGCTCCCGTCGCAGCGTATGGAAACAAAATTGCCAGGGTCCGCGCTTGATAAAGAAGCGCGCAACGCTGCGAACCGTGCAGCCGGGTGCGGCCGGCGGTCACGCATGCTTTCAAAACGTGGTGTCCATATAAATGAGTGGGCCGCTCTTTCTGTGCGAGGGTCGATTCTCAGGCGTCGCTCACGCTCACCATGTCATGTGACTCCTTGTTTCTGCTGTTTCTCTCACGTGAAAAAGAAAGAAAGAAGAGTTGGCGAGAGATAGAGGCGAAAGAATTAAACGGGATGGTGGGGTGGTCGTCCAGACAAGATATCCGGTTTGCTACCCTACTCCGGGTGAGGAGGGGGGTGCTGAAATTTAAAGAAAGTTGTGAACAGAGCGCTTGCTGTTCACAGCACATGGACGACAGTGCACTTCTTTTTCGTTATTATTTTGAAACTGCAACAGTAGAGCCCCTTGGTGCGAGGAATAAAGAATTATAACGGTAAACGGAGCGTCTCTTTGAACTTTGTTTAGATTGCAGTTACAAGTGGAAACCTGCACGCAGTTCGTATTCGTCCGGCGCTGTTGCTTCACCCACGCGTGTCGTACAGACACTGTCATTCGATGTTCATGTTCGCCGCCACGCGGTGCCTCTTGGATATTACGAACGATGTTTTCATTTAAATGTGAAAACATGGGAAGGTAGGCTACTTTATAGCCTGTCTGGATGATTTCTCCGTGTTGCGCGACGTGGAGTTAAATTGTCAAGGTCAAGAAACATCGAATGCGTGCGCACAGCCGTTTTCATGAGTATAAGTCAACTATAGTCTAGTAAGTCTGTGTATAAGTCCATACTGTGACTCCGTTCATTTAGTTGTTATATATACAGAGCTGCAACCGTTAACAGCCCAAGATGGCGGCATTTGCATGCGCTCGCAATGTAGTTAGTAGGATTCGCTTTCCTTGTCACGTCTATGTGATTGACATTCGCGCATCTGACGTTGCGATTAGATAATGACCCCATCCCCCTTCAGTGTTATACAGTGAACTTACAGAGTGAACGATGCTCTGTGGTAGTGATTATTGTGCCCCCTCCCCCTTTCTTTTGCCGCCTCTTCATTTCGCTCTTCGCAACAAATTCTAAAGATTTGATTCGCAGCCAGATATAACAGCGATGTGAGCTAGTTTCATCCAAGTTTGTGGCCTGAGTGGCAGCTCAAAAGCACAGCGCCGAACCGATGTGCGATTAGAGCACCCGCGATTGTATACCACATATACCACTTTCGCTAACCACGCAATCTATCTTCTTCCTGCACTTCGTCGCAACGCGCTGCATTCACGTCTCGGCAGGCACCGCAAGAGCATGCACATACATAGATCGAAGTTCAAGGCCTCTCCGGCTTGACGCGCAATAATATTTGTGTTTTTTTCCTGGTGGGACACGGCGGGGGCGAAGTTATTTCTAGGCGCCTGCGGCGGAGGCTGGCGCGCCCGAGTGAGAGAACAAAATGCGCGTGTATAAATAAATGATAACGGTCTTAAATAAAGGAAAGAAATAAACTGAGAAGCCGTGGTGGAGGTAGTCCCGTGATCTGTGTCTAGAGGGGGGGGGGGGGGGGAGGGGGTGTGTGTTTCCCCCCTGCCGCTGCCAGTACGGCCGGCGGAAGTGCCACAGGTTGTCGCGGGGAGGCGCTGTGGCCGCTATGCGCAACCGCCTCGCACAGGCAGCCAGGGAACAAGCTAGCAGCAGCAGCAGCATACGAGAAGAGCCCCCTTCGTCGTCGTCAGGCGGGCGGCGGCGGCGATACTCTACCGCTACCTCGTCTCGCGTGTGAACGAACGCGCCCAGGGACGCGGCCGCTGCCAGTCGTCGTCCCCGCTCTTGGCCTTGCGACACACGCACGCACGCACTCCAGAGAAGCGCCTCTCGCCGCGGGCGGGCGCGTCCGCTGCTGCCCCGATTGGGCGCCCACGCTGTACTAGTACATGCATTCGTGCACTCTCTCTCAGGAGGCACAGCTATAGACCAGCTGATGAGAGAACTTTCTGGCTCTCCTGAACGGAAAAAAACGGGCAACAAAATGGCGATGATAATAATAATAGCAGCAGTATGCAAGCAGTGCCTGTCTGCACATGCTTATATTTCTGTAATTGTCTAAAGTGTGGTCTCCTCCGAAAAATATATAACCGACAGTAATCGATGTAATTTTGTCACTGAGACTGCTTAGCTACCACGCGAGTGATGGAATGATGCGATAATGCATAGACGCGTCTAAATTTCGTGCTTGAAATACGTTATTACATAAACGCATACGCGAAGAGCACACGAAAACAACGGTTTCTGGTTACTTTTCTGCTATTAACCATCGCCTCCTTCCCCCCCTCCCCATTCCTCATTTCCTCTGTGACTTCTATTGTTTGCTGAGTGGGTTAAATATTCAGTTGTGTCAAGCATTCAGTTGAATAATATAATTAATTGGAGAGACTTATTCGAGCGAAGCTTGTGGTGGCTGACTTCTGACGCCGTTTCGACGGCTTACGAAAAAAAAAAAATCTTGCCGCACGATAATAAATATTCCTAATCCGGTTGCGGACTCGAACCGCCGACCGCCGGGTTGCGAAACCAGTGTGCTAACCGATTCAGGAACTGTTTGTTCCTTTCCTTTCTGTTCTTTATTCTTTCCTGGTATTTGTCACGTTGTTATTAAACAAAGCGATGAAAGCTAACCAACGATGTATCAATAAGCGTATAACAAACAATACACAGAGAGAACTTCATGACAAGTACACACAAGCTCCAATACACTTCATGAACATCGGATACCAGTCGGGCTGGAACTGTTCGTTCATCATGCGCGCTCTAAAGCGGGCTTAATAGGCCTGAACGTGCACGCTCTGCGAACAAATAAGGTATAAACATATCTGAGCCGTACGAATCCCTTGGATTTTATACGAAAGAAAGAATGAAGGAAACGAACAAAGGAAAGAAAAAGGGAAAGGAAGACAGCAAGAGAAAGAAAGGAAAAGAAGGTACGCATACGCCGATCCTCGCTTGACTCCATTTAGCCGACAAGGGAAGGGCTCATTATTTATTTATTTATTAATTTATTTATTTATTTGTTTGTTTATTTATAAGATCGACATCGCCGGCAACAGCACATCTGGTGTTGTATTTCACAAGATTGCTCCGTGAAGCTATTCAATGCAGCGATGCGTAGGTCGTCTCAGCCTGTCTCAAATATATCTGTACATTCTTTTCGTGTTCACCCGTACTATATATACCTTTGCTGCCGTTTACTGCAGACAAATTCAATGTCTTGCTTTTGGCTTCAAACTTAAGCTTTATCTTCCCACCAATCTATCTAAACGCCCTTTGAAGACAAACAAGTCCTTCGCGCACTTGTACGTAATGGTTGCTAACTGCATCGCACTTGATATGGAATGTTCCATGGAGAAATGACCTATTTTACGCGGGCGCACATTCGAAGGCAGTAAGATCAGCACAGAATAACTGTTGCATTTAATAAGGAACATTCTGTGGAAAAAATTGCCTATTTTACGCGGTCACACAATGACACACATCCGAAAGCAGTTAGACCAACACAAAATCGCCCACTTCACTCGTCGCTTGCTAATTTTGACCTCCGGCCCCCTTTTTTTCTTTTTTCTTTAGTTGTGCGATATACCCTCCAAACGCTGAGAAATGTGTGGTGAATTAGAAGGAAAACTGCTGGCGTATATACGATCGGCTCAGATTGTAGTTCACCGCGACATCGGGATTTTGCCTCGCAACGGACGTGAATGCTAGTGACGATTTCATATGATGATGGTGACAGTATGATAACGGCGAGATCTATATCTGAATCCGAAGTGCTCCGTTTGGTGATTGTTTCCGCACGTGAATCCGGAGGGCTTGAAGATACATGTGCTGTTGAGTAATTGGAGTCATCTTGTCGAGATAGTGGCAGTAGGAGATAAAGCCCTTGGTGCATGGACTGTCCCATCTGTTGGCGCGGGACGCATACTTATTTTCGCCGTTCTTAATGGTTACTGGAAGCATTACTAAGGTTAACCCAACGCTTGACGACTGCGTTATAAAAAAAATGTACAAAAGAGAAAAGAAGTGAAGAGCAGTAAGAAGAGAGGACGGTGTGACAGAAGCATATGTTCGGTGTATATGTGCGTGCGGCGAATAAGTTTCATCATTTGCGTGGCAATGACGTAACGCTATCCAGCTTCTTTTTCCGCTGCGTCCGGAAGTTATGAAACGAAATAGGCGTTGTACTTTGATTTACTGGCCTCGCGAGCTATTAACATTTTGGTAGGTTTCCGCGGCGTATACGCTTGGAAGCGAGCAGGGGCAATATAATTCAATGCCGCAGTGCTCGTCAAAATTGATGAAGGCGACCGTTTATCGTTCTGCAGTCTACAGCAAAAGTTTGGTATGCGCGTTGTCTATACAGTGCACGTGCCGTGCTTACACTGCACATGTGCATTTATAAAAGAGTCGTTTCTCTTCTATATCGTTGGTGTGATATCGTTAGTACGCTGGACGCATGGTCAGTAGTCAATAGGACGCATGGTCAATATATTTTATCTAACGAACGTAGTCATGAAATTTCATAGCGTCATGCTAGAATAGTGGAGAGAGGTCAGGTCAATTCACCGATGTTATACTTGCGCTTTGGTTGCTGAAGTTAGAAAATCTTAAACACAAACTGAATTGTCTTGCTCCAGCACCCAGTGAGGCAATCGGTTCTTCACAACTACCACAGCGGACTTAAGCTTTCTTTATTATTATTGATATGATATCAGGAGATGTTGGCGCACAAATATACATTGGACTGTTTTATTATGGAGATTAGCATTAGCTTAACACTTTGTAAGTGCATGAGGACATAAGTAGCCGATCATTTTGTTAGACAGTGCTGCTAATAGTGCATTCAATATGATGTGCATTATATATATAATATGACTTTCGTAGAATATGGCTTGCTGACATGCACGGACATTTTACTGCCTCTCCTGCAGCTTAAATTCTCTCTCTCTCTCTCTTTTATGCGCATACACCCGTATCCGTTTGTGTTTCCGTAATCGGATCAGGAACCGTGACGTCACCCCTTATCCGAGCCAACACACAGAACCTCCCCCCCCCTTCCCCCCGCGCACGCACACACACACACACACACACACACACACACACACACACACACACACACACACACACACACACACACACATGTGCATCGGCGACGCGCACTGAGGCGCCTCCTTTTGTTTCGCCGCTGCGTGAGTGACACGCGGAAAATGTCACACGACACCCGTTGAGCAACGTCTCGCGGACGTGCAGACAAATAGGAGACGCGAAAGGGGAAAGCGCGCGGTTCGTGAACTTGCTTACGCGTGAACTGAATAATGGATATGTAGAAGGATGTACGGCTCTGACCGCTTCAACCAAATGTCAGCGCTGCATTGTACTTCTGCAGGAAGGAGGAAGTAACAGCAAAAACAGTGAGCATATATAATCGAGCGGTTGTTCGGGTCGTGAACTCATTTACTTTGACTATATACATGGCAAGATCTGGCGCACGGCAAACACCGTCATCTTCTCATGCACAGTAGCTTGATAGCCAGGTGCGCAGTGTCGCCTTCCTCTTCTGTACCGCAGAGGAAGGAAATGAACTAAGAGGAAGCATTACGTCACGGAGCCAGCCTTGGCAAGCGAACTTCTGCGAAGCCGCTCCCTTCGTTTTCTTTTTTCTCATTTTTTTCGTAGTGGTCCAGCACGTGACCTCTGAGAAATAGCGTATTGGTTGAGAATATTTGCTTCGTCACCAGAGTACTTCGCTATCTTTAAAAGGTATCACGATATTGTAGTGATGCTTTTTTGTCTACGCGCATTTGGTCGGCTGCGCTTTTCCCAGCGTTTATGCAGAAACGCGGGCCTTTCCCACAGAAGTGGAATGCTAACTTGCTCTAACGCATGCGGTACAACGTCTTTGGCTAATTTACATTGTCACCGCAATGACGTTGCGCGAATACGTAATGCACAAAGTCGCCTTGCGCAAACACCTTCGAACATTCACACTATTCTGCGTTATTACATCTGGAGTATATAGCAATAATTAGCATTTATTGAGTTTTATGCGCCAAAACCACGATGTGTATACGAATGAAGATGCGAATGAAGTAAGGTTAGAAAACTGCGCTTTAATCGCCCCGAATATCAATAAAGATTTCCATCCACATTTGTGCGTGCAGTGCAGCTACATCTACGTATCTGCCTATACATTTATATCTATGCCACGTCGAGCTCGAACTGAGCACGTCCTGCGAATGACTCGGCCAGTAAACGCTACCTGAAAATGTCTCTAGAGCGAGAGAAAGAGAGCGATGATTATTATGTCGAGATGGATTACGTTAAGATTTCTCGGACACGCATTGTTCGACGTGCCCACGCTATAGCTTAGCAGCTGTGGCTGCGTTATATGTCGAAGGTTCGATGTTGATGTCGGTTATATGTCGAAGGTTCTCACGGTGCCCTCACTAAGTACGGGGGTAAAAGAAGAAAGAAGAAAGAACCTTCTCGTGTGCCTATTAGACTTTATACTCGACCTTAATGAATCGGATTTGGGCAAAGAAAAATTAGTTTGGAGTCCCACCGCTATGACGTGTCTCATAGTCAGATCGTGGTCTCACCGCGTGAAACTGGATGACGTAATTTCAAAGCTTTAAATGTACCCGATAGCCCATACTTCTGCGGGCAGAACCTGGGTAAGCTAACAAAGACGCACACGCGGAAGACATGTATGTGGTCACGGCCGTTCCGAGATTTTCGCAACAGATCCGCTTGGCGTCACTGGTTTCGACAGACCTGCGTTCACCATTGCAGAACGGAGAGCATTGTGTGGGGGATGACAACACTCTGTGGATTTCCGAGCTTACGGAACAAAAGAAATGGGAAAGATGCCGAAAGGGATAAAGTGGAAACCATGACGTTAGATGCTGCTAGATGTTTCTGGTAAGTTGTAACACTTAAAAAATTATTAAGCAATGTTCGCGAGTAAAATGTGAAACAGGGTTGGGGGGAAAGGAGAGAGAGATAACTTCTTTAATAGGAAGCTGTCAGGTGCGGCGACACGGCACAGATGGTAAAATCGCGCTAGTTTAACGTGATTAACTAATAATACTTATCAGTTAAGTTAATTGATGTGATGCCCAAGGCGCAGTTCCATACATTGAAGTACCAAAGTAGCTCGAACGGCCGTGTTTTACGTCGCACACTATACATATGGAAATGAATAGGGTGTTTTTAGCAGTGGTTGTTTGCCGTACAGTAATATATTGTGCCGTCGTGATTGGCGCGTAGCTATTTCAATCGGAAACACCTGCGGTTAGTATAGCTTTGCTCGTACAGTAACGTGATGAAAAGTTGAAAGGGTCTTTCGTCTTGTTTTTCAGGCCAAACTAGTCTGTGCCGACAGCGTGCATGGGAACGGTATTAGAGTGCTTACCGTACGGCAGTCCGCCACTGATAAAACACACTGATAACTCGAAAGCGTCGTCACGACGAAAATTCGTTGAAATGTAATACGCCTTGCGAACTTCACGGCCACATTTCGTTGCAATGAGAGCCTTACGGCGATTATTTCACGTTAATGATGAAACTTGCTTAAGTATAACTCCTCTATGAAGCAGTCATGCCTGCCATTTATGGTCGTCTGCTGCACGTGGCAATTTACTCTAAGAGGAAAAAAATTCTTTTTTTTTTTCCTTAGTAACTCAATGTTTAAGAGATAGAGAGAGAAACGATATATAGAAATGAAAGACACAAGCAAGGTTAACCAGGTGAACAGCCCGTTTGGTTAGTTCGCACTGGGTGACTGGATAAGGGCAGTAAATGTGAGAAAAAAATAATAAAAAAAAGCTATATGGTCTGCGCAATGCATTCTTATTCAGTGAGATCTGCATCTTTCAAACAACGCATCGGCGCTTTCAGTGCACTTCTATAGCCCACGAGACGGCTTGGACTTGGGACCTGATATATATATAATGCTCGAAGAGCACCTGAAACAAATAAGGCTTTATAATGTAGTGTTAACTAATTATATTGCACTTCACTGCGCCTCCTCTTGACAGAAATACGCACATCATCTGAGGTATACCCACAAAGATCACAGCCCCAAATCGCGCCGCCCTTTAGCGGCGCAGGGCCGAAGACACGCACGTCGCAAACAGCGGCAGCAGCGGCACCGGAGTAAATATAACTGTCACTGTCGTCGATGACGTCGTCCGCGAGCCTTTGTTTACTCTCCGGGAGGGGCGGCCCCGCTGCGATAGGAGCTGTACGTGAAAGCCGAGGAGGAATCGCGCTAATCGTGCGAACTTGGGAACGACGAGATATGTATACGACGGCGGCAAAGCGAAAGCGCGATCTGGACATCTCCTTCACCGCTTCGCCGTGCGACGTCGTTCCGCGTGGTACAGAGCAGTGCCGCATACTAAGTGCGAGGTGACAGAAAAAAAAGAAGTAGTATATATATATATATATATATATATATATATATATATATATATATATATATATATATATATATACGCCTTCCTCCTTTGTGCAGAGGTGACGGTCACAGCACCACGGGGACGCTTCGCTGTAAAGCCACGCTCGCATCGAGCGTTGCATCAGGGCGATAAGGAGTCTGATAAGCAGTGCACTGCGGCCTGCATGCTGCACAGGTGTCGTCATGAGACTCCCGAGTGCTGATCGCGGCGCTGTATGGGTTGGAGACACGATTACTGCTTTAGTACGGTGCTTTCTATAGCCGTCCCACGGGCGCCCAGCGACGCAACGCTAATGCTCGCAATGTCACTGGGCAAGGGATTGCGGTTTTCGCAGCTGGTTTTCAGTCGTCTTGCAGGTGGTGTGTAAATGTGATCTATCTATCTATCTATCTATCTATCTATCTATCTATCTATCTATCTATCTATCTATCTATCTATCTATCTATCTATCTATCTATCTATCTATCTATCTATCTTTTCCTTTCTGCTGCGGAGCACTGCATAGCGAGCTAGCCCTGTACTATGATGTAAGCCTGTGTTAAGAAATTGAACGTGTAGAAATCGGTCTTATAACAGCTTTTAACAGCCTGCCGCACGATGGAAAAGTTTTTCTTCTTTGTTATTAACGTCGATCGAGCTTCAGCCGTGTCGATTTACTTAGTTCCTTAAGGTCGACTGCAGGTATGCGAGTCATTTGCATATTTATATATATTTATTTGGCACATTATAAAGGAACATGACAGCCCGAAAGAGAGAGCAGACAGTGTGACGAAGTGGTGCCTGGTCGAATGGTGACGCTTTTAAAGACCATGACAGCCTTTCTTGGTCTACCAAACGCGAACGAAAAACTGTCTGTCTGTCTGTTCAACCAGCTGGTCAAAGCCGGCCGAGCTACTAGCACCGGTGTCACGCTGTCATACACGTCAACATTATACAGCACAAGGAAAACTCAGGCTCTTTCTGCGTGCCTCAGGCTCACTTGAAACGAGATACGTGTGCATAACCGTGATCGGCAGCGTTCATTTAATTGACAATACACGTTGGACTGGTTAATTATTACATTCGTAAATGTAAAAACCAACGTGTTAGAAACGGTGTCGAAGGGACACTGCGCGTTAAGCCAACGGTAATGAAATATCCCCACACAGAACGCGAGAGCGGTGCGAACGCGGGAAATTTCAATTGAATTCAGCAAAACCTCCATTGCATCCATCATGGGAGGAGTGAGAGAGCGGTGGAACAGCATGAGGGGTGGCGGGGAGGGGGGGTTGTAAAAATAGAGGCTGTTACGTATCAGGGGCGGCAGAAGACTATCGTCTTTCGACGTCATTTGCAGCGAAGCAACCAGATATGCGGCCTCTCTCTCTCTCTCTCTCTCTCTCTCTCTCTCTCTCTCTCTCTCTCGCTAACTCACCTGAATCGCACATGTTCTGCAGCGGAGAACTCGGCGTCGTCTGCAGGTTCCTCGATTCATTGTTGCGACGGACAGGCGAACTCGAATGAATTGAGCACCTTGGCTTAGAAAAAAGAAAAAGAACGACCCTTCCTTTTGTACCGGTCCGTTATTTCTCTGCTATTTCTTGTTATCAGCGGCACGATCCTCTGCCTTTGCAGACCAAACCTCTGTACATCCTTGCCCACTTTGGCCAAGAACATAAAAATGATTCATGCCCGATGAAAAGGAGGAACAGGACAAGCGAGGCCTCCGCAAGAGCATATGCGTCAGCGCCCGTCTCTTTTTATCTTTTTTTTTTTCGGAGCGAGCGTGTGTGCGTTGTACGCAACGAAATGAGATCTCTGTTCTATATAACGTCACTTCTCCGTAGCCGACTTAACTACATTATGCTAGCTAATTATGCTCCGCTCTCTTGAGTTACCGCTGGCGATTACAGTGAGCGAACTGCAGCTGTTATTCGCCACCTGTCGGTTTGTTTCCGCGCGCGTGGTGTAGTAGTGGGTTTCGTTGCATTGCTCGTCGTCGTATTTTATCACACGTCGACGCATTTCCCCAAGTCCCCTTTTCCGTTTCTCTCTTTCTCTCCTGTTCTGTGTGCAGCTAACCACGTTATGTAGTAGAAGTTCGGCTAATCATGTGCTTATACTGACATGTGCTTATACGATGTACAGTATTGATCACAGTGTACTTGAGTATGTTAATTATGGCGATTTTGTTAAAGAAAATGCAAGCACGAGGGTGTACACGTGACCTATGCGATCTGTGTGTGGTGTTCGTTCAGCCGCAGGTACACGGCACGGACTCCTCCTTCATTTCTTCTTTTGCAAGAGGTCCTGGTGAAAAAAAAAAAAAAAAGGACTTGGCTGATGTCAGAAACTGCTCTCATCCCTCTGCTGCCACCCTGAATATTATTTCATTTCCCCTTTGTGATTTCCTACCTATATTATACGGCGAATGAAGAGCCGAACAGAGGCTGTACGCAAGGTATTGGTTTATATAGCTCGTGGGTGTGCTCTGCGAGGACAACGTTCTATACGTCTACCCAAAGAGTGGTGGTATACACACAGCTCTCGATCCACCATGACAGGCGCTCTTCACTTTCCTCAGCAGCCGACATGGCGATGTCAATTAGTGGCGCAAGCGGCGCGTCTTTCTTTCATTGCTTTTGGATTTCGCATGCCCGCTGCGTTATTATTTCCTCGGCCAGCAGCATGCGAGCACGTATACCTGGAATTGTTGTCAGCGGCTGAGCGTCTCTCTTTTTCCCGTGGCGAGGAAAAGCGCGCCTTGTTCTTTTCCCGGTCTGCTAGCTGTCCGGGGGCACGGGCTGGCTGCGCCGTGTCCCTGGAGGTGGGGGGCAGCGCCTGCCGCTGTCAACGTTCGCGCTCAGGGTCAGCCGCTTGTCGCGAGCCGCGGCCGCCAGGGGCCGCCCATCCCGCAGGCTGCATCACCATATAGGAGGCGAATCGAACGGCCGCGCTCGAGATGTCGCAGCTGCGAATGCTAGCGCTATCTATCTATCTATCTATCTATCTATCTATCTATCTATCTATCTATCTATCTATCTATCTATCTATCTATCTATCTATCTATCTATCTATCTATCTATCTACTGCCTTTCTGGATAGATAGATAGACGCGGTCTCCTTCCAAGCGAAATCTATCTATCTAATAGATAGATAGATAGATAGATAGATAGATAGATAGATAGATAGATAGATAGATAGATTTCGCTTAGGAGGAGACCGTGTTTGGGGAATAGGAAGAGATACGATGACGGATGCCTTGACAGGGGACTTGATAGTTTCCTAAAGAGGTGATGTGTGGTCTTCAGTATTGGTAGCTGGGATATCTGTGATCGGGACTGTCCAACGCGCAACGTTTACTTGGTCATAGGGAAAGCGGTTGTTGTGCACTCGGAGAATGCTTCTGATGCAAATGGTTCCTGTATGCGTTCGCCTTCGCTGATGGCTTTGTTGTGTTGGCACCTCTTCTGTGCCTGCCATTTTACTATATGTCTCCGATTAGTGGCACTGCTCCTGTCCGGTGCTCTGCTGCTGATTTCGAGATATTGATCGTTCTTTCCGCGGAGCATTCCTGCTTGAGAGCAATGAATAAAAGCCCTGACTTACGGGCATTTCGGCGGCCGGCGTTGTCTGTTAGCCTTCTTCCATTCAGACCTCGTGCCGGCTTCTGGCAGCGTTACAGCGCCCTCACTTAACACAGGTAACCAACGATAACGGAAAGTTGGACTATATTGGTGTTTATTAAGAACGCCAACTTCATCGCTTGTTCATTTGAATTGCCCATCTAGCTTTGCCGCAGACCCGGAAATATTTGCGGTTTCGACCTCGATAGCATGCAGGGGCGATGCTGAGTCATGCGAATCACACGCACTGCTCCTATGCTGCGTTCTCCAAGGTGTGATTAGGAGAGTCGCGCGTGATTCTGCTTGCCGGCAAGATTCGGTATAAACTAACAGGTGAAGAGTAACGTTCGGTTTCCTATAAGAGACACGGGAAATCCGGTAGGTGTGGTCAGCCCCGATGAAGAGTGGCGGGGGCGTCTGCATAACCACGTAGGAGAAAGCATCCGCCCGCGAATCACTGTCGTCATATCCACACTTCCTTCTGTTTAGCTGTCCGGCACTCCCTTTATGTGATTAGACATATGCTTTCGTTTTCGCGTGCCTATCTATCTATCTATCTATCTATCTATCTATCTATCTATCTATCTATCTATCTATCTATCTATCTATCTATCTATCTATCTATGTCTGCTACGGTATGGGGCAAAGCTGGATAGCTGAGTTTGATATTTAATGCAGAATAAATAAGGCAGCCTTCTGTTGGTGCGTCTACCTAACTCCCTTAATGGTTCACGCAGCCACTAGTTGATCTATCTATCTATCTATCTATCTATCTATCTATCTATCTATCTATCTATCTATCTATCTATCTATCTATCTATCTATCTATCTCGCAGTTTCTTTGCTGGCTGGTAGGCAAGTAAGTCACTCAGTCAAGGTGTAATCGGCACGTCGTCAGACGGTCTAAATCCGCATTTCCGCGTATCACTGTTCCCCCCATCCCGGCTTCGACATTTCGCTCCCGCACGTCAATCGCGCGCACAGGTTCGACTTCTTCCCGGGACCGGAACACTGCGTCCGCACCGCTTTCTATTCTGAATGGTGTTCGATCGCATGCGCGCGTCATCTGGACAAGACGGAACACGAGATGACGATTGCGGAATCGGTTGCCGCGATTCAGAAGCTCCTTTTGTCGACGCCGGTTCTGGCCGCGCCGGCAACAGCATCCTGTCATGGATATTGCCGTCTGTGCCGGCGTAGCAGGGCAGCACAAGAATGGCATGCCGGACGGCCAGTTTGTCACGTAGTGCAGTCAACTTGGTCACGTAGAGCAGTCAACTTGGTCGCAGGTATAGGAGCGCGTGCGGGAGCCGCTGTTTTCCAGCTCTCGCGATGCGCCCGCACAGCTGTGGTTCCCTCCGCATAGTTTTGCCTGTTAATGTGATGCATCCTGTGGGAAGTGCAATGGCATTTCAGAAGCAGCTTTTGGGTCGGGCACATATGAAATATACGCATGCACACTTCCTTGCTAAATTTGAAAAAAAAAAAAAAAAAAGATAGAAAGCCTTTAGCGATGTAAGGTATAGATGCATAAGAGACGATATGAACCAGTAATGAGATGAGATATGCACTACAGAATTAATGAAATTAAAGAAAGAAGGTATGTATGCATATTGCACGGAAAGCCTACCCCAATCCGCGTAAAACGAGCGCTGGCTTATTACGTTGAGGAAATGTCGGCTAGTGCTCGGTAAAGTTGGTTAGCTAAGTTTGCACACGACCACAGTTGCCCTTAGGAAAGGAAACTCGCTTAAAATCGCTCATTATAGAATGTGTTCTCTTATCTGAATCTGTCTGCATATCATGCAACTTCACTGACTGTTTGTTGCTGCTGCCGTCGCGCCGGGTAGTCTCGCCCAATACTCCACGCGCACAATTCGTACATTTATAAAATACAACGAATCGAGTTAGGTCACTTGTGCCAGCTATCGGCTCTGTTCTCTAAGAATTTGCGCAACGACATGGTGTTCTTAAATATCCACAATGCCGCAAATATCAGATTTCAAGCGACATAATTCATTTTATAAAAGGGAATATTTATTACGCCTTCACACCTGCTCGTTCGGTGTTTCACCGGCTAAGAGTGGGCCGATCCACACACAATTTGAAGTCACGTTGGCTGCCGCAGTGGTGTTTTATTTTGTTGTTGTTACTTTTTTCGTAGGAGGACAAGGAAAAAAAAATAACTGTTTATATGCGTTGTAACATATAAAAGTTTACATGAGCGTTAGGCCGAAGTCACATGACACAATGACAGCTGCGATGTAAGGATAACGTTCAAAATGTTCAGGTTATATGTTCGGGAGTTTTACTTGTCAAAGCTACGATATGATTGTGAGGCACACCATTTATTGGTGGGACCCGAGTTTGATTTCGGCAATGGCGTGTAACAGATGCCTATATGTGCGCTTTTTATGATTATTGCTTATGAAAGAGATAGTCTTGTTTGATGCCATTCGTTATCTATAGGTGCAACTGTAATACACTGTATAAAGTTGAGAAGAAAATTGCCGTTACGGGCCAGACCTTGCGTGTACTTAATTCAGAATTGCAGCATCATTCTAGAACGAATGCGCAATAAGGCTGTCTGCAATGCTCCTTATCTACACAGTTCAACAGGGTTCGAATGTCATTGCTAGAATTAGGTTCATCCAGTTAACTCTGCACTCGAAAGAACATTTGCTTCTAAAGTTAAATTCGGGAGCTTTTTGTGGAGTAATAGGGTGCAATATGGATTAATTTCGACCTCCTGGGTTTGTTTAACTTGCGTCTACATCGAATTACGCGGGTCTCTTTTGCATTTCCCCGCCACCGTAGTGCTGCCACCGTTGCCGGGAGTCGAACCCGTGTCCTATAGCTTATAACTGGACGACATATTTTAATTGTTATTCCGCTTAAGTGTCCCACAGAAATTTCGCGAAGATATTGATTCGAACGCCTGAGTTCTTGGCCTTTCTTTCTTTCTTTCTTTCTTTCTTTCTTTCTTTCTTTCTTTCTTTCTTTCTTTCTTTCTTTCTTTCTTTCTTTCTTTCTTTCTTTCTTGCTTTCTTTCGCCGTAGCTACTAGATATTCCGTTTTATTAGCATCATCTCCGCCTGCTATATATCACCCTTTGTTTCGCCCCAAGGTTCTCATCCGCATAATAGAAAGCCTGCTCCGTGACGCCTTAACACTTCTATATTCTGACATCACCTGTGCGGAGGCTGGCACTCAAACTAAAGGTCCACGACCTATAATGGATGGGCGAAGTCAGTTTCAACTGCATCCTCCTATTGTTTCATTTGAATTCTTAAAACGCGCAAGCTTTATGCATGTTAGACGGGAGGTGCCTTGACGTAACCAAACAGATCGACGACGTGGCCGGGAATCCTGAATTCTTCTAACTATAAGCCTTTGTCGCGCATTCTTATCCTTGCCGGCTAATATATGTTCAACGTCTGTTACCGTCACTAAATTCTACCTCTACTCAGAATAGCTTTTTATGGCATTGTACGCTGTGAATTCTTGCTGCTGTCAGCTTCCCATAGCAACAAAAGCATATAGGATGCTGTAGGTGGCGTAGCACGCGATGTCAACGCTCTTGAAGACAGTCCCACTGTCTCAGTCGCCTTTGCCTGGACTGCACAGACGTCGTGATCAGTGCAACTCTTGCATTAAAATGTGGCACGAAGTACACCGCTCAGCTTTAAAGGGGTCCTGCAACTCTACTTGAACATAGTCTGAAAGCCACGCCAATCAGTCGCGGAGACTGGTGTGAACACGTGAGCCAAATATTAGTGCGGTGCATGCACCAGGGCATTCGCAGTTTGGTTGAAATAAAGCTGGAAATCGCTTGCTCTCCTTTTCAACAAAAAACGTCACAGGTAGCGCCAACTACGTCGCTTAACTTGTTTTGTTGTTCTGAAGGAGAGATGCGTGCGTTTTCATTATTTGATGAACTCAAAACGAACAAATAGAGCATCGCCGAGGACATTTCTGCGATTATGTAAGTCTCGATATTACAAACCTGCGGTGAAGTTCGTCACACTTATCTTTCGTTACCATTTCCTCCTCCATTCAAAATCGCGTGTATTCTCTCGATTGAACGAAGCATTTTTCTGGCGCACTCTCGATACAACGAAGTTTTTTTGTTTTTTGTTTTTGCAAGCACGAAAAGAAACTTTCGCGAGTTCGGCCAGATCTCTATGTCTTTATCTATGAGAATCGAGAAATAGCCTGCGTATTTAAAAACCACAAGGCAACCCTATAGTCGGGTTGAAAAGTTAGCTCTCTTTAGACAGCCGCGACAAAAACTTCACAAGGCACCGGTGTGGCCTGCTAGAAGCACACTTTATTTGACAGAATGGTGATGCATGTATCAATAGCAACTCTGTTTCGCTTCGAACAGGAAATTCAACGTGATCGGTAAGTTGGGCGTCGTCGTCGTTGAGATAATAATAATAATAATAATAATAATAATAATAATAATAATAATAATAATAATAATAATAATAATAATAATAATTCCAAAATGTGCTAGCATCATTATGGCTTAAGAGCGAGTCTGTATCGTAATGAAGAAACAAAAGAAAAGCAAGAAAAAAAATCTGTGATCTCGTCACGCCGCTATTTGTCCTTGCGATAGCTGTATACGAAGCGTGCAAGTCTAGATATACGGCTTCTCCGCGACCATCCGAGTTAACGCGCGTACCTGTTTGAAAAAGAAAACAAAAATAAGGGGAGAATAGAGGCGGAGAGATGTTCGAGAACTCTCCAAAATAGAGTTAATCAATTATACGGAGACGATGAATTACAGCCTCATATGGAGAACTGACGGGGTTTCCTTTTGTCCTTCGCGCGCACAGAGCCGTGAGCAGCTGCGTTACGGACGTCTACCGTATAAAGCGTGCCTTGTCCGGAAGGGCGAAGAAGCCCTGCTGCGCGTCGCCGCCATTGCGTGCAACCTCGAACGTATACGATAACGCCGAGACGAAGGTTGCCCCATGACGGTTCGTTTCTTTACAGACAACGCAATTTAATGACGCCCGTATAATATACGGAGCTAGTTCAAGGACTTCGAGCCGCCATCTGAGGCTAACAGCCGGCGTGTATAAATAAAGTCTACTTCTCTCTCTCTCGAAAGCCGCGACGTCACTAGCTGCACTATTTAGACTGACAGCTACCGCGTGCATCCCAAATGGAGAAGGCGTCCTGCAAACGAGCAGCGAAGTGCAGATTGCGTGCGCACGCGCACGTTGGTCGTTGCGCGCAACGCGGCGAGGGGAATAGACAAGTGCACGCTTTCCTTGTGAAGCGTGACGTCCCGGTTTCGAATGCCGCAGCCATCGCCGCCGTTTTGAGAAGCATTGAGATCATCGCTGCAGCAGTTGTTTCTCAGCGCCGATAAACTGGATTTAGCGTTGCGTCTGTACCGTTTCTTCCGTATCCGCGACGTTGCTTGCCGCCAACAGTGCGTGCTCGGTGGTGTTGTATGTGCGATCGGCTGGGATGAAGCGGTAAAAGTGTAGCTAGTCCATGTTTTGTTTGAAAGGACCCGTAGTCGATGACAACTTGAGAACGGAAGACAAGCATTATTCTATTACTTTCGACCACTTTCGTGTTGAGCCGGAAAAAATTAAGTTTATTTATTTATTTATTTATTTATTTATTTATTTATTTATTTATTTATTTATTTATTATCTTTTTCTTTTACAATGTAGCATGTCTTTGCAAAGAGCCTTTTTGAAGCGCGTATTTTGCCCACCCTCCTCCCCCCCTTCCTGAAGCAAAACATGAGAGCGCTTATACGCGTTATAAGGCTGTTCACGCCGGCCGTTATACGAGTTAGATACACGAGGAGAGCCGTACTGTTTCCAGCATGCCATCGAAACCATGCCGTGAGGTATATGTCTAGCAATATTTCCCCGCAGGCGTGACTGTTATTGCAAAGTCATTTCTGTTCTACTTTTCAGTTTGGGGCTCTGAATTGATATCGCCGTCTGAGAGGAATCTAAACTGTCGAGCAAACTTCATCGAAGACGTGCTGTGAAAGTCATAGCCTTGTAACTGACTGAGGAAAGACTAAAGGTCGCGGAGTTGCGCCTTACATTATACGAGGCGCCGATATCGCTCGTGACATGGCTACATTGCGAAGATCTTTATGGTCCAGTTGTTCTGAAACTTCGAGGTTTTGAGGGGCCAATGAAAATCGCTAGAAATTGTGGAAAAGAAAGTTGAATCATATATGGAAGTTCTACGAATCGGATTATTCATTCTCCATTTTTAGGAAATCGTTACGAATACAAAAACTTGCGGAAGCCCACTGAGCGAAAATCTTCATTGTGGTAGCGCTTACTTCCGTGTTTTCAATTCTTCGTTCACTGTATTGGTGACGTGAATGAACCATGTACCTATATGGAGTCTATTATCTTTAGAAGCGCCGACGTTTTGTCACTGTTTACCACACAGCTGTAATATTAATCGGGTATTGTCTGACTCGCTTTTCCCTTTCCTTTTGTTCTGTCCGACATTGGCATATGTGAAGCTCGGCGTTTTCCTGGCTGCACATCTGGTGCAGTAGAGATTGAACGGCGTACTTTCACTCCATGCGAACATGTGCGAGCAGCGGTATCACGAGTTTGCGTCACGAAATTTCTTGTTTCCCACCTGTTTTATTTCTTTTTATCCACTTTCCTCTTTCCCCTTGAGCCGCTTAATTTTTCTTTTGTTGCCGAATTTGTTCCACGCGAGTTCACATTCACTGGTTTTCGACGCATTTCCGTTGTGCTGGGCCGTCATAAGCATTGTTATCGGATGTACGGGCGACAGGACACCTGAGAGCTTTGTTGACTCGCGACACGATGTTCGAAAGACCTAGTGTCTCATTTGAAGTTCTAACGTCGGCGCTTTGCAATCCACACGCGCACCCCCCCCCCCCCCCCCACACACACACGCACGCACGCACGCACGCACAGAGAGAGAGAGAGATTGATCAAGTAAGGGGAAACAAGAAGGTAAAATCGTTTGCTGGGGTCATCTATAACGGTTCGCCATTGAAGGGCTTCGCGCTTTCGAATACGAGTTCACAACACAAGGCCTGGAGTCCTTAATCTTTGAGGAAAATGCATACAGTCTGTATAGCTGAATAGAAGGCACTACGCTGTCGCCCTCGCGAGTTCGCAGTAAAAAATTTTGTCATTCAGCGCGATCAGCGCAGACGCCGTGATACGTACTCTATATAGGTCCAGTATATACCAAGCACGGTCAGCAGCACTACGTAAAAGCCGTTTCGGGATACCAACACTCTCAAACTGACATTCTTTCACGTAACAGATTAAACACTTGACGTGGTACGTCACATAAACAGCCTGAAATCCCTTACATTCTAGACGTTATCTTATAAGCAAAGTTGCTTTCCCAGCGTTATTTTTTTCCTCTTTTGTTTAACGGTAGCGCTGTTTTTTGTCTTACCGTGTATCATTTCTACTTTCCCATAATTGAATGCACGTATATACGCCTTCTGTAAGTTAGGACGTAACTACTTGAGAAATGTACACAAACTGTTGTGATAACGTATTGAGAACAGGCATTCCATAACGTTGGCGTTGACGAGCGAATATGCGGAGTGAATGCGTTAATTATAAAACACGAACCGTGTTCATTGTCGTTCTGATCAACACCAAACAAGGTGCGCTTGTCGCGTTGCTTTGTCACGTTTGTCACTTCATCAGTTCTGTCGCCATTCTATGCCTGTCCGCACCGAGAAAAAAAAAAGAACAAAAGAAACGAAGCAACAACAGAAGCGAGAATCTCACTATTGCAAAGAGAACTAGTGAGTGTAGAGAGCAGGTGTTATTTCGCTCAAACGCGACGCTCACCGAGTTAAACTCGGGAACAGTCCAGTCCATGCGGCTTTCGAAAGCGAGTCGTAAAACTGCCTCGATGCCGCAGAGAGCTGCGGGACATCGATATGTATAGTTTACATACAAACGCCTTAGGAAATCCCTCGCTGGCCTGGCCTGTCTGCCTGGCGTTTCTGTGCGCGACATGCTTCCCTTCAGCCGTACGCATGGCTTTCGCCATAAGGCTTTGCTTTCCTGTATGGTTTTTCCTTCTTTCTTTCGCTCTGTTCTACATTTCATACAACCAGTCATGATCCGCGGCTAAGTTATATATACAACCGCGGAAGGCGCGATGTTCTTCTGTGGCTTCTGTTTCGGAAAGTGAGTGGGAAAATGATTGTTGTTATTTGCACTTCGCGCTGAAACGTTCGCTTCGCCCTTGCATGCTTGCTACACGCTCTTGGCGGTGCTTCTTCGGAAAATCTTCGTCTATGAATGGTATACAGTGTATATGCTTTGCATCATGCGGAATCGACGCGCCGAAGATAAACGAACAGACGTGTTCCGTGTTTCTGCCGCATGATATGAGGACGTCTGAAGCGCGTTTCACGTACGACGCCTCTAACCATGCGCCATTTGTTTCTTTCGACGACTGTGTGTTATGTTGTAGGCAAAGTAAGGCGTAACAACGCTGCTCTTACACTCTGGGTATTGATCCACGTAACATCGCGAATATTCTTTCTTCTTCATCATCATCATCATCATCATTCGTTTGTTCATTCATTCATTCATTCATTCATTCATTCATTCATTCATCTGGTCGCTGGAACTCTTTCCGAAATGCATCTATCTACAGTATACGGGGAAGTCCCAGCTCCTTCCATTTCCTGTTATCTGCTTTGTGTTTGTGAGATCCGTCTTCTTTTTTTTTTCCCCCGAAAGCGCTGGAAGTTCGTGCCACAAATGCAACTATATATTATATAGCACAACTTTCTGCCCCAAGTATGCGGGCTTGTTCTTTTGCCGAACTATTCCTTGTTAACGATATACCAACGTACTGTTTGTTGTTTGACTCCTGAGGCACGGCCGCTCAATATTTCGGCCATGCCTGACGTGATCGCAATAATCGAGGAAGCGTTTCTCTTGGCCTGGTTTTTCGTCCATACGCCGAAGGCGAAGAGGGTCTTCTTCCACATCGTTACACGTGGAAGCGACCTGTCGTGTCTTCGTGAATATTTCGGGCATATGCAACGGGAAGGTCCGCATGAAGTGATCAATGTCTCCGACAACCTTGAGCACACTGCCGGTGAGCAGGTGCACGACCTGTCAATATACGTGAAGCGATCGCCCGGCGAGAGAAAGCACATCTCTTTTCACGAACCCCAACACGGCTAACTTGGGCCCACATTTGCCCATATGCTTGTCCAGGACTCACTGTTTGTCTTGTCACAGGCTTCCTGTCACACTTGTCTCGTCGCACTCTTGTCCAGAACTCGATGTTGACTATGACAGGCGGACCATCTGGAACATTTACTCGTGCGCGCCGATAAGGTTAAACACGTTGCAAGTTTGTTGTTCTTCCTGTGCAACAATACTGTGCAACTATACTATACTGTTGTTGAGAAACAATGCCGCACCGTTCATTATGCCTCGGCTATAGACTCGATGATCGGCCTTTTGCGGAAAAAAAATAACTTGGAAATATGCACTCGCAGCTCGTGAACGCAGGAAGTGGTACGAGTCCTTCCTAAATATTCGAAGGCGACCGACCGACTGTGGACACACTTTACGACTCCTCTTGATCGTATAGATTCATGCTTGCTATTCCTTTTATCCACTTATTCTTACCCCCGAGTTTAGGGTAGCTACCAGGAGCAAGTCCAGTTGACCTACTTATCTTCTTTTCTTAAATTATTCTCCCTTCCACTCTCTCTGTCTCTCGTCCACTCTCGTCATGTCCCGTGTAATCTGGTAGACATACAGCCTGGACAGTTTACCTTCTTCGTCTAGTTTCCTGTGGCACTTAAGAGTGTGACCCTCACTCGTTCCTTATATGGATTTCCGATGTAATAGGGATTTCTGAACGGCCGTTCCGTTAGAGGGTAGAATGAGTGTAGCTGTATACAAGCACGTTGGTCGAGGCATCGACTACAGTCGTTCTCCTTCCTGCTTTATTTTTTTTTATCCCCCACCCGCTCTGTAATCTGTTTTACAAAGAGATAGATTCATGACTCATAGTTCTGGCACTGACTGGTCCTTTACCGCAACTACAGACTGTGACCACTGTAGCAAACGGAATATTAGAATGCGTCACAGAAACGGGAGTTGTGACAGAAAGGTTCCTCTGCTGCAGTGATCTGCTGTCGAGTGCAGCGTAACGACGTTTGAAGACAGTTAGTGCAGGTTAAGTATGGCCCGCGTTGACTAACTGTTATACCTTGTCGTCTATCCGATGAATGAGCTATCTACTATAGTTTCTTTTTCACTGTTCGCGGCAGTCGGCATTCGCGGTATACAGGTCGACCTCCGTTTCTCGGAAAGAGGAAGAACAAGGGGGTGAGAGGGCCGATCGATTGTTCCGGCGTCCCGGTGCGACGCTCTTGTTGCACGCGCTGTGTACGTTGTTTGTTTGCGCGCGGCAGCGGGCCAAGCAGGTTAATTCGGGCGTCGTCGTCCTCCCGTCCGCTGGCCAGGGCCGGCTTCTTCCGTGACGGCCCGACCTTGGGCTCTCCGGCGGCGGCGGCGACCCGGGCTCGGGCCACCTGGTTTCTGGGTCGCGACCCGCTTTCCCGGCCTCGGCGCCCCTGGCTTCGCATCGACCGGCCCGTGCTGTGCGGCCGGTTTCGGGAGCCGCGTTGGGCGCCCGGTCCGATAGCGCGCGGCCTAAAGAAAGAACGCTAAGGGAGAGAAATTCGGTCGCAGAACTGCTGACTGTACGCGCACGCCGAGTGCGTACGCACATTTCCGCCGCAGCTGGTCGCGCTTCCCGATAACGGTGTGCGCTTCCGTTTGTTGCTGGTTGCCCGTACATTTGCAGCTTTGTTACTTTATTGATTAGTTTGGACGAAACTGATTTCACTCTTTGACTGTCACTGACTTCTCTATACCAACAATACGTACCTCAAAGATCGCAGGTTGGATACGAGAGGCGAGACGTGGAAAAATGATGCGGCAATAAAAGCAACTTTCCTACTCGTTTCTAATTAACGAGAGATTAATTGGGCCCGGCAGACGCGCGTTCTATGCCGGCCGCGGCGATCGCGTTTCGATTTAGGCGAAATGGTTTAGAGGCCCGTGCACTTAGATTTTAGCAGGCGCACGGTAAAGAACCCCACGTGGTTCATTGCACGGAGTGCAATGAACTGGGAGACATTGACCACTACATCTGGTCCTGCAAACGCTTTTGCACTCGGAGAGAAAAGCACTCATGGACAACATGCAAAAAAAGAGGGTTTCCACATGGGAGCACTGAAGAAATTATATATCCGGAAGGTACACGGTCGGTTCGCAAGAAGGTGTCAGCTCTGCTTGTAGCGTTTCTTCAAGAGACAGGATTGAGTGACACGTGGTGACTAATGCGACATGGACAGAGACGCTCGGGCGGAGCAATTGCCGGCCAGGCCTGCCAGGCTAACACCGCCTGTAGCCACAACACTACTACTACTACTACTAACCCCACGTGGTCGAAATTTCCGGAGTGCTATGCACTACGACGGGCGTCATAATCATACCCGAGCTATGGCACATGACAGCTCTGCTATTATTATTATGGATTAATTATGTCGTTTAAGTTATCACACTAGCAGTGCGCACAGGGTTATGAGGGGCGTCGTAATGGAAGGCTGCGTATTCACCAACACACGGCAACATCTGCGTCCTTCTCACCACCGTTATTTGTTATTTGCGAGAGGTGCTACGACTGGAGAGGTAGTTTTTAGACCTATGCAGCTTTTAACAGATGTGTTTTTAGCCCGAATACGCTTAAAGGAAACAGCGTTTTACACCTTAGGTTCCACATTAAAGGGCACATTGAAGCGCACACACACACACACACACACACACACACACACACACACACACACACACACACACACACACATATATATATATATATATATATATATATATATATATATATATATATATATACACTATTACTTCCTACTGATATCACATATAGATACATATGCTCAAAAGGGCATAAGCTTTACAGTCCTTTTCCCCGTCAGCTTCTTCATGCGCCGCATTGACGTTTCTGCTGCTTTAGCACGTTCGATGAGCAGATGGCCGTGACTGAGAATCTGGCTACTGGCTGAATATGAGCGCAGCCTCCGTTCTATAGCGGACGTGCTAAACATATTAATACATTCTAGGAAAGTATAACTTACAAGTTTACTATCGGCAAAAATATGGTGGCAGAAAGCATGGGTCGTTCAAGATGTTGCGCTGTTTGTACTGTGTTCACCTTATGAGCGAGAGCATGTGTCGGCTTCAGCGGCCATACCCGTCAAGAAGAAGAAGAAGAAGGTAGCATTTAATGAGAGGAAAGGAGGATATGTCGGCCTGGAGAGTGAGTCTCTGGCTTGCTACTCCTCACAGGGGTAAGGGGAAAAGTTATAGAGATCATACCCGTCAAGTATCGTGAAAATGGGCTTAAGCGAGGAACAAAACTGTGCACGAAGGCTGGACAAATCAGGGGCTGAATTCACAGTGTCACCAGTTCGTGATGAGCGCTGAAATGTTGCCCTATACGAATAAGTCCTGCTCGAGACTTTCTTTTTGTAAGTGCAGGTGATAGCTGTTACTGTTAACATGACCATGTGGGGCTCACTGTTACGTTTTCGGTCTTTCTAAGCGCAGTGGCTATTTGCACTTTGTCCTGTAAACACGTGCTGTTACTATCGTTCTTGAAGCGCGTTCTCACAAGGAGTCGGAGACAAACATTCGCACTGCTTCTTTCTCCCGAGAATGACAGAGGGTCGTTGCGCTGACCTACTCACCTTGCCGAATACTCTAGTTGTTCGTTACCTTTGCTGGAAAGTTGGCTCAGAGAGAGAAAGAGAGAGAGAAAGAGTGGCTCGGCAGGAAATCAGAGTTGACCACGGACCTCGTTTCGACCGCGGTCGCATTTATCCAGCCGAGAAGTCAGGTGGCTGGTGACCATTACAGGGATACAAGACGTGAGGGCGCCTTTCAGGGCCCCAGTGACTTGGCGAATACCAGGAACGTTCCTTTTATTATGTCACACTGGGTTTTTGTCTTCCTCTTTCGCGTCGATGTCCTTTAGTAAATGTGGCTGTGTCGATGCTGTTGTTGGTAGTGTTCTGTTTTACAAATTTATGTTTTTAATTAATCCCCCGCGGTAATGGCTTACTTTGGTGCTATAGGTATTTGTAATAAATAAATAAATAAATAAATAAATAAATAAATAAATAAATAAATACAGCTCCCGCACACAGCAGAACACATGCGATTCGCTTCCTGCTTTTTGCATGCGCGAGCGATGTTCGCGAGCAATGAAAGAGCAACGCTAAAGTCACTAAAGTGACTTTAGTGCTAAAGTGACAACGTGACAAAGTGACAACGTGCTAAAGTCACTAAAGTGACTTTAGCACGTTGCCAAAGAACACGTTGCCAGTCTTTAGACTGGCAACGTGTTTTTTGAAAACTCAACTATATTGTTGCTATACTCCTTTGGAAGAAAATTGCCGATTGTGACGTTCCTAAGACAAAACCAAAGCCTGAAGGACAAACGTAGGCACGATCCCCATATGGAGCACTGCAAGTATACTTTACAGAGCAATATACTTATTTCTTTCATTAGTTTTTGCACGATTTCATGTCTTTCTTTTCCTTGTATGCCAGAAAATTGAGCTAGATGAAAATGATTCTAGCGTTGAAGATTTGACGAGTTGGGATTGCATGCTCAAACCTATTATACACTGGGCAAAGCGTATATGAACGAACGGACAACGGGCCATGAAAACACCTCTCCTTGCCTTAATTTTATTTCTTTTTTCTTTAATTATTCGCCGCGTTGTAACAAGTTAGGAAATCTGCGTTATATCGTATAGATGAAATGGGCTCTAATTCTATATTCCTGTCCCTAGAATCGTCTGGGGTCGAATTCACAAAGCTTCCATACGAGAGGAAACCGGAGGATCGACAGTCAATCCAAAACAGCGTATAACATTTCGGGTTCGGCACCCCTTGCCTGACAGACAGCCGCGATGAAAGAGCCTGTGCTCCGGACGGTGCAATTGATTTGGAAACCCCATAAGGGGCGTCCTCCGGCCATTTCTTGACCGCTGAATGGGGCCGTCTTACGCATTCGTCGAACGCGGAAGTGCCAATAGACGACCCTCTGTGTTTGTAAACAGCGAAAGCGCTTATAGTATATACGTACATACAAAACCGGCGGCGCGGGCGAGAAGGCCTTCGCCGTTGCTCGCACAGGAACCGCCACGTGCCGGGGAGATGCCCTTCGCCCATGCAGCGCGACGCGCGGTCGCGCGCCGCTGTCCTTCGGGTCCGCCTCCGGGGCGCGCGACCTACTTCCGCCTCCTCCTTATCTCGCATTGCCTCAGGAGAAGGCTCTCCTCGTGGCCATTATTTATGGCGGCGTAAAAATAAAAGGCCTCGCCTCGAGACCTGGACAGCCTGAATTAAGAACGCCGGCCCTCGAACCCGGGAGCGAAACGAGAGCCGCGGCTGCGCCGCCTTAGGAGTCCATAAACGCGTGAAATATACATACGGCACAGTGTGTAAGAACTTTCGGCGAGACTGTCCCTATATAGACTCTGCATAACATCCTCTTGGCTTTCGCAGTGAGCGAGAGCAGCTGCCTTCGGAAGAGGGTTCTGCGTGTATCATGCGCTGCGAATGTTAATAATAATTGATGGGGGTCTTATGTGGCGAAAACCACGATATGACGATGAAATCGCGCCCTGTAGTGGGGTGCTCCGGAAATTTCGACCGCCTCAGAGGTTCTTTAATGTGCGCTTCACGGGCCTCTGCAGCATTTCGCCTCCATAGAGACGGGGTCGCGCATCTCGGCCGGGATCGATCCCGCGTCAGCAGCGCCGAGCACCGTAACCACTGGGCCACTGTGGCGACCGCTACCAGTTATTATTATTATTATTATTATTATTATTATTATTATTATTATTATTATTATTATTATTATTATTATTATTATTATTATTGCTTGATTTGTGAACATATACGCGCAAGAACATGCATGGAGGAAATATAGAAAGCAGGCTGGCTGACGACTGCCACCAGAGGGGAATAACGCCTGCCCACTCTTTCGGGAAGGTGCGCATGCTAACGTAAACATCGCGAAAATGGGACAGAGATGAAGGAACGCAGGCACTGACGTCCTGTGTTCACGACGGGGACGATATGCAGGAGCGTTTGCCCGGCATTCCTCTTCAAGTTTCACGTTAATATCTTTAGGTGCGCGTGAAAGAATCATGTGGCCGAGATTACTCGGTGTCCTCCGGTATGCAGGGCATGCCTGTAAGTTCGGTCATCTGCATGCGTCGTCTTGGTTTAACCAAGAGCCCATGCCGTCATAACTGTGGCGTGTGAGAAACGACAGAACACATCGCGTTCGAATTCCCGGCATACAGAGACGAGGAGTTATCCGCGCAGTAAAATGTGCCCAGTTTTCCAAGCGCCAACACATCTCGGGGAAAATACTTGGTCCTGCTTCTTCCTCTTCCATGTCAAAGTGCGAAATCTCTGTTCATGTTTTTTTGAAGACGTTAACTTAATCGATGAGGTTTGAAACGGCCTACATTGCAACCGATAAGTTCATCTCACCTGTACATACAACGACCGTATGCTTTCCCCCTTTTTTTCCTTCTTTTTCCCTTGTCCTTCACTATGCTTCTCCTATATAGGGCCTTTCTGTCCTCTATGCAGAGTAGCATGTAGGGCGCCTATTTCTTCTACGCCGACCTAATTCTCTGCACTCCGACAAAAACTATCTCATTCCCTCTTTCAGCCATGTCTGCTCATCGCTCCAATAGGAGTAGATCTTAGCTACCAGGTTGACCAATAAGGAGAGTCAGGGACTCAGGAAGGACAGGTGCGATAGCGTACAGCAAAATCTTGTACTATACTGTCCAGGGTCCGTATATTCAGAAGAATATCCTAAGCTAAAAATATTCTTGAGGGAACATTTCATCTAATATTGATGCCGGACACACAATCAACGAAGCAGGCCATGCAGCCGATAGGTCTCTGGAATAACAACCATCAGCGTCACGGAAAGTGTTGCAGGGAGCGTTTCTTGTATAAGCCGCGTCACACATGCGGATCCGGAGTGCGTCACGACCAAGCCGTCGCGCCTCCCGCAGCCCCTTTCGGAAGCCGAACGACGTGAAAGATTCAGAGGACTGTCGGCATCCGTGTTTTTGTTTCCGCGCTCGCCGCTTCTGCTTCCGGCGGTGACGGCCAGGGTGCAGTCAGACACGGAAGTGTTGTTGCCCATGTCGTCGAGGTTCTAGCTGCGCGCGTCAGGGTCGCTTATCGCGTGCCCACTCGTGGCCCCCTTGCATGCACAGTGTGTGCGGCGACGAAGGGGGGGCGGCGACTGTTCCGGGCAGGCGAACCGGAAACGGACCGCCTTCGCCGGAAGTACATGTCCCACGTCCCTGCGACGCTGGCGCATTGCGTCGGTGACGCCCACTTGTAGTACGCGTAAATATGCGTCCAGTGCCTATATACCTTCGAGGAAAAAAAAACAAAGTTAGGAGGGATCGTATTGTGCAGCGGGATCTGAAGCCACGTGACCCCCGAGTCGGCGCGCACGTGCATTGCCGATGAAGATACGTCAGCGCAGCGAAGCGTACACGGTCAGTGTATCAAGGGTCACGAGCTTCCGATACCGCGAGAGAAAAAGCGAATGGAATGACTTAACGGAGAGTATCCGCTCGGCTAGGCTGGCTGCGTGACATATCATCACCATAGTTTATATCTTCCTCCATGAGCGCATGCGCGTAGATATGCGTCACATGCGTATGCCACAGTGCAGGTCCGAACGAGAGAGCCACGGGCCAATAAATCTCGTCCAATCCCCATCCCACACTTCTCCCAGCACTACTCTTGCAAGTGCGTGAACTGAGTGACGTTACTGTAAATTACCCCACCCGCGTGGTTGTGCGATAACGACCAGCAGCCACCGTATTTTCTTTCTTTCTTTTTTTTTTCATACTATGCATCCTTCTTGGTCTTCTTCAGTGGCTTTTACGAAACCACACCCTCTCTATATCGCCACTCGATCGGACACCCTGTGCGAAGTGCGATAAAGAGACGAATAAGTGAGAATAAATGGGCCCTTGATTCCATTCATCTTATAGCATCGCAAAACGTGACAGGCAAATTGGACGGCATTCAAACAGCGAGAAACTTCGCGACCCCGTGGTGGGACTTATAAGCAACCACTTTGCAATGTGTGACCGCTGTTACAGTCTTAAAGCGTCATTGACCAGAACGCTGCAGCAGGGTGCGTTTATACGCTACGCATACAGTTAGGTCTCTGGTTCGATACCTTGTTGTTTTTGCGAAAACGTTTGCCCATTCGGAACGGAATTTCACCGCTATAATATATGTGAGGCAAGGGTGACCGACATAAAATACACGAGGCGAATGTCGCCTTGCGGTTTGACGAGCTGTAGCCTCTCCTGAAAGACGGTGTCGACGATAAATGGAAAGCGATAAGCTACTCGCAGGGCGAGATGCACGAATACGTAACGATTCGCTTCTACTCGTTTTCCTATCATCCACCGCTCATGACCGGGCGATCTTGATAACGCAAAATCAGTGCAGCGTCGCTATCGCCGACGTTCCTTTCTTTCTCTCAGGCCTTTTCTCTTCTATTGACTAAAATTTTATCCCCGTGCATGCGGCATTCTAGGCCAGGACAAACGCCTTTCCAGAGCGGTGTTTGCCTGGTCGTGGTCCCGAGTCATGACGGACTAATACTAGAACAGCCTCATCTCGCTGACGGCAATCTCCCTTCCACGCTGTTACGTTTGGCGTGCAAGATAAGCCGAAGAGGGAAGTCGCCGACTCTTTGAGCTCCGCGTCAGCGCAGATTGGAAGCATCTGCGTTCAGCCGAGGCGCCGCGGGGGTGACGGGAAAAACATCAGTTCCCAAGCCTAAAGGGTGGTCCTTTATTGACAAGAGCCCGCATATACGCTTGGCCATTAGGCCGAAGAGGCGACCCTGTCCTGCACACCTGAAAGCGGCTCGTCGTTTCCGGTATGGAAACGGATGCAGGCGAGTGCCCACCTTCTCAGCATCGGACCACAAATTTTTCACAGCTGGAAATGTCTCCGCACGTGCGTCATCACGGTGATGCTTAGGGAGAGCGCCAGACAAAGGACTGCGCGTGACGTGATCCGCAAGACTCCCGGGACCTTCTGTGGTGCCAGCCATGGCCATTTCAAGGACGTTCGACCTGGACAGTGTTCTTCCTCTCCCTCCTTCTTCGCCCAGGAACCAATGGGGAAAGAACACAGCGATCAAAAAGCGCGAGACCGGGAGAACCCTCTTGCGAGTCGGGAGTCTTGCGGAAGCAAGCTCCCCGTGTTTATATGCAAATAAAACCCCAGTTTTAGCCGTTACTCGCGTCCTCGATCCTCACTCGGCATGTTGTCGTTCCCGAGTGGGACGGCTGGTGGTAGCGGAAGGCGGCAGTGACCCCCCGCACTTAACAACGTGCTGGTTGCGCTGTTTTTGTCAGGAATTTCTTCACTAATAATAATTTCTCTGGGTTGACGCTCCGATACCGCGATATGATTATGAGAGACGCCGTAGTGGAGGGCTCCGGAAATTTCAACGATCTGGGTTTCTTTGACGTTTCGTCTCCATCGAAATGCAGCCGCCGCGGCCGGGATTTGATTCCGTGACCTTCGGATCAGCAGGCGAGTGCCATAGCCACTAGACCACCGTCGGGGGAAGGCACGAACTTCAATAACGGGATGTTTGGTACTCTTCTTCTTCAGTATAATATGATGAGGCTATTTCTTTGTCGTTTTGTCTTTTCTTTTTTTTCCTTACTACACAAATGAGTATACAAGAGCGTTGAAGATATATACGTAAGCTGGACACATATTCGCCAGAATGTGCAGACTTTGTAATTCTTCGCTAGGGAAAATGTCCGCCAGTACCAAAGCTGGCTAGTGCCAAACAGCCCATTAAAAAAAAAAAAAGGCAAGAAAAGAAGCGCTTTGTGAAGTTGGCTCCGTGACAGTACAATTGTCGCAGCAAGTAAGCACACCATACGGTCGGTGCATAAACAAAGCAAAACATTGCAACAGCGGTAGCAAATGGCCATAATACAGTCAGCGCAACCTTATAGTAACTAAACACAGTCAGTCATTTCGTAACCATGTCCTACAGTCGGCGCAGAAAGAAAGTAGACCACATACGGTTTCCGCGCATATACAGGCTGTTTGCTAATAAGGAGCTTTAGCAGCGGCGGCTTACCGTACGGTAAGTACGGTAATGCTGTACCGTCGTTGTCGGCACGTAGAAAATTTAGTTTATTAGGACTTTACCAGCAAGTTTTATCATCTGACCACGTTACCGTGCTCACCGCTCAACTATTGCAGGCCTTTCCGACTAAAATAGCCCCGTGCCGACCATGACGGTATATTACCGTCATTACTGTACGGTAAGCCGGCGGCGCTGAAACTCCCTATTACCGTCATGGCGGTAAGCTGGCGCTGTTAAAACTCCCTATTAGGGAGTTTTATAGCACCGCCGGCTTACCGTGCGGTAATGATGGTAATTAATGCCGTACGGTCATGGTCAGAACGTGGCTATTTTAGTCGGAAGGACCTGCACTAGTTGCTCGGTGAGTATGGAAACGTCGTCAGATGATAAAACTTGGTGGTAAAGCCCTCAGAAGCTACATTGTCTACGTGCCAAGTACGACTGTACGGCTCACCGTACTTTCCGTACGGTAAGCCACCGCTGCTAAAACTCCATAATGTTGGTTAAATGTTTGCTGCTGCTTCCATGCATTCATTAAAATAATGGAACTCGTAATAACGATTTCACACTGCAAGTGTGACAGTTCCCCTGGGGATATTCAGCTATACATTTAATACCCGCCTTTCACCACCGCAACCTGTGGAGCGCAGAGGGGGATACCTCCGCGCGAGCGTAACCGCCCGGCAACCGCGGAGCGTCGTTTAGGCGTAGGTGGATGCCGCCGAATCGCTGCGAGACGCATCGATTCGCTCGAAAATTTCTCGTTTGTCGCCGGAGCACGCGTCTTCCTACGAGTCGAGTATATACGGCGCGCACTTGTGGATTTCGCCGATCGGAGCTGTAATCGAGAGCTTTCGGGCATGTTCGCAGTGTCAGGCAGCGTTTATTGTGGCGCAATTCACACACTGACTCTGACACGCGACGAACACGGAAGAAAAATAAGAAAAACGGAATGGAAAGCGCTTAGGTTTCAGAAGCGGTTATTTATGCGTGCTCTGGTAAAATGTCCATTGTCACTGTCGAAGATATATATATATTTAGTTGAGTGTTCGAAGCATGCGTTAAGAGTCTACACGGTGTAGACGTGCTGTGTCGACGTTTATTCGTTATCCTGACGGATTTGACACGCGTTTTCTCACATTACATGCGGGATAGGTAGCACATTAGATGTCGGATAAGGCATTACATGTCGTATAAGAGGTGTCACTCTTTCCAGAAAGTACGTGCACAATTTAGCGCTAGTCGTCCTGCTGCCCTTCTTAATCCGCGTAATATAGTCCCCGACGTATACGTTTAAGTATCATTCTATTGACTCAGGACCAACAGAATAAACAGAATAAGAATACGGTACCAGCCCCTTTCTTAGCGGCAGGTGCAGGTGGAACGATCTCGCGCGCGATCCCACGTGTGCACGACTGGACGGACAAATGACCGTAACCGACACGTTTGTAACAGGTTTCAACGGGAGATGGAAGCAGCCACGTCTTTCGAAATCTCATCACGTCGTATATGGGACGCCGCGGGGGTGGCCATGTTTCTCTCGTTTCATACATGTGCGTAAAACGGCGTCGCAAGCCAGTGCCGGCTCCGCTTCCTTTTGCTTCGCAATTACGAGTGGACGTAAGAGTTCCTTTCTGCTTTGTGAATTGACATGTTTCGTTAAGAGCTCGAAGCGACAACGCCCGAGAAAGAGTCAAGGTTGCGGATAATCAGCGAACCGGTGTATAAAGGGCATAGCGCACACACACACGCACACATGAAAAACTAAGGGAAGAAGCGAGCGGTTGGCTGATCTCAGACTGATGACACCGTTAGTGGAAAACGGGGAGAGCCAGACGAATCGCTCTCCAATGTACGACTACCCACGTTTGCCTCATGAAGTATTTATTCTCTTTAATTACGCAATCGACCTTCTACTATCGCACACTCTAGGTGTAACTGTGCATGTATCTCCCATTTAAGTAATTACTTTTGGCATCGTTACTGTGGTGTTTGGTGCAATGCGGAGCACCAGCGCGCGCCGTTCGGTCTTTTTCAATCATGTTCACGAGCTGCGGGTCCGGCACGTCCCTTCCTTGGACTCCCCTTTACCCCTGCTCACGTTCCTTTCCTAGCAGGTCGTTGTCGAGGATTAGTACAACGGCGGCAGAAACCGATAGAAAGGAGACAGGCGGTTCCTATCTCCTCTTTTTCTTTTTCCTCCAGCGGACGCAGCGCGCGCAACGAGCCGCGGCTCGAGCTCCGCGCGCTCGAGAGCGAGAGAGAGAGAGTGGCGAGAGAGCGAGCACGGCGGCAGCGACGCGCGTGCGCCGTAGCTCCAAGGCCCCTCGGCCGTTGCCCCAGTGTTTGCCGGCGACCGGAGCGCCCTTGAACCTGCGGGGAAGCGCGCGCCGCCGCCGCGGACCGGCCCGCCGCTTCTCTTCTCGCCGTTATATTCCGCCTCCGCTGCTTGCTTGCTTGCTGCTGCGATGCCGCTGCGTCGAGACTCTCTTCGTCTTGCGGACCTCCCCCTTCCCCCCTTCTTTCTCACTCGATGGGGCCGCCCGCGGAACTTGAGAGATCACCCGCTGTCTTACGGCCGGCTTTTAGAATTATGGAATCAATAAAGATCCGAACATTCCTATCGTCCCTGCAGGTGAAATGTTGTGCGTGGCTCGGTGTGCCGCTGCCGAGTGCGAAGCCGCGAGTTCGATTCCTGTCCAGGGATATACAGACACGACCCCCCCCCCCCCCAACATCTCCCCCTCTAGATGAATCCCCCGCTCCCCCCTTCCCCCACCCCTGTTACCCCCCGAAAAAAAAAAAAAAGTTGCAACTAACCTATAACTTCGTATCCACAGCCCACCGCGTACCCCTCCGTCCGGTGTACGCGGCTCAAGATCGGCTCAAGTACGCGGCTCAAAATCGAAATCATAGACCCCTGTTCATTCCCGCGGCGACTGCATTCCTGTAGGGGCAGAATGTATACTAGAGCGTGATATTCGGGAATTGGTTTGTGCCTAGTTGGTTCGTAATTTAATCGCGGGTTGAACAGCTCTCAGGAACACGGACACGGGAGCTGGCACTCTGCGTTCGTCCTGTATACGTGTCCCTTCTTTGTCCGTGTTTTCTTCGCGTTGACCGGTCTATATTTCCGATTGGTTGCACTTGGATATTGAGCTCCTTAACATTTTTAACGCACAATTTTTAATTCCTTCTCGGTATCGTTGCTATGCGCGCGACACTGAGGGATGTACTCCTCGTGTGAGAACGCACGCGCAATACTCAGTGTTGGCCTAAGCACTGCGCCGTTAGAAAATTGAATCCGGCCACCTGTGCTGTAAGCGTTAAATGAATAAAGAGCGCACAAACGTACTGCTGAGCTTCGAACGTGAAGCCTCTGTAACGGGTCATGCTTAGGCCTATTTTCATTACCCACTTCCTCAATTAACTTTAGGCCTCTACTGTCATTTGAATATATATTATTCTGACATGATCTGTCAGTGCACTACATTGGGCAGTTGTGACAGAGTTGGCTGAGATCTGTCGGTGAGTGGCATTCGCGAAGCGGACGACGGGAGGAATTCAGTGGCAACCTTAGGGAAATAAAAGAAAGAGAAAGAAAACGAGTTCGTGCGCGGTATTTACGAATCTATCCTCCTCAGCAGTTCCCTAGAGAAAAAATGTCCTCCAATTCTTTCAATTAGCGAACGTCGCCTACAAACGTCTTTCAATATACATCCATGTACGTAGTACATCTGGGCGGGCGTAACCAGGATATAATTTCCGTGGGTACGAGCGAGGAGGAGGCCCCGGGGAGGGGGGTGGGTGGGTGGGGGAGGGGAATTGGGGGTTTGCGCCAGTTCCACCTCACCTCCCCCCCCCCCTCCTTCACCCCGGCCATCTTTTCTCCCTGGCTACGCCAATGCCCAGGGCGTCTTTTAACTTCGTCTGCATCGTGCTGTGCGTAATAATTAACACGCCTGCGCAGTTCTTTATAGTCGGGTCTCGTCTTCGCATTAATTACGTGATCCGCGGCGACACGTCGAGGGTGAGTGTTCGAGTATATATACCGTACGGCAGAAACGTGCGCCACAGATGACGTAAGTTCCGTTGGATATTTTAGCGGTATAAGTTTGGTAAGAGACGAAACTCCGCGCGAAGAACTAAGAAAAAGAAAAGAAAAAAGAAAAGAAGTTTTCGATTAGAGAAAACGGTGAAACGAGCCGAAGTGAGACCAGTATCGCTACGTGCAGGCAGATCCTGTATAAGTGCGTATATGTCCACACCGAGCGAGGAGAGCCCGCGTGATAACGCGTGCTGGCCGTTGTGTCAGAGGAAACTTGTTACTGCTGCGTAGCGGAAGGGAGCGAGCCCTTTTTATCTCGGTTAGTTCGCACACGTATATACGGGGACGCCCGTAGATTGCTTCAGTGCATATCGCGCTGCAGTGCCCTTTGTCAGTCTCTCTTTCCACAATGATTCGTTCCTTGTTGCGTCGTGTAATATCATATACGCAATCGCATACCAGTGCCTGCTGTCAGACGTTATCAGTCTGTATGCAAGTTCGTTATGGTGACACCTGTCGTGGTACTTAGCGGCTGCGGTGTTGTGTTGCTTGGCGGAGCTTATCCAGAATTTCAATTTGGGGATGGGCGGGGGGGGGGGGGTGCAATGGTCCCTGTTCTTTGGCGAGAACGGGGGGGTTCGATCCCGGCCGCGGCGTTGGCCTTATTTCGTAATGCAAAAACGCACCGTATTTTCAGGGTGCACCCTGAGTTGCCGGAATTCTTCTTGTTGATAAGGTCTCTCTGCTGTTGTGCAGCTGGCTTCGGTAATGATGTGCCCAGCATCACTATCATAGTGAAGCACTCACTCACTCACTCACTCACTCACTCACTCACTCACTCACTCACTCACTCACTCTCGGCTGAAATGCTCTCTTCGCGAACAATTCTAGCGTAATGCGTTTTTATGAGTAGAGGACCCATATGGTCAAAATTAATCGTCGTAATCATATCGTAGTGTTGTCACGTGACTCCCCAGAAATTTTAAACGCAAGTGAGTGAGTATGATGATGATGTCTCGAGATGTGTCATATAATGATTGTAGGAAATCGGGCGAGATTTCTATATATTTAGGGCCACTCATTGCGCATTTGCAAAGCTGGAATTTCATATTTGTAAGCAATCTGAAGGGAGGACAGACAGGTGTATACGTATCCGCCCACTCACCTGGCTTCATTCACTAAGACGTCTTCGATATAAAGGCATCACTGATACACTGATAAACGTAGCGGCGGTGATTCCTTCGACACGCTACGTGTGCCTGCGGCAAGAGTATTCGCGGCATTCGCGCACGTATGGGGGAGAGAGAAGGAAACAAAAAAAAATGGGACAGGACGCATCGCAAGCAGCGTAACCGCTCTGCGGTGCCGAACATCCGGCATGCCTCGGGCCGGCCGGAAGATGCGCCGCCGAAGCTTGTGGCGCGGCTGATGTCACGAGGCGGCCGACGACGACGACGACGAACCTTTAGCGTAGAACTTGGCATCACTGTCAGGTGTACGACGCCTTTGAATGGGGACACTGGCAGCAGTGAACCGGAGTTCTTACGCACGCGAGCTGTGCGTAAGCCGGGCAGCACGTGCTGATGCAACGTTTGCACAATAAGCATATGCAGTGTAGTTCGCATATTTCCAATGTGCCTGATTGTGCACTTGCAGATTCTGTCGCGAGAACGCGCGTGCATTCTGGAGTGCTGGTGTAATGCCTTCTTTCACTTTATGTCATTTCACATGGGGGCCCAGGAAGAGTGTAGAGGCGTTGACACATCCTTAAACACACACACACACACACACACACACACACACACACACACACACACACACACACACACACACACACACACACACACACACACACACACACACACACAATAACAGCAGCAATTATTATTATTATTATTATTATTATTATTAGACATTTTTTGTTCCCTCCCTTCCTTGTTTTCTTTCTTTAGTTGTGACGTCCAGGCACAATCTGCACGGGAACCGGAAAATAAAACGTATTTTCCAAAAACCGTATTAACCGTATCAAAATACATTACACCTACGTGGTGTTGGTCAGCGGGGAAAAACATATATATCCCGAAACACGTATTAGGCGTGCTGTACAAACGAAACTTCGCCTTTACAGTATTAATCCAAGATATTCGTTCCTTGCCGAGCTTGTCGCGGCACATGCATGACGTGACACTGTAATGGAAAAGAGGAAGCCGATGTTGAAGGATTGTTCTCAAGGTGTTATCGGGAAGGCGGCAGCCCGCATCATCGGCAGTGTTCAGGCATGTACAGCCGGTCGAGTAGTATCGCGGTTTCCGATATGCGTTCCAGCGAATGCTTCTCCATCGCTTCAAAACAAGCAGTGCTCAACGAAAAGTTCTAAGGGTGCTGCTATCTTTGTTGACTTTAGGTTACGGGGTTGCCTTGCGATCCGGCTGATTTCGCAGTATTAGCACTTCGTGTTGTTTTCGTATAAAGCCTGCAGCGCTCGTTATGTTCCGTTGGCCCAAGAAGTGACCACTCTTTATATCACATAGAAGGCCGGATGCACATTCACGCTGCACAATCATCATCATCAATGTCTACGCCCACTCCAGGGCAAGGAAAGGCTTCTCCCATAAATCTCCAATTATCCTGGTCCTGAGCTAGGTGCGGCCATGTTATTCGGCGTTCCAGCAACCGTTTTCCAGCAACCGTTTTGATCTCATTTGCCCCGTTTATATTCTGCCACCCCCCGTAACACTTGCCTTCTCTATAGAGATCCACTCTGTTACCCTTAATGACCAACGGATGTCTTGCCTTCGCATTGTACATGCCCTGTCCACGCCCATTTCTTCTTGATTTCTGATGTCATTCACACGTGTTTGTTCCTTGACCCACTGGGTAGGGATGGTCGATTAAATTTTTTAATCGATTAATCGATAATCGTTCGTCGATTTAGCCTTTCATCGATTAATCGCTTTCGTTGTCATGATTTAATCGATTAATCGACATTTTTTATAGTTGCTTGAAAAATGATGTCTTGTTGTATGAGAAGCGTTACTTGTGTTTGATATAGACACAAGTATTTATCTAGCGGCTGCGTGAAAATTCGCACTTTCGCCCACTGAACACAGGGAGCCCGTCGTCTTTGGATGTTGTCAAGGATGCAAGATTCCGTGGGTGGTCATGATCCACGGACAATTCGGCAGCAGGTCGTATTTTCTCGAGGTCTGCCTACTAGAGCGAACCGAAATTGGAGGCGCTTTCGGCGACCACACTGGTTGGAAAGTCGCACCGGAAATATGCAGTGTGGCCGAGGGTGAGGAAATTCCGAGAAAGGTAAAAAAGAAAAAAAGAGACGAGGACGAAAGGAAAGTTAAAGACGCTCGCTCTTGTAGGGACGGCAACAATTCTCGGTTTGTTCATTAGATATTGTGGAAGCCCTCGATAATGCTATAACTATATGAACTGACGTGATCTCTTCCTTGAAGTCACTCATGCGAGATTGCACAGCAACGTACTGGTCTCAAACAGGCCACCAGTGCAGGCATCTGCGGGAAACGGAGTGGCACGCGTTTTTCTTCCCGGCTAGAATAAACGGCAGCTGTGCCAGTATACTGCAAAGGTTTCACCTGATCGCCGACTTAACTCGGCGCTACTTAATCGCGCCTACAGCTCGAACTGTGAACGTTGTCTAATTATCAGAGATTAGAACACATAGTATTTCGCGACTGTTCTCCATTCGTGCCATAGCAGTAGACGGCGGCCTCTAGGCTGGCTGACATGGAAGTACAAGCAATAGATGAAAACTGTATTTCACTCGAAATAGGCGACCATACAGAATTGCCAAATGCTACAAGGTCATTTTTTCAATAGAAATGAAATGGATTCTAGACGTTCGGTATACCAATGCGCAAAGTTGCGGACTATGAAAAGCGACTATTAAACTTAAATGAAGTTAAAGTGGTTTCTTTCTATTACGGAACTATTAGACCTTTTTCATAATCCTCGAGTTCATTTGCCTGCACAGCATATTCGCTCAACTAATGGCGGCCCCTGTCACGTTTCAAGTGGAGGCGAGGTCCCAGTTACACGTGCTAGGGTTTGACTATTATGAGTGTTTATGTAAAGATAGCTGAGTCGACATTTTCGGCATCGTAGCACGCTGTTTTGCAGAAGTTAATAGCTGCCATAACTTAGGCTAACTGCATTGCAGGGAAGCTAGCATTACAGTTATCAAAGGGCATACAGGCGCTAAGGCGGACAGCTGGGCTAGGTGGCACCAAGCGTAATGAAATATGACTACTAGCGTCCATATCCCATTTGGACAAGCGGTCATGTCTTATTAGACATTTTTAGTTTATCGGGCTTAGCGTAATAGCGTAGTTATCGGAATAGTGGAATGGAAGTGCGCATGCGCAGTACCGTAAACGGCCGATACCGTTTACCGTGCCCACGGTATTTCGCAGACTTAACGTTACCGTGTTTGCGTGGTTATCGTAGTTTACGTAAAACATGGCGGCGGTTTCGGACGCCCGCTTCGATCTGAATTTCGCGTTGCTGTGGCAGAATTAACTTCGTTCGCAGCAAACGACTGTGCAAAATGGCTTCGCTTGCCTTCAGGTAGCTTCGACGACGTAGTATTAGGGATAACTTAGACGAATTTTCGAGATCGCTTCCCATTTCGAACGTTGCTAGGCCTAGCGAGAGAGCATCTGTTTACGTTTCTGCAACATGTCAATTTATGCTCTTGGTGCTTGGTTCGTATATATTATTTCTCTTTATATTCGAAAAGTTAGAATGCCGCTGCACGCGGGAGTGTACGTGAACTTTTCAAGCTTTTTTTTATTTTCACCTTTTTAACGCATGTATCCTTCGCTAGATGGCGCCACAATCACAGCTATCGGTTGCCTGAGAACCCGAAGTTACAGAGCGAAATTCAATAAAGAAGGGGATACATGTACGTGCTGTGGAAAAGCTAGGGAAACGACAGACCATATTTTGATTGAATGTACAGATGTCCACCCAGGTGTAGCTGTGGACACTACCCTACAGGAGGCCATGGGTTTCAGGAGCAACAGGGGAAAGCTGAACATGCCGGCGATATATATAAGTAAAAGGCGCTTAGAGCATTGGTGGCGCAAAAGTATGGAGCAAACAAAAGCGCAAGGTAGTTCGGGTAAGATTGTTACATCACAGCAGAACGATAATAGATAAAATAAATAGACGAGGAAAAAATTAGTTGTGAAAATATGTGTGATTCGGGAAAAGAAATGGTTATAAACGAAAAAGAAATACAGCTAGAGCTTGGTGGCCCGGCCACCGCCCCGTTATAAAGGGGAAGCTCCTAATATCCATCCATCCATCGGGCCGTAAATGCTTCTCCGATCAACTAAAGCTCGTTTCTGCAACGAATGTTTGCGGTACGGTAACGCTATTCCCATAGGCCCGCTATCATGCTAACGCGCTAAACTAAAAATGTCTATTATGTATGATACGGATCACTCAGTCTTATCCCAATCATCATGCTTCATCGCTCTTTTCCCCTGTTGCGTTGTCCCCAAAGTAGAGTGCAAGGCCGGGGCGTACTGGATCAGGCCACCCTCTCTACCTTCCAATAGATTATCTCTCTTTTTTTCATTGGTGAAATTCGCTAAGGAGTAAAATACAACGGCAATAAGAACTGAACCAGTCAAGAAATAAGGAGTGCATATTACAATGTGGCACTTACACAAAGAAGCAAGTAAAATCTGGGAGTTAAATAAAACGGTGTAGGCGACGGAGATCGGGTCGTGTTCGCTTCTATCTCTATGGGGTATGGCCGTCTGCGGCTCCGGGGTCCTTCTACTTGAATAGAAATATGCGCTCGACATCTGCGTCTCGGAGTTGCGCTGGTTGCGCGCCTCGCAATCATGCGCTTCGGCCAAGGGGCGGTGCTGGGGTGGTGCCGTAATCGATTAATCGAAGAGCTTTAATCGATTAATTCGATTAATTGAAAGTGGGAGATCGATGATGATTAATCGATTAACGGTGTACATTTAATCGATTAATCGTTCGTCGATTTTACCATCCCTACCACTGGGCAACTTTTCTTGTCCCTCAAGGTTACACCTATCATTTTCCGTTCCACTGCTCGCTGCAGACTATATAGGTACAAATTCATAAAGCTCCTTTCGTGAGTGCTCTGTCGCATTAGCGGGCTTGGGATATAGGCAAATCTCGGTTATAAACTTGTAGGAGCTAAACACCCCATATAAGCAGCGCTCTTCTGCAAGAAAAATTCTTCAAGTCGGTTCATTACTACCAGACAAATATTTGAAGTCACTCGAAACCATAATTTTGGGAGCCGGGAGTCGCTATTTATGACACACTTGCCACTCTTAGGTGCTGCGGCGCGAAGTGCGCGCTTTTGGGCTCGCAGCTCTCAGAAGTGTTCAGCAGCTCGTCCCTTCCCAGAGGGGAGCCGCTGGGGGCAGCACATTCTGATTGGTTCGGGCAAGTCGCCGCGCACTTAGCGTCAGTATGTGACGTCACGTACCGATGCAGTCGGCGTGGAGAGTGGCGCCCGCGAGGAGGAGCACAATGTTCATTTTGGAATTAGAGCGTTATCCGCGGTGCGTAGCGATGCAATTCTTTCTTGACAGACACGATAGTACGCGAGCGTGAAATGTATGCACTGCGCTTGTTAGCTTCGAATGGCCAGACATGGTGACTTTAATGGGACAGAGCACAGTAGTTTGAAGTTTCTGTCTGAGCTCGTCCAGACGCAGTGACACATTTTCCACAAAGCTGATGGTTTCCCCAGAAATTCCCTCCGCTAAAGCCAGCGCGCTGGGACGCTTGGCACTTTTGTCATACGTATTGACTGCGCTATAGACTTTGGTCTATGGTCTCTGCTGTAATTTTTTTACTCTCTTTCTCTAGCTCAGACGCTTAAATCAGACTATTTACTGGTTGTTGTGCTAGTAACGTAACGTATTGGTTCCGTGTAATGGGTAATTCACAAAAAGCAATTGGATTTCAAGGAGCGTGTTCGAGTGTCCAGGTTGATCCATAGACTACGAAATCACTACAAGTGTAATTTATTATTATTATCTGGTCACTTGTGTTTCTCTACTTGCATTTCTGCTTACGAACGAATCTTCTGAATTCGGCCCCTGTGGTGACTGGAACAACATTTTGCAGTATATTTCACGGCTGAAAGACACGCCTTCCACGGCCTTTCTTCAACTATACCTTCCCGCATGTGCAGGCTTCTAACCGTTACGTTAAGCTCCAAGTAACGTCGTCATTGGAAACTTCTTATACGCAAATAGCTACAGGTATCTTTAATCTCAGCGCATGTCAGGCAACGCGAATTAATCCGGAACCTGAGCGCGCGCTCAGCGCATGGAGGTTTCGCGACTTTCCGAGATAAGGGCTTCAGCAGCGTTTCAGATCTTCCTTCGGGCGCTCCGTTCGTTGCGTTATCTGCAACAGTCAGCTTCAAACAACAGTAAGAAAAAAAAAAAAAAGTAGGGGCGTCAGGAACTTCCTTGTCTCCACGAGAACCCTGTTCGCAGTAGTGACATTTTACTTCGGACCGATATCACATAGCTTTTTAGTTGTTTTTTTTTTTTCCTTAGAGAGCTTGTTCTTGATATAGTCAGTGGTCTTCGCTTGATATGTTCTATCTCTAATGGACGTTTTTGTTCTTACGAGTTTCACTAACGTAAGAAGTTGTCCTGAGGTCGAACTGACAAAACTTCTCTTTTTTAAGTGCTTTTTTCCCATTGGTCAGGCAGCTTTGCTAATGGTGTGTCCAGTGTCATTATTGGCTGAAGTATTCTCTTACGAGTATTTATAGCATAAGACGTTTTCGTGATTACGGGCCGCATTCCATATAAGTTCTTAGACTAGACTTTCTTCTTGTTTCATTTCTTGTAAGAAAATGTGAACCAAATTAGTGATGCTGGACATACTAGACCGACGGTGGTCGACCTTTGTGACCGTATATTCGGTCACAAAGCTTTTATTTCGTAACTGCTGTTTACCATTTGTCGGCCTTGTTTCATAATCGGCTGACATTTTTTTTTATATATATTACGAAGAATTATATAGCGTAAGGGTTCTGTTGTTGTGAATTTGGTCTGAGAAAGGTGCTCCAAACCTTCAGTCAACTTAACTGGTCTATGAGAGACCAGTTAAGGAGTCAGGAGGCCGTTACAGGAGTCGAGTTTGCGTTCGTTTTTAAGCGACAGTATAACAAACAGCTCGCGTAATGAAGGCAATTAAAATGCGCACCAAGCGTACACGGTACACCGCAGAGATGTTCAAATGGTACGCATGCACAGGATATCAATTAGCATTCCTTGTTTGAGTTTGTGCATGCAGGAAGGAAACGGACGCATATCTGACGTTTACTGGACCACTATAATTGAAGGTGTACCATTGAGTAACCGATCCGAGCGCGGTGCGGCCGCGCGGGATACCCTGCTGACGCAGTCTGCGCTGTCGCAAAATACGCTGAGAAAAACTCAGCGGGTGGGGAGCGGGAAAAACGAGAAAGGTGGAGGGGGGCGGGGGGGGGGGTGTAGTCGACGCCGCTGCTGCTGCAGCAGGGCAGTGGCGCGCTTCCGCCGTTTCTTGCGTGCTTCTTCGCCGGCCGCGCCGTAACCAAGTTGGCGGGTCCTGCCGTTACGTCAGCGGGCCGTTCAACTTTGCGCCGCAGAGCCTCCCCCCTCCGCTTCGTTCAGGCCTTTCCACTCACTTTCCTCTCGGTGCAACCTCCCCCCCCCCGACTGCCCCGCCATTGTTCCGACCGATTGAGGGAAACAAAGGATGGAGCTCAGCGCTGGAGCGCCGAAGATGCTCCGCAGTGAGGTACATACGTTGTTGCGAGTACGGCCCGCCGCGTTCTCGCGTTGCAGCGTTGCATAAGCCATCCGCACCAACGAGCGAGCGAATCGCGCTCGAGTTGCCAGCAGATTTTCCAGCAGCGACCTTGCAAACAGCACGGCTCAGCGTTCTAGGGTGGAAAAAATTCACCTGAAGAGTGGGAAAGAAAATGGACAAGATGATGATAGTGGTTCGGTTTATGGAGGGACGCTAATTTGTGCAGCCCGTGTCGGGAGCACGGCTAAGCGTCCGTGGGGGTAGGGGGAAAGGGACTGAAAGAGATAGGAGGGAGAGAAAAGCCGTAGTGGAGGACTCTGGAAAATTTTGACAACACGGCGTTCTTTAACGTGCACTGACATCGCACAGTACACGGGCCTCTGGCATTTTCGCCTCCATCGAAAATGCGACCGCCGCGGCCGGGGTCGAACCCGCGTTTTTTGGGTGGCAGCAAGAGCATCTTAACCATTACATGAAAAAAAGGGACATCGCATTTCGTCTCCATCGAAGTCTGATCGCCGCTGCCGAGTCTGAACCCATGTATTTCGGGTCCTCAGTCAATAACGAGTTTTCGTGGTCACGACCCGTGCATATCCCACCGAATGGACGAGAACTTGTATAGGTGTGACCACCGTGGGTGTGACAGCGAAATTCGTTCGCTCGTTTCGATATTGTCAGGAGTGACGTCATATTGGCGTTTCGCCCAAGTGGAGTGAGTCATCATAACGCCTAGGCTTCTGTAAGACTTTGCCTGACCAACAACTCAATGAAGTTTTTCCACCACCACTGGAACGAGGCACATATAGGGCAGGTGATGTGTCTTTCCAAGGGCAGATGTTGTGCGGAATGATCCTAAAGCAGCGGATTGGTGTATCGTTTGTGCGCTAAGAGGCTACCTTGTAGCTATAAAGGCGTCTAAATATTTTAAGTATAGGGCCAGGGTTCAGCGACTAGTTGAGCGTACCATCACAGTATACGCATCTGTTCGCTAGATTTTCACACTGGGAAGTTCAGTAATAAAGTGGCACAGATGAGATAATGCGCAGTTGTCTGTGTCAGTTGGTTGCTAAAAATTTCGATAGAGCGTCCTCACCTTCTTCCCTTCATGCCTCCTGCTAAAAGGACACTAAAGGGGAAAAAAAAGCATGTTCTTCTTGTGTTAGCAAATTAGGACCCGCACTATAGGACGTGTGACGTCTGAGAGTTTGACGATGTTTGCTAAGACCTGCACAATGATTTATCGGTAAAAAGAACATATATACATTATAGGATGAGGAAGTCGGAGACTTAACATGGCTTATTTGACAGATTTTTTGATGAGCCTATATGGCCAGTATACGAAGACAAATATGCTGGAGGTTGTGGCGTCATGCGCTCCGGATGCGACGCGAAACTCGAAATAGAAACTTTCGACATTCGTTTTCTCTTCTATAATACTGAACAAGAAGATTGCAAAATGAATGACGATGAATGACGAGGGCATCTTATCGGTCTAATAGTGTTTCACTTTGGTGTTCGTTTAAAGCACGGCGTCTAACCGCAATGTTTAAGTGACCATGGTCTCGTCGCAGCATTGCCAGTTAGTGTCGACCAGGTGGCAGGAAAATTAAAAGCTGTGCTCCGATTCACGAGAACTAACGTTAGCCCAAAGTCATAAGGTCTGGCATGTTATAAGCGACGGCATTCGTTCAGTGGCAGAGAGCAGTTGCGAACAAAAAGCTTTGTGAAATTAGATCACCACTAAGCCCCTTCGAGGTCGGCCTTGTTCTTGAAACGGTCGCGGTTGTGCAATATACACCGTCTGGAGGATCGCGCAGGCGACCATGAAATTTACGAATCCCGCGACAAGTTTAACTTTGTTCTCTCTTATTCGAAAAGACAGCCTCAGTATCTGTCAGATGGCGGTGCAGTTACACAATGAACACATTGTATTACTAGCCACCGAGAACGGTCATTGACACTGAACACTGTCGTGCGAAAAGCCTTGCGAAGACAAGCTCCGTGTAGCCGACGCACCATTGTTCAAACTTGTGACCAGGGAAGGGATTTTATTCTGGCGTTAGAAGGCTGCAACTGCTTGGTTTTGTTATATAGCAGCTATAGGTATAGGGACTCCGGGATGATCTACAGGCGCGCCGGTTGCAGTCGCGTCTGGCGTGTCAATTAAAGCATTGTGGCAAAGCCGGCGGAAGTGAATGCGCTCACGAGTACAGTGACGCACGACGATTTAACGGCGATTTCGTCAGCGCTGTTATATGGAACGATTCTGCTTGACAGTGTAAAAGAACACGTAATAAAATACGAAGAAATACGGTTTCCAGGAATGTGTGCTTGAAATGTGCCGTAAAATGCGTTGCTGTTCCGTCTGAAGCGTTGCCTTGCCGCAGTTACTCACGATGCGGATACATATATCTGCTATAATGTATGGATAAACGTTCCTGATAATTGGTAATAGGTATTTGTTTTGGTTGTACTTTATAGCCATGTACAATGGCCCAAGGATACAGCCATGGCCGTTTCCTGGTCATCCGCAAGATTATTGTTTCGTTGCAAACAAAATTCAATTCTGCATGTTCAACATCTGCATCTCGCAGCAGGCTCTCGCAACTTTCTTCTAGATTGTGGTAAATATCGAGAGAGCCTCAGGGAAAATATAGTGATTCGTGTGTTGACTGTCATGAACATTTTAAAAACATTATTAATTAATCATGGTCTTGGTGATTTTCGCGTAAGCTGTATCGTCCATCGCTGGTATACGTGTTAATAGTCAGTAGGAATTCGTATACATCTTAAAATTCTTGTGACCTTCATTCACAAATCGTTTTGTTCGTGGTGTCTTCGCTGCTAATATGCTTAGCATATTAGCAGTGAATGTGTGTGTGTGTGTGCGTGCGTGCGTGCGCGCGCTATTGGCCGTCTGTGATTGAAGAGGCTGTTGTAAATGCGCGCTCTCGCTTTGCATATATCCGAATTTATAAAGCTGTTCGTTTTGCTAGTGGCAAAGTGTGCTCTTCAGTAAAAAAGTCCGCAGTCAATATTGGGCGCCATCATGGCCGTGCGAATGAAGAAGGGGGTGGCGTATTTGGTCTTGTGACTATGAGATGTCCCACTACTACGTGCAAAGGGGAGGCGGTTCCACACTCTACACACTTCTTAACTACCACGTCTACTGTACCATGTCTAACAAAACACCACAACCAACCTCGCTCACCCCCCCCCTTTGGCCATACATCTCAACAACCCCGAAACGGATTCGTGCTGGGGCCGGGAAGAAAAGAGGCAACAGACTTAATTAAATTATCAAGACATGTAATTTAATGAACCAACGCTATTGCAACACACAACCGACAATAACTAACACAGTAACAAACGAACATGGCTATAAAAGAGCAAAATAAACTGACATTCCAAACCAGCAATGAACATGGCTAATATACTAATCAATAAACTATCGCCAAAGGAAAACTACAAAGCGGTTAACACATTCGGGTGCAATGTCTCAAAGGCGCTTGCGGGCGCAACGAAAGGAGGCTTATCTGTACGGGTCCCATCGGCGCGTAGGTCTCGTCGCCGGCGTGTGGACTGGTGCTCGGGAAACTCGGACGTAGATCTCGAAGAAGCCTTAGCTCACGGAGCATCTCCGATCATTGCCGACGACATCACGCTCTCGCACTGGCTACACCATCGCTCCAAGGATGTAGAACCGAACGGAAAGGCTCACACGAGGATCACAAGCGAGGCTCGCTACTTTTCGACCGGAACATGACGGAATGCCATCGCGTCTCCTCGCGTCTCTCGAATCTCTCCCCTTCTTTTGTCCCCGGCCCCGAGACGAGCTTTTCTCTTTGACAACCCCGCCTCACCAGGGCGCCTACCCAATCGTTGTTTAGGGCCACCTCGTCAGTAGAAAACTCACCAGTCCAATCCGCCGCGCGACCACCGTTCGGGACCCGCCTCCATAGCACAATACAAAACATAAACAAACTCGACATTAAGAGAAGGCGTCGGACCACCTAACCAGCGGCACATGTCCACGGATTTCCGCACGCACGTTAGCCATCACTGCCCCCAATATGACACACTCCAGATGCACGCAATCGCCTAGGCGCTGTTGCTACTCCGAGTTCGCACCTGCCAAACCGTTGCGCGCACCCCTCTTCGACAGCAACCGTGTTTCGGCAACGCGGCGACAGGACCCCCGTTGCGGGATTTATGACCCGGCGACCTTCGGACAAGATGTCGCCGGCCTGTACCGAGACACCACGCAGGCGCGGATGCGACTCCCTGGCGCCTCGTTATTGCCCGTAGTTCTGGTGGTGCACCGTTGTCTGCGTACGACCACGTAAGCAAGGGCATTAAGCATTTCCGGGCGAACTCCTTCAAGTGGCCGGTGTGCGAGAGGAGCGGTCAACACGTGTTGCTGTTCACACGACCTGCTTCCAGATGGGTTTACGCGCACGCATCCTCTCGGCCATAACGAACGCCGGAGAGCGCGAAGTTGATGCTCAAGTGTAACACGCATGTGGGGGCCTCCGCGCAAGCGTCGCCTCTGCTGTCATTGCGCGTTTCCGCGAACGCATGCGGCGAGAGCTCCGGTGATTCTCCTGACCGGCCGCAGCGGCCGGAAAACGGGAACCGATGCCCCAAATGTCCGTTCCCCGCGCTCTCCTCTCTCGCCCCACCGACGCCCTAGGGGCGTCACAACTATTATGTCAGTCTGTCAGAAACAGAGGCATGAGATCTACTATTACTCAATCGAAATACGACGACTTATACGGAAATGTTCTATATAGTATAACGCATATGGTAACGTAGCGGGATGGGGAGCGGGAAAAACGAGAAGGGCGGAGGGGGGTGGAGTCGACGCCGCTGCTGCTGCAGCAGGGCAGTGGCGCGCTTCCGCCGTTTCTTGCGTGCTTCTCTGCCGGCCGCGCCGCAACCAAGTTGGCGGGTCCTGCCGTTACGTCAGCGGGCCGTTCAACTTTGCGCCGCAGAGCCTCCCCCCTCCGCTTCCTTCAGGCCTTTCCACTCACTTTCCTCTCGGTGCAACCCCCCCCCCCGACTGCCCCGCCATTGTTCCGACCGATTGAGGGAAACAAAGGATGGAGCTCGGCGCTGGAGCGCCGAAGATGCTCCGCTGTGTGGTACATGCGTTGTTGCGAGTACGGCCCGCCGTGTTCTCGCGTTGCAGCGTTGCATAAACCATCCGCACCAACGAGCGAGCGAATCGCGCTCGAGTTGCCATCAGATTTTCCTGCAGCGCCCTTGCAAACAGCACGGCTCAGCGTTCTAGGGTGGAAAAAATGGATCTGAAGAGTGGGAAAGAAAATAAAATGGGCATGATGATGATGACAGTGGTTCGGTTTAGGAAGGGACGCTAATTTCTGCAGCCCATGTCGGGAGCACGGCTAAGCGTCCGTTGGGGTAGGGGGAAAGGGGCTGAAAGAGATGGGAGGGAGAGAAAAGCCGTAGTGGGAGCACTCTGGAAAATTTTGACCACCCGGGGTTCTTTAACGTGCGCTGACAACGCACAATACACGGACCTCTGGCATTTTCGCCTCCATCGCAAATGCGACCGCCGCGGCCGGTGTCGAACCCGCGTCTTTTGGGTGGCAGTCAAGCACCTTAACCATTACACACACAAAAAAAAAGGGACATCGCACAGTACACGGGCCTATAGCATTTCGTCTCCATCGAAATCTGACCGCCGCTGCCCAGTCTGAAACCATGTATTTCGGGTCCTCAGTCAATAACGAGTTTTCGTGGTCACGACGCGTGCATATCCCACCGAATGGACGAGAACTTGTATAGGTGTGACCACCGTGGGTGTGACAGCGAAATTCGTTCGCTCGTTTCGCTATTGTCAGGAGTGACGTCATATTGGCGTTTCGCCCAAGTGGAGTGAGTCATCATAACGACCAGGCTTCTTTCTGTAAGACCTTGCCTGACCAACCACTCAATGAAGTTTTTCCACCACCACTGGAACAGTGCGGAGCTCGAAGGCACATATAGAGCAGGTGTTGGGTCTTTCCGTGGGCAAAAGTTGTACTGAATGATCCTAAAGCAGCGGATTGGTGTACCTTTATGCGGCTACGAAGAGACTACCTTGTGGCTATAACAGCGTCCGAATATTTTAATTATAGGGCCAGGGCTCAGCGACTAGTTGAGCGCACCATCACGGCTAGACGCATCTGTTCGCTAGATTTTCACACTGGGAAGTTCAGTAATAAAGTGGCACATATGAGATGATGCGCAGTTGTCTGTGTTGACTGGTTGCTAAAAATTTTGATTTAGCGCCCTCACCTTCTTCCCTTCATGCCTCTTGTTAAAAGGACACTAAAGGGGAAACAAAAGCATTTTCTTCTTGTGTTAGCGAATTAGGACCCGCACTATTATAGGACGTGTGACGTCTGAGAGTTTGACGGTGTTTGCTAAGACCTGCACGATGATTTATCGGTAAAAAAAAAAAAAGAAGATATACATTATAGGATGAGGAAGTCGGAGACTTAACATGGCTTATTTGACAGATTTTTTGATGAGCCAATATGGCCAGTATACGAAGACAAAGATGCTGGAGGTTGTGGCGTCATGCGCTCCAGATGCGACGCGAAACCCGAAATAGAAACTTTCGACATTAATTTTCTCTTCTATAATACTGAACAAGAAGATTGCGAAATGAATGACGATGAATGACGAGGGCAACTTATCGGTCTAATAGTGTTTCACTTTGGTGTTCTTTAAAGCACGGCGTCTAACCGCAATGTTTAAGCGACCATGGTCTCGTCGCAGCATTGCCAGTTAGTGTCGACCAGGTGGCAGGAAAATTTTTGAAAACTTAAAAGCTGGGCTCCGATTCACGAGAACTAACGTTAGCCCAAAGTCATAAGGTCTGGCATGTTATAAGCGACGGCATTCGTTCAGTGGCAGAGAGAAGTTGCGAACAAAAAAGCTTTGTGAAATTAGATCACCACTAAGCACCTTCGAGATCGGCTTTGTTCTTGAAACGGTGGCGGTTGTGCAATATACACCGTCTGGAGGATCGCGCAGGCGACCATGAAATTTACGAATCCCCGGCGACAAATTTAACTTTGTTCTCTCTTATTCGAAAAGACAGCCTCAGTATCTGTCAGATGGCGGTGCAGTTACACAATGAACACATTGTATTACTAGCCACCGAGAACGGTCATTGACACTGAACACTGTCGTGCGAAAAGCCTTGCGAAGACAAGCTCCGTGTAGCCGACGCCCCATTGTTCAAACTTGTGACCAGGGAAGGGATTTTATTCTGGCGTTAGAAGGCTGCAACTGCTTGGCTTCGTTATATAGCAGCTATAGGTATAGGGACTCCGGGATGTTTTACAGGCGCGCCGGTAACAGTCACGTCTGGCGTGTCAATTAAAGCATTGTGTCAAAGCCGGCGGAAGTGAATGCGCTCACGAGTACAGTGACGCACGACGATTTAACGGCGATTTCGTCAGCGCTGTTATATGGAACGATTCTGCTTGGCAGCGTAAAAGAACACGTAATAAAATACGAAGAAATACGGTTTCCAGGAACGTGTGCTTGAAATGCGCCGTAAAATGCATTGCTGTTCCGTCTGAAGCGTTGCCCTGCCGCAGTTACTCACGATGCGGATACGTATAGCTGCTATAATGTATGGATAAATGTTCCTGCTAATTGATAATAGGTATTTGTTTTGGTTGTACTTTATAGCCATGTACAATGGCCCAAGGATACAGCCATGGCTGTTTCCTGGTCACCCGCAAGATTATTGCTTCGTTGCAAACAAAATTCAATTCTGCATGTTCAACATCTCGCAGCAGGCTCTCGCAACTTTCTTCTAGATTGTGGTAAATATCGAGAGAGCCTCAGGGAAAATATAGTGATTCGTGTGTTGACTGTCATGAACATTTTAAAAACATTATTAATTAATCATGGTCTTGGTGATTTTCGCGTAAGCTGTGTCGTCCATCGCTGGTATACGTGTTAATAGTCAGTAGGAATTCGTATACATCTTAAAATTCTTGTGACCTTCATTCACAAATCGTTTTGTTCGTAGTGTCTTCGCTGCTAATATGCTTAGCATATTAGCAGTGAATGTGTGTGTGTGTGTGTGTGTGTGTGTGTGTGTGTGTGTGTGTGTGTGTGTGTGTGTGTGTGTGTGTGTGTGTGTGTTCAATATTGGGCGCCATCATGGCCGTGCGAATGAAGAAGGGGGTAGCATATTTGGTCTTGTGACTATATTATGTCAAGCTGTCAAAAACAGAGGCATGAAATCTAATACTACTCAATCGAAATAACGACGACGTATACTGAGAATGTTCTAGATAGTATACGCATATGGTACCGTAAGCGGGAAGTGTGTTTGCAGTCTGCTTGTATAGAAACGCGATTTGTTGTTTATAGTTCCTGTTATATAACTCCATGTTTCGATGGAAATGAATGACGTGTTTTTTACATTTGCGGGTTTTCCTCTCTTTGGTAGTGTGCAGGAGAGGTGAAGCTGGGGGGTGTTAGCAAGCTATGGTTGTTACCCCCTGCTTCATATGAGTGACTTTGCTTATTGCTGCGATTCAACCTTATACGAGCGACTTAGTAATTTTTCGTGAACGCGGCCCTAAGTCGACATTCCTTTCGTAATCGCGCTGCGCATCCGAAATGTTCATGCACAAAATGTATAGAGGTTGCATTGCCCCAATCTAGTAATATGGTTCATGTGGTCTTATACACAAACTCCACAGAAACGCCTGCTTCAGCGCTCGATCGAGACTTGGCTCGGTGTGTTGCAAGTATTCTCCACTGCTTGGTTTGCTCAATATCCTTGTTATATAATCCACCGTTTATCTGTAGTGGCCGATCTTGGGCTACTGACGAAACGCGGAAAGTAAGCGAATTGAAATAGAATCGTTGCTTTATCCCATCCCATATTCGTCTTGGACCTCACGGAAAATTCTCAAATGACAAGGACGGTTCGATAGTGTCCATGAGCTTGCAGGCGTCATGCCCTATATATGTAAGTATTTATGTTATACTGACCGAGTCTCGCGGATAGCACAGCTGTTTGAAGCCGTCATGAGCGCGCAGTTTATTCGTCTCGTGCGGCACTATATCCGTACCTTTATTAACCATAAAAATTTTAGTAGCCTGTTCTGTAAACCTACAGTCTAGCCGTGAGTTACTACCGTGTACGGTGTGTTGTGACACGTACCTCAAATCACTTTTGTCGCGGAAGCTCGTCAACTCGTATCTCGTAAGTCATGCTGTATATAGTTCAACGCATCAATCATCGGGTTGGCTGCGGCGGCTAGGGCTGTGTTTTCATGGGGTTCGAATTTCACCCAAGTTTTGGAACCGGGGTAAAGAAGTTAAAGCGGTGAAAAATTTAAACCGGGGTCACCTTGTACGGCCCTTCTCTCTCTTACACGCTTTGAGACGTTATAGTTTCGACAAGCATATCGCTTCGCCGACGCTGCCAGCCGAGGAGTTTCCCGACCGAAAATTCACCAGGTCATGCTAAGAAGAGTTGGCGGCGAAAGCCTTAACTGTGTCATCAAGATCCTTTGACGATTTCCCTTTTCATCCTTTTCCGACTATCGCCTAGGCATTTGTTGCGACATTCCGTTGGCGAAATGTATTTTGGCTGTTCCTCGATTGGGCACAGGCCGTATAAGTCAAGATTCAATCACGTGTAGCTCACGCCCGGATACCTGTGGCGGAGGAACGCGGTCATATGAGCCACGCGTGATTTTATTGTTGCTAATCGTGACGTAAATGGTAAGCATGTCAAGTTACTGATGCCGCGACCTATGTTTGGCTTATAATATACCAAGAGAACGAGAAGCGGGTTAGAGGATTTGGTGACCAGCAGGTACAACGCGGACGGTCACATTTGGCTTCTCGGGAGCGAGTTAAGGCTTTCGCCTTAATTACGCAATGCTTAGCCCTATAGCAGCTGGCACCTGTTTATCCGCCGTCCAGGTCTCGGCTGACATATACAGAGATAGGTGTGCTTTAGGTGAGGAAAAAAACGCTCTTCTCTGCTGACGCTGAGCCGTGCTCCCTGAAGGGCTGCAGAACCACGCGTCTCTTCTGCACACGAACTATTTCTACAGTTGAGAGATCGGCTCAATGTTGTCAGGGGAAGGGTATTGGAAGTAGGGAGTAGAAATGTGGAGAGCTGGAGAGTTACAGCGTAGTCTCCGGGAAAAATCTTTCATTTTCCTTTATTCTTAGCTTTTATATACCTTTACATAAATAGCGGTCACTTACTACTAGTACGGAAAGTCACACCTCGGACGTATACGATCGACGTTACGAAGAAGGAGTCTTCATTCGCGGATGTGTAGCCCACCCACATAAGGCAACAAGAAGAAATATGTCAAGATTGGAATATGATGTGTTCCGTTCGTCATCGACCCAAGCTCGCGGTCGGGAAACGGAACTTGTCTCGAAAATCGGGAAGGAATGCACGTCGCGTGATCCGACCGATTCTGTCCACTTCACCATGCTCCGAAGATAGCTGCTGCACGGGCTCTTAGGAGCATGAACTGTGCGAGAGCGAAGGAGAGCGGAAATTCCATTTCCCATCAGTAACTGGTACGTGGACAAGGCGGTATTCTGGAATAACGATAAGGAACGGATAGTGGACTTCTGCATGGACAGACCAGATCAAGCGAGAAAAAGGAACTCGGGAGAAATTACTGGACGATACACGGCGCGTTATCCGGCCATTATTGTTCGCACGTCAAAGCGAATTGAAGATTTCGAGTTGCATCCCCGCTTTCGGGACAGGAGCGGAAAAGCGCGTCGATTAAAAAGGAAAATCGAAAGAAGAGAGAGAAAGAGAGGGAGGCGGAGAGGAAGCGACAGGACGGAGGTTGTCCCGATAGTCGGCGGCACTGACAAAAAAAAAAAAGTACGGACCGGCGGGCGGGTCCCCCCGTGAGCGGTAGCCGCAACAGCAGAAAGCACCCACTACTAGTAGTGTGATGGAAATGCGGCGGATTCGTCGTCGGTCATCGGACTCTCCCTCTCCCTAGACCCAAAAATGGCGGCCCCCTCTGTTGTCAAGGGCAGCGGGCAACTGGGCCAGGGAGAAAGTGGCCGCGGGAGCAGCTAGACCTGACGCCCCGCGCGCTCTAGGGAGGAGGAGGAGGGAAGCTGCGCGCGGTGAGGAAGGAGGAGAGAAGCGCGTCTGAGAGGAGGAGGCGCGCGGCAGGCGCAAGCAGGCGAGCGCACGCCGTTTCAGTCGCGCCGCGCTCTTGGCTAGAGGAAGCACGCCGGTGCTCGCGTCTCTGCCGGCGGAAAGCAGCACACCGCGCATCATCTAGCAGCGTGCTTGTTTCGCGCGGCGGCGTCACCATCTCTCAGTTGGGTTCCGAGGAACGGACGCAGTCTCGTCCGCTGTTTGGTCTCCCGTGTGCGCCGTCTCTTTCGGTTGCGGGTGTTTCGCGTGAGACGTTTTCGGAAACTTTTTGTTGGCTCTCTGCGTCTGGTGTGGTTCGCGCGGACGGTCGCCCGTGGCAGACCGGGTTTCGGCCCGGTGTATGGGAGCTGTGCGCGTTGCGTCCCGGACCCTCGAGATGCGGGACGAACTGTTGGATATGAGTGCCGGAGGCCGGGATGGCGAGAGGGGAGCCAAGTACCCAACCTTCAAGAAGTCGCTCATGAAGCGATACCGTGAGTGTTGTCCGATTTGTGTGCATATTTTTTTTCTTCATTAACTTTCCTTTTTTTCCAGGGAGTGTCACATTACCTGTCGTAAACTAACTGCCTGAGGTTTACCCAGGAACAAGTCAAACTCGCGCATGTCCACCACTAGCAATTCCTTAATCTCATCACATGTAGTCATCATACTTTGGCAAGGATAACTTTCCCGTCATCTCGCGCTCTTATGCAATATCTAGCATAGTGCCTCTCTCCCCACGTAGTTAGGTGAGAGTTGACAGTAAACGTAACTAGCGTAGTAAAACGTAAGCGCTCCTTTAAGGCAACACGTCCCCGCTTTGAGTCTGCAGCGGGGCACGTGCTTCGCTGAACGAGCACAGCTCGTGCTAACACGGGTGCTTCCCCGGAGGCACGCCGCTTCGGTGACGCGACTCCGGCCGGCTTACATAATTAGCGCGGCCGCGGCTGCCTGACATTGGCCGCGTTTCGAACAATGCTTCCTCCCCGCTGGAGGAAGTGAGCCTTCTTCCGAGCCGCGTCCTGATAGCGATGTAGGCCACCCGGCGGACCGCTGGCCTACTTCGGACCGGCGGCTGCTCCTGCTGGAGCTGTAGTGGGCTACCTGCTGCGTGTGTTGTGGCGGCTGCTCAGAGAGCGCGTGTGCTTCCTGAAGCCCGCGCGAACCTCGTAACAAGAGCGAGCTGTTTCATTGCAGGCGTAGGTTACTGTCATTCAATCTTTTATGACCTTCTTTTTCTTTCCTCTTGTGGTCGTGCACGTCGCGGTGCAGCCGATTTCCGCTGAACATTATATAACTCCCTTCCGTTTCTTGCCCAGAACGTATACGTCAGCGGAAGGATCAAGTTCGCAGGGGACTCTCTCATAGACATGCACACGTCTTGTGTTCTCCGACAGCTCCCTGAACTAGTTTTCCGCTTTTCGGGATTTTCCCTGTTTTAACACTGCTTTCGAACGTCGCTTTTTATTTGTGATAGTGTACAACACAGTCGAACAATTCTACCCTCTCTGATGTGTTTAGTGCCAAGAATTTCGCTTCCACAAATTAGTTCCAGTGGGCGGCAGCCCCGTTCTATTTTTACCTGACTGCGGGTATAGACGATTGCGACATGTCCGGAATAGTCCCTTTCGTACGTGCTTCTTCAAATACACGTAATGTGTCATCACCGCGTACTTTGGGACTAACGGCTGTAGCTACACTAACGTAATTTCTCGACGTCCCGTCAGCGGTGCTGTTGCTTTGGTAGCGCGCAAGAGTTTCCGCCGGCCGCTGACGGAAGCGCGGACAGCGCGGTGGAGAGGAGGCGACTAGCGCCGCTGGCACCGGGAGGCTAGCCTTGAAGGGTCGTAGCCCTAGCAAGGCCACGGGAGAGGGGGAAAGAGAGCTCCGCGCGCGCTCCGGCGGCCGCGTTGCTTTGGTGCGCACTCCCGTCTTGACCGCAACCCGTGCGTGCTGGTGTGAAGGGCACCTCCCCTCTCGCACCGACTGACGAGGAAACTGGCCGATCGCCACCAACTAGCACGAGCCCATTTGGCACCACGGCACGCTCATCCGCGGCGGAGGCGGTCACGAGGCCTGCTACTGCCAAACCGGGGCCGTCGCATAGCTACAGGTGCTCGGGCGAGGAGGGGAAAGCCGCGGTGCAACCCGATAAGGTATAAGGGCGCGAGGACCGGGTTTTCCTCTCGCTGTGCCCGCTTTCCCGTCCCCGCCCCCCTCCTACATTCTCGGAAAAAAAAAATATGAAGACCATCTTTATTAGCCGCGGACGAATTTAGACACGCTTCAGTGAGGCTGCTGACTTTTTTCTAATTCGAGAAAAATTGATTTCTCAACGGCTTTGCGGAACTATTAAACTCTGCTAAATGGCATATTGTTACAGGAAACGAGAAAAAATAAAGCACAACTAAAATGTAAATTCTTCTGCGTTACATATTCGGCTGTGTATTGCCTAGACTGCGGAAACTCAGCCGCAGTAAATAACCACAGAAAAGCGCGGCGCGTTTTATAGCTCCAGCGCTCCGAACCGCAGACTTACCGGAGAGGAGCTCGCAGCACTGCTGTCCTGAGTAGCGGCGGAGGAGCTCAACTCGCGCGCGGAGCAGCAGCATTGATCGGCTCACACAACCCAACGGCGACGGGCGAACGGGATTCGCGCAAGGAAGGAGCGCATTGGGCTTGTTTGAAGGCCGCCGCCATGTTGCTCCTACTCTAGGTCAATGGCACGGCTCCGGCGCTCAAGGACAGGCCGCGGTGCGCATGCGCCCGCGCGCCGTTCCCCGTCGCGCGCGCCACCCCCTCCTCGCCCCCGTTGGAGCTTCCGCTCGCGCGCGCGCTGCGCTTACGCAATCGCCCTCTCCCACCACTCGCATCACCGCGTGTCTTTTTGCGCGCTTCACCCTCGCCTCTGACGCGCTTTCTCCCCGCTACTCTGAAACGCCTGCTGCCGCTGCCTGGGCGCTGTTCCGGCTTCCAAGACCATTTGTGGTTTTGGTTTCTCCTGTGTCGCTGTTCGGGCCCTGCGAGTTGTTTGTTTTTCCCAGTCGCGCTCTCCTCCTGGTTGTTATTGTTCGCATCAAGCGAATGCTGCGTGCAGGTTTCGTGTTTTTCGTTTGTCTCGGCTTACTTCCCTGTTTTCAGCGCCGCACCTCACTAATCGGGTCACAGGGAACAGAAAGAAGCTATTCAAGTTACACACGCGAAACGGCGTATTACGCAGCGGCGAGCTCGGATGAGCGAGTCGAGGCCCCGAGCAGGTGAAAAATAACCACGATAAGAGAAAGCCAAGTCGATTTAGCGACGACGCTCGCTGATGTCGACACTCGGGAGGAAAGCGCGCGTTGGTTTCGAATAGGGCTTGAGCGGCAACGTCGCCGCGGGGGGCGCACCACGCGCGCTTCACACACGAGAACGAGGAAACGCGACGCGGGCGGACTTGGCGTGCCCATAATACCATTCCCCGCCTCGGGGCCTTTCACTTCCTTGTTTACCGCCTGTCGCGTGCGCACAATGGCTGCAATGATAGCCGCGCGCGTGAGGGTATCGGCGGGCGGATGCGCCGGGCTCTGCTATCTTTGCGACCCCCCCACCTCCCCTCGCCTGGAGACTCTCCGCCAAGTGCTGGCACGAAGGCGTTCCTAGGAGCCTCGAATGTGTCCCGCGCGGGTTTTGTACGGGGCGGTGCTGTTTTCATCTGACGGAACCTTTTCTCTGCGCACACTATTTTGGGTCTTGGCTCGGCTGACGACGACAACAACGTAGTGGCACGGCGGCCACTGGCCGGAAACACACAGGCACGAACGCGCGCCCGTGTCTTGGCTCGGCGCCTGTGTGCCGTCTTCCCGGCGTGCTGCAGTGTGGCACCGTGTGGAGTCGCAGGTTCGGTTCCGCAGTCCTCGCTGCGCGAAGAAAACACGCACTCGTGAACGCTGGCCTCATTGTGAGTCCGGGACGAGCGCAGCAGGCCGTGGTCTCGGCGGTCGTCGTAAACAGCTTGCAGACCGCCCCTAAAGCTGCTGCATCAGCGCCTCTAGAATGCAATACAAAACGAGAAAGTATCGGGACGCTCTTGGCAACCGGAAAGCAATTAGGTCCCCTCATAGGGAAAACCGGGGAAACGTAGGGCTTTGGGGTAACTAGGGAAATGTAGGTCGAACATATAATGACACACAGGGCGCTGTCATTACATGTTTATCCCAGTGCTTTTTGCGCTTTAAAATCTCAAATAACTGTGTTCAGAGTACGTTTATCTGTAGGTCGAACACTGACTGAGGACTGTGATCGTTTGAGGGGAATTTACAGAACAAAAACGGGAGGCGCATACTGCAGCCATTACAAATCACGTCCGTCAACTTCGCGCTCTCCTTGAAAAGTGTAGTCATGGCATTATGCGAGTTCTAAAGAGGCAGGAACACGAAGGTTATCAGGAAGACTTGCGAGAGATATGAAGGACGTTGCAGCGAGCGACTGAACGAGGTATGTGAGGCGTAACATTAAAAGTCAAGAACGTAGCGGTATACATAGGAGAGAATGCAGATCTAATCAGGCAGGTCTTCGTCTACAGGAGTTAAAGAATAGCTTCCTAGTCGCTGAAAAGAAGCGCAGCCGAGGACGGCAGAGAATTATGTTTGGCTACGAAATAGGGAAGATCGCAAGCGTGTAAGATTGTACCGCGGCTTGCGCAACGCACGGGTAATAGGAAGCGATTGACGGAGGCTTTCGTCCTCAAGTGGGCATCGATAGGATGATGACGAATCACAGTGCCAGTTTGCATGATCCGTGTACACGGATGATGATAAAGTTTCTAGAAAGGCAAAGATCGCGGGAGACGTAACGGATAACATTGGAGTTACGCTTACGCGATAATGAAACAGTGTACGGATGGGAGAGCGACCGCAGATAAATGGTATCAAGTTGAGACCATGAGGAAGACTTGGGAATTCAGAAGGTCACGAAGACATGTTCATGACCGAAGGGAAGTCTAAAATCTGCATGTATATGAACTTATTTGTCTATAGACAGCACTGGAACTGAATATGAAAGCAAAACTGTATATCTCTTATCTGCGTTCAGCGTGATCGGCCGTCCCGTCTCAAAGTTTCGACAATAGTGTTTTGTACTTACCTGATGAGCTTCGTGTGCTTAGTCTCCTTGGATCGGGGCCAACGCGCATGCGTCAATCGCTAGCCGCGTCTTGTAGCATCGTGTCGGCTTCTCTTTTTCGAAAACCGCGTGCGCTTATGAAATTCCATGGTTTCGGCACCCGGTTTTCAAAAACCCAACCGAAATCTCGTCGATGTGATTCCCGCTTAATGCGTTTTTCGGATAATACGTTTCCCCGGCCAAGCGCAATGTGTTCTCATACGGTTAATAACGCCTTTCGGATCATACCTTTCATTTTCCGGTCTCCGCGGAGGTTTTGTCATCGAGATTCCACTGTAATAAAACACGTGTTATTTGTGGCTTTGGCTCATTCCAAAGCGCATGCGTGAACTGTCGAAGAGAACGCGCACCGTTTGACTCTTGAATGCGGGAGGGATGTGAGGAGGGCGCGGCCTCCAGCGAGCTGCTCTTCTCCAGAGAACAGCTTTCTCGGTCTTATATACAGCAGATCTCGCTGCCCCTTTGGCGGCCCCACAGAGAGAGCCGGGCCTCCCGACGGAAGAGGCCTCACTGACCCACTTGGGCCTCTTTGTCGCCGAGCCAGCGAAGAAACCGGGTCGGCCATGCCTGCCTCGCTAGAGCAGCCAAGGGGCGCAGTGCGTCTGGCCGTTGCAACGCGACGGGTGTACCTGTGCCTGCTTGTGGTGTCGTCGTGGTGGGGGGTGCCTCGGTATAGATTTCCGCCTCGAAGGTCGGCTTCAGGGCGTGCTGAGCCATGGTCGAGACAAAAAAAAAGCACCCAGTTAAATTATTGACGTACATTGATACTTAGTGTCTGTTTGGGGGCGGGGTATTTACGTGCATGCATGTTTTGGTAGTTCAAGTAAATGTCGGTACATATACACGGCACATCTACAATATGTTAATATGCACTGATATCTTGCATTGCAGTTTCGCACAGTAACAAAGTACACGCGGATAAGTACATAAGAGGTTCAGCAGCGCGGCGGCATCGCATGTTAGAACCGTGTGACGCTTAGCTGCGTCACGGAAATTTTGTTCCTTGAAATGTACGGGTTTTTACAGGGATGCGCGTGACATGAGCAGCACTAAGTTACTGCAGTTGCCACAGCTTGGTAGATTCGTGTTCCAGCTGGAGGGTTCGCATCCTACGTCGCCGATTTGCCCTAATAACAATTCAGCAAAGAAACCTTCTCACATCAGAAAAAGCGGCGCCAAACAAAGCAAAACCCAGTCGCGTCGCGCTGCCCTCTGTTTGATTGTGTGTCCTGTACCACAGCCCGAACCATCGATCATTTTGAACACAAAGGACAACCGAGCGATATCTCTTAAGGGCCAACCGGCACCTCGCTAGCCGGCCCAAATGCGGCTACTAGTGTAGTGTCTTAGTACACCGGATCTTTCGCTGTTGCGTGGGCATTTCAGCAGTTATTTCGCCCTTTTCGATGTCGCCATTGTTGCGACGATAGTGATAGAGTTGTCACGCGGCAATAGAAAGGAAACATAGATGAAGTAAAGGTGAGGTAGGGAAGTTAACCAGAACTAATACACGGTTACCTACTCTGCACTGGAGTGCGTGGGAAGGACTAGAAATATAAGGGAGAGATTCAAGTATAGCACGCCCACGCTATAGCTGCTATTCACGCAGTGGAGGATGAGTTTCTCGCTACTACGGTGGTCAAGCATATATGCTCTTTGCATGAACCGCGATAACGCCACTGGTAGTCCCTTGGGTACGATGGGCACTGGTGGAGCTACGCTATATACTCGAAAAACTACATGCAAGCGACCGTGTACACTCTGCGACCATCCTCATCCTGTCACGTAGAAAAAGGGCAGCCCGTTTTGACTTGCCACATGCCTGACGTTTCGTTCTGAAAGCCTGCCGCTTGCTCGGAAGCACTCCATTAGGTGACGCGTTCTTCGCGGGACCGGAGGTTGCGTTTCTCCTGCCTCCGCGCACCGATCGTGCTTCCGCAGGTTGTTCAAGGTGGAGGGGGGTTGCTCTCTGATCAACGTGACATAACGGGCGGCGTTGTGCTTCACCCCTCGTCCTTTATCGCCCGGGTGCCACCCTCTGCTCCTTTCGGGATCCCGGCCCTTTGTCAAGGTCGAGGCGCATTTTCCCAAGCTTCTGGGCCCGCTTACCTCGGAAAGGAAGGAGCCTCCCTTCCTTCTTTTTTTTTGCCTTCCCGTGTTGTCGGAAATTCGCCGCTGTGCTCGCGATGGGTGGTGGAGGGAACGGGCCGCCGCTTTTTTTTTTCTGGGTCAATCCTTTTCTCCGTCGGCCGACCTTCGCCGGAGTGAAAAAGAGGTCGGACCTTGAATGAACCTGAGAGAAGAAGGCCGGCGGCCCCCTCTCGAAGGGAAAACTCGGGCAAGGCCGAGGTTTAAGCCTTCCGTGCTCCGTCCGGGGTCGCGAAGTAAAATCGGAGGAAGGTCGCCCCTGTAAACAAGACCCTTCTTCACGAACTGGCTCATACAAACGGGCTTCTCGGTACACACGGTCTTCTTTTCTCGAGCTTGCGAGCTCGGTATGGGTTGGATTCCTGGCGACGTATATGGCCGCATTGTCGATCGCAGCATGGATGGCGAAGTTCAGTGGTGCGCTTCCCCGAAGCGCCATCGCACGAGCAGGTTAACGAACGACATTGTTTATAACCGTTGTCCCTCGCTGCCCGTATTGGCGGTCTGCAGCGTCCGTTGTTCTTGTTTTCGGTTCTTAGTAACGTGACTGGCGGGTCACGCTTGACGGACGACTGTCCGGAAGTCCGCAATGCCGTCACCGGAAGGGGAGCGCCATTTCCTGCTTCGGAGAACGCCGTATAGCTCACGCTATACACCGCGCGCGCGCGCGTCGATCTCGGCAAGCAGGTTCCGGTGTCACGCACTGTTGCCATCGCGCGAGAGTTGCTGGCTACCGGGCCGTGCAGTGGGCCCGCTCTGACGGCTCGACTGGTTTCCTTCCAAAGAGAGAAAGAAAGAGACCGAGATAATATTTTGGTGCGAGAAACAATCCATACGAAGTCTGACCCTCCCTCCTACTCCCAGCTTCTAGTCCCCTGCCCTTCAGCGGCAAGCCGGTGTCCAACTCGGTTGGACGGAAACTGGGAAATGGGGGTTGTTCCGTCTTGCGCGGCGCAACTCCAGTGCATAGAGTGGTCACCCACTATCTTGCGTGGAAGCACGCCCTCTTTCGAAGATTGGAGACTTCCATTTCCGGCTTTGCGCTGGGGACATCTGTGGCACCGTCTTGCCCCTACATGTCCATTTTTGCTTGCATTGTCGACGCTTCTTTCCTTTTTACCCTGTGCTCTTATCGTTCTCCCTTGATGAGAATAGAAGCGCCGGAGAAAACGGTCACATAGAATTCGGCGCGGCGCTGACCTTTGGCCTTGGTCGCGCCGGCTTTTCCGGTGACGTGCTAGTACTCTTCCGCGGTAAAAAGGGCGCGGTGCCTTGCCAAGGCGGTCGCGGAGGGAAGAGGGGAGACAGGGTGAATTCGTGGAATCGGCAGACGGGGCATGCGCGTAGCCGCTCTGGCCCAAGTGTCAATGCCCATATATCGATCGGGGGAGTTCCCCGGTTGCCAGGGCTTTCCCGTTGCCACCGACGCTGGCTGTTTCCACGGCAGGCCTGCACTCCCCAACCGCCGTTTCGACCAAGCGCGCGCGCAGAGAGCAATAAAGGGCCCTTAGGAACTACGTGACTGACTTCGACATGTTCCTTCTTCGAGTTGACTAAGCTGCAGCCGAATATGCTTGCAGCATAGAAGGAAACCGAAAAAGAAAAGCTGTTCTTGTGCTTTGTCTCCATGACACGCGTCTCCGCGCTTACTTTTCCGGGTCGACTGAACGAGGCCTCGATCGTTTGCGGTGCCACTGACAATCACATGGACTAGCGGTGTCCTGTCAGGCTGTGCGACATAGTTCTACAGCGCCTGTCCAGCGTCGCGCGCGCCGTATTGCGGTCCATCCGTCCACGTCGTAAGCGAGGGGGAAGGGGAGGGGGTGGGGCGAGCCTTGGCTTAGTCAAGAGACCCGCCGATCTATCTGTCAAACGGAAGAGGTGGCGGTGCTTTCTGGGCAGTGGAGAGCAGCACCGCTATCGAGCAGCGCTTACATTCGCTCTGCGGCTGGAATGGGATGCGTTACGCGCAGTCGGTGGCTAGCCAGGGATCTACGTTGTTATTTCGCCTAGGCTACCGGCTTGTTCAGTGCGGCGCGTGGAATTCATAGCACCGCAGACGCCGAGTGAGGAATCGCAGTTGAATGTTGTTTGTGCATCGGATCGCGTGCACCTGCAATGGCACCCAGCGCGCACGCTCGTGTTTCTCGCACCATTGCGACTTGGCGTGCCGCGTTGGCCCGCCTTCCCGGCCGCTGGGGAGAGAGGCCCGGAGGCAAGCAGCTTGCGAGGAGGGGCGGCGTCGCTCTCTGCGGCGTAGCGTAGGTGCGCGGCGACTGCGTCAGCGGCGCGCGACTCATCGGGGCAGGCGAAACAGGAAGTTTTGAGCGGCTGTTTTCGTTGTCGGCGCACCGGGAAGCGTGCGTGTTCCAAGGACAGCGGCAGCAGCGGCGTGCGCTTCCCTGATGACCGCGGCTCCGAGCCAGGGCTGCCGTTGAAGCTGCTTCTGCCGCTGCCAGATCCAGAAGCGCTAGATTTCCCCGACTCAAAGCAACCAACTGCCTTGAGATGTAGCTGCCCGATTCGAGCCTGTATAGGAGCTCAAGAAGCAGGATTGTTCGTTTGATGAGCCCGTATCCTTATTCTGCCTCGTTATTACTTCCTCCTCTTCGCATAACGCCCTATACTCGGGTGGTAGGTTGCCGCATGGCTTAAAGGACCACGCCCATTCTACACGCAGCACCAAGCTGTCGGAGATCATCCGCTTACCAACATAACCGAAATATATCTAATGGTGCTCCACTAGGTGACATAGTAATGGTCTACATGTTGCAGATAGACTGGCCACTCAATGTTCTGGTGTGTTAAGTAAGTCACTTGCACTGCGAGGTATTGGAACGCTTACAGATGTGAGGGGAGGGTGCGGTGGGAAGGGGGCGTATTAGCAACACATGCACACGCATGCGCACCGCTAAATAGATTCGTCGCCCATAGTGCAACGAAACGGGACACCAACAAGGAAGACAAGCATCTCTCCTTTTCGTTGCTCTACTTACGATGAATGTGATATCACCTAGTGAAACGTTAAACCCTTTCAACGTATACGCACAAGAATGTTTGTTGGTTGGAGGGGGTGCATGAACCACTGGTGAAATTCGTTGTTGAACAAAGCCATCACACTCCTTAGAGGAGCTCGTGTCCACTTTGTCGTGTTGCTCTGAGTCTTCACCGCTATCCCTCATTGCGACGCGACGTCGCAAGTTCCGCCCGCGCGAAGCTTCCCTCCCCAAGTGTGGCTGTCGAGGAGGCGACTGGAAATCGGGTAGCGACGATAAGGGTGCGCGCGCGAGCGCGCGTTGTCGTAAACAGGAACCGTGTCGCCGCCCGCTTTTTCGCGGAACCCGCGGCAGCGTCCTGCTGCCTCTCACAGCCCTCGAGTGGCCCCGCCGGACACCCAAGGTTTTTCCGCCACGTACAGAGCTCCGCGAGCGCGCGTGTAAGCGGGAAATAGGAAAAGCCCAAATTTAGACGAAGACGAGGGGGCAAACACGCGTCGACGCCCGGCCAACAGTCGACGACGCTCACTATGTGCTACTGCGCCTGTCGCCGTTGAGTGCTACCGCACCCGCAAGCGCCTATCATATGCGGAAACCGCATCGCCGCGTTTCTTGTTACGCAGGCATCTTGCTTGCTCGTAAGCAAGCTCGCTCCTCGCGACACTCTCTGACGTCGAATACGTTCGCTGTTCTCTTTGTATCTACCAAGGTTCCCGTAATCGTCTTCTTTTCCAGTAGCCACTAATTGTTTTGTTTCAACTATCATTGCTGCGTTTCCATTGCGATCTGTCGTCCTCGCGTGGATAACGTAGACATTTTGGGCTAGCGAAGTCTCAATAAGTGTGTCGTGGTGGTTACTAACCGCGCAGAAGATGAAATCATGCCGTTGGTAATTACATCCTGGCTCATTTTAGCGTTCTAATCTTTCGCTCATTGGTTTGAAAGCTTAGATTTGTTCCAAATTGGTCAACGCACACGAAGCGCTCTAACCAAGCCGCAATTTATAGTTTATCAGGATACTTGTGGGTGTCCTTACGTAAGGAGTGGGCTGCTGGAAACTCGATACAGAGCGAGCGGCGAGTAGCGCGCGGCAGAGCCAACATTCCAGTTCGAAATCGGCGCAGGAAAAATCGTTGCGGCACTCCGCGAGCCGGAAGAGCGCTGCAGGCGCACGCGCGCGCCGTCGTAGGGGTTGCCTCCGCCGCGCGGAAGAGCGGACCTTGGGCGCGAGCGTTCACCCGGTCACGTGACGCACGCCTTGACCTCGATTTGCGCCCGGAGAGCCGCACGCCTCCCTGCCTCTGCGCTTTTTTTTTTCTTCTCTCTCTCTCTCTCTTTTCTTCCTCGCTCTCTCAGCGGAGTTGCGCACAGTTCTCTCTCCTCAGCCAGCAGCTCGCCTCCTCTCCTTCCTCCGCGGTAGGTTTCCTTTCTCCATCGGCCACTGTGACACGGGGGCTTTTGTTTCGTCACGTAGCCAACTCGTCGAGGAATGTTTGATGCGCTGCCTGCCTGACGTCGCCGGAAATGGTTTCTTCCCGCGCGCGCACCTCATATCCCGGTAATAACTGATGTGTGCGATGCGCGGATCGCGCAGTGTCCGTTGCCGCGGGCGACTGGAGAACTCCTCGCCGCAGCGGTCTTTTTCGGAACGAGGCCGGACGACGGTGTGCCGCACGCGGCAACTTCTACCGCCCTGCTTTGTGCAGTGCCGCCGCCGTGGGCAGGCGGCGGCGGCACTTTGGGCCAGGCATCTGGGTCACGCCTGTCGGCGGAACTGGGTCTGCTCTCGCCGGCGCGGAAGAGTCCCCGGGCTTTTTTGTTCGTATTTAGCCCCTCACGTCGGCGGAGAAATGTGGGACGGCCATCGTCAGGAGGGGTACTGCGCTGCAGCGTCGCAACACGGGCTGCAACGCTCATCATAACCGTTTGCGATTATCACGACGCGCACGGTACTAGGAATTTCTCTTCCCACTATCAGTCGGGCGGTAAGGACGAAGCTGAGAAAAGGTCTCAAATGAGTAGGGCCTCAGGGCATGTCTCGAGCAGACCTCAAATACCGCCCGTTCGGTATCTACTTAAGTCGCAAATACGTGACAAACCGAATCTTCAGCGCCTGTGTTTCCATGATGCCCCGCCACGGTGGTCTAGTGGCTATGTTACTCGGCTGCCGATCCGAGGGTCGCGGGATCGAATCCCGGCCGCGGCGGCTGCATTTCGATGGAGACGAAATTTTGAGGCCCGTGTGCTGTGCGATGTCAGTGCACGTTAAAGAACCCCAGGTGGTCAAAATTTCCGGAGACCTCCACTACGGCGTCTCTCATAATCAGAGCTGGTTTTGGGACGTTAAACCCCACAAATCAATCATTTCCACGATGGTTGTCCCACTATTCAGTGCGTACTCACACGCACACCATTTATCACCATCATAAAACAGCAACAATTTGAGTTCGTGCCTTCCATGTTCGGACTAGGGCTTATCTGCTACAGAGCAAAGCGAGGCTGACTGGCCGTTGCGCATTGTCCGGTCGGAATGGGACCGCCGTTACCTCAGCGTTACGGCGCGGCCGTGGAAACGACGGCAGCGAAGGTGGCGCGCCTCAGGGGAGGGCTGGAGATGTGGAGAGAATGGGGGGACGCAGGCTACTTTCCCTGTCGACCCCCCGTTCCCCCCTTGCCGTTCGCCTCCGGGTGGGAAGGAGGGGGGAGGTGGAGGCCTGCCCCCTCGGCGGCAGCAAGCGCATCTAGGTCATGGCTCGTTGGCGCTGCCGCAAACTCGGCAGTGGCGGCGGTCCTCGTTCGGCTTCCCGAAAGTAGGCCCCCCTCTTGCCTGCCTCTCCGACGTCCGCCTCCTTTTTTGTTTCCGGCTCGAAATTGGGGCCAAGTTCGGCGGCGTCGGCGGGCCCAACCGTCTTCTTCGCGTTCGTCTTTCCTGCAGCGCGCGTGTTGCGCCACATTTTTTTTTTTTTTTGTTTCTCCTTCCGCGCTCCCTCGACGGCCTCTTTGGAGATCCACGGTAGCGGCCGCACCGCGGATTAGCCGAGCGCCACGCTATACGTTGACAGGTTCGCTTACGCTACAACCGCTATAGTGTCCATTCTCTTTGAGCAGGTGCCCCCCTACCCACGCGCACACACACACACACAGCTGACCTGGTTTCACGACCAAAACGAGTGGTCTGTGTTATGGCGCGGGCTGGAATTGTGTAAGGAAATGGGCTGGTCGCGTATGCCGCTTTCCAGCCGTGCAGGGAATAACGCTTTGCCTCGCTTCACGCCGTAACTGTATGCGGTAGAAACGGAGTGTAGTGGCGCATACGTACTCACATCCACACCCATAAAACGGCTGGCGCAGCATAGCCGCAGCCGCTTTTGCGCCAATAAATCCAATTTAACATAAAACGGCTGACACCGCCTTGTCATGAATATAGTTTGTACGCTGCCGGAAACGGAGTGTTGTGAAATATGCTTCGAATGGTGTCGCCACGAAAGGTGCTGCTGCTGTTGCTACTTATGCCAGGTGGCACAAAACACGCTGAACGACGTGTTTTTTTGTTTTTTTTTTTAATGCTGCTCGTCTGCGGTGCAGCGTGGCCCATTCCAACGCCGAATAAGCAGAGCGGGTGTTTCTTTCTCAAAGAGATTTTTGGCAGCCAATGGAAATGCTCGATACAGCGTTGACTTTTTATGGGTTGCACGATGACGCTGTCTCGTCGCTTCGCTAATTGACCTTTCCTTCGCGTTGGAATGTTTTATTTCCTTGGAGAGAGTGTAATGTAAAGCACCACTTAACGGATAATGCGGTTTGTTGCTGCACGCATGGATGACGTATTTGGAATATGACTCTTTCCTTTTTTTTTTTTTTTCGCGGGATATTGCGTTCGAGCGCGTAAATGTCGCATTTTACAGAGTTCTTCAAAGGGCATCCACAAATATCGCGTTTATTATTTGTCGTTTCTCGATCTTCAGAGTCGCGTCTTCACGATTGTCGGCTTCACACAAACCGTCCGTATACGCCACACGCACTCCAGCAGCAGGTGCAAGCCGAGGAGACGCGGAAGCCTTCGTTCGTCTCGGTGGGATCGCGCGGTGCGGAGGCTTCGGATTTATGAATAGACAGACTGCGGGGCGGAGCGCGTGCTTTGTTGCAGCTGTTTTCACAAGTGCGTCGACCGTGCTTACGTAACGCAGCGGCGAGGGATCTCTGCAGAGCGATGAAGTTTCGTTGCTGTGCAGGTACGGTAGTTAGTAGCTGTGGCAGTAATCCGACGCTGCCTCGGCTGCGCGTAGCGCATTAGAACGCCTCTATACCGAAAGTGGCCTTTCACGAATAATTTCTTGCTTCACGTTTGTACGCTGCCTGTTGAGGTGCGCGATCTTTACAACGCAATGATCAGGCTAACTGCGAAAGCCCCGGGCATTTCGTTATAAAGGTACTTGACTAGCAGCTTGATTACTCCGAAAATAAAGAAAATAAAAAAAGGACACGTTTCATCCGCGCCCTATTTGATCTATAAACTGCTGCTTAGTCGTATAAAACGAGTGAAATAAATATCGCCGGATGATTGGTGTATACAGAGAAACGTCGCTATGCTTCCTGCTACCTCATGACGTGTGCGGCCGAAATCCGTAACGAACGAGTGCTGGCATGGGGTAGTTTTCTTCTTCTTTTCCAGCGTTACAGCTTTATGGACTTGTTTGTAAACGCCTGCGGCAAGCCGCAGCGTCAGTAACGGCGGCCCGTCACTGGGTCAGCAGGTGTCGCCGCCGCTATCGGCGTAGCGCGCGCGCTCCGCTGGCGGAAGTCTGCGCCGCCGCTCGCAGCCGCCGCCCGTCCGGGATGGAGCGGCTTCGATTCGCGCGCCGTCCGCGGGGCGGCGCTTTTCAAGGTCTCGCTGGCCGAGTTCGAAGACCCCGGCGCCCAGAATACCCCGGCTGTCCTTGATTCTGCGTCACGGAAGTGCGCCGCTTCCACCCTCCCCACTTGGCGACCGCTTTATCCGCGCTTTTCCTTTCTCTTAACGTCGCCGCCTCCCCCACCTCTCTCTCTCGCCCACTGCCGCAGAGCACGCGCGCGCGCTGTGGCGCGGAGGTGCTGCCGCTGCTGCTGCTTTCTCCGGCGGCCGCTTACGCAAGCCGAGACCGCCGTCCGCCCGCCCCGTTTGTCCTGCGAGTGTGTTTTCAAAAGCTGGAATAATCCCGTTTGGAGGAAGAAGCCCGTCATTGAGAGCGCGCCCTCTTGCCGACGCTATTGATGAGCGGCCTCTAGAATGGACGTTCGTCGCAGATCGCGATGATTTCATTCGCCCTCTCTCACAACAACTCTGCAGAACCTTAGCGCGTACACAACAAACATCCGCGTTCTGCGATATCTCCGAACGTGGCGCTTCCAACTGTGCGAGGGCACCCCCCCCCCCCCCCCTTCCACCCCACTGCGTATCACGCAGACGTATACCGATCCCTGTACGAGATAGTTGGATCTGGCGGAGCCGCAAAGCGGGAAAGAAACGGGACGACCCCCTGTCTCGCTTTCTCTCCCGAGACACGACCGCGAGGTTTTTTCAACGGCGTCAGAACGGAACGCGACGTGACGTGAAGACGACAAGATAATGAGGCCCCGTGGTTACTACGGCGCACGTAATTTCGCCATCGATTTATTCGAGGCGCGTATCAGCGGCGTGCGAGCAGGCGCTTAAGTCGCTGATTTACGACGCCACATCTAACTTGTACTGCTGCTGCTATGCGAGCGTTTCCCGCGTTTAGGAGCGCTGTTAACCACTCTGCGTCGGTGCTTTTCATTTCAGTTCTTTTCCTTCTCATTCCGGGTGATATGGCTGCAATAATTGAATGCGTGTCTGTGGCACAAGACCTGCTGTCGTTCCAGAGCACGACTGATATTTACGGCTGCGCGAGAGCGCGTTTTTCCTCGTGGCGAAACCGTACGCGTACAACCACATTCTTTGTCGGAGACGACGTTTTAATCTGCCCTGCAGTTCCGGGGGCTGATACGCTGATAAGTGTTCGGTCATCATTCACGATTTGTCTAGTAACATCCTTCACAACGAAGTCAACGTCGTACGACGAGTGAATAATGCTGCATTACTGTACAAGTGAACTTCACTGGCTAACCATTCTGCTTTTCATTAAAGCGGTTTCCCTCTCACCTTGTGTTGAGTAGCACACCTCAGTCACCGAAGTAGTCGCAAATAAATATCCACACCTTTCGCTTTAATGATCGAAATTGGACGTGGTCAGTTTGATGGTGCTGGACCATTATGTCACCGTTACGCTTGTATGCTTTCTTTTATTATTATTATTATTATTATTATTTGCTGACCCTTTGCTGACAGCATAGCTGCGCAAATGCGTCGTCCGATTCGTCGTTACAGCAACTCAAACGAGAACGAGACGGCATGCTCTTATATAGTTCGTTATAGATTGATGTGCTCGGTGAAATGTGCGTGTCGCTCGTTGAGAGTGTGTCCCTTTTGTTGTGTGCAGTGGACACTAGCCCCCAGGATGTCCGGCCCAGCCTGCTGTCTCGCTGCGAACGTACCCTCCAACGGTGTAGCCCAGGGAGAGATTCCAAGACGCTGCTACAAAACATTCTCCAGCACCAGCAGCCCACTTATTCGGCGCTCTCGACGCTGTGCAACCCGGCTGTCTCATGCAGCAGCTCAGGTGCGGTTTTTCTTGATTTACAGCTACAGGCTGCATAATGATTGATTGACAGCTACAGGCTGCGTAATGATTGATTGATTGATTGATTGATTGATTGATTGATTACTGGGGTTTAACGTCCCAAAACCAACTCTGATTATGAGAGACGCCGTAGTGGAGGGCTCCGGATATTTCGACCACCTGGGGTTCTTTAACGTGCACTGACATCGCACAGCACACGGGCCTCAACATTTCGCCTCCATCGAAATGCAGCCGCCGCGGCCGGGATTCGATCCCGCGACCCTCGGATCAGCCGCCGAGCACAATAGGCACTAGACCACCGTGGTGGGGCTACAAGCTACGTAGGGAGATTTTATTAGGGCCAACACACTAGCGACAACAATTAGGGAACACATCTGATTTCAGGCGTTACGGAGATGCCTTAAATTAAGGATTCGCATACGGGAATATCTTAACCTCGCGTTGTAAGCAATATAATGTTTTGCCAAGTCACTTTGACGATGATATGTCTCTGAAGAGTTGGGACGATTTTTATAAAAGACATCCATGATATTAAACGACTTGTATAGTTTAGCAATGTAACCTGCAAGCTCCTGCTTGAACTAAGCGCGAAGCGGCAACGAACGAGCTCATTACGGAGACCATTCTCGGGAGTCATTGCCGACGTTATACCCCTGTGTCCCGTTTCCTTGCAGGCTCCCTTCCCCCAAGTCCTGCCGACAGCGGAGTGTCGGACGTGGACAGCAGCAGCGGAACGCTGAGCAATGACGAGTCCAAGGCACGGTTACAAAGCACCCCTGGTGAGTTGGACTGAATTCTCCCATATTATACTGGTCGGCACTGGACACTGTCGAAATTGAGTGTAATGGAGTAAAGATGCCATCAACGCGAATTGTTGGCCTCTTGTGGACGGGGAGCGACAAATTAATTAACCTAAAGCGAAATAGACTGAAAAAGAAATGAAAGAAAAAAACGCATTTTTCAGTCGTCGTTTTAATTTCTCTTATCTACCTACATGTACTTTCTGTGTTATCTTCATTCGAGCCGCTATAGGAGTAGACTATGGAAGGTAGGTGTGCTATAAGCTGCCAGGATCATTGTGCGTTTTTTTCCTGTCTCGTATTCCTTTCTTTTTTTTTTTTATAGAAGCGTCGTTGCCATAGATAGGATGTGCTGAGCAACATCCGAATGGCCAGGGTCGTTATTTATTATTTCTTTTTCTCCTCAGTTCCACCCCCGCTGACTCCTGAATCTCCAAGCCCGAGTGGACTGGGCTACATCCCCCCGTACTGCCAGACCGGCGTTGCACCTCACGCATCTCAGCACTACAGCAACCGGCCTCCAACATGTGAGTCACCTTCTTGCTGTGTCTTCCTAAAACAGCGCCTTAATGTTAAAATACGCATAAACTGGGAAAAGGGCAGCGTACAAGGAGACACAGAGAGAAATCGAGCGAATGCAATACCAACATTAAGTAGTAGTACGGGTAATGGAGCTTCATGAGTGCTGTCGTTTCTCCTAGTTATTGCGCATTCAGCATTCATTTACTAAAAGGAACCAACTGGTCGCCGAAAACATACCTATTGCGACGTTGCACATAAACTAACTGCTCAATGAACGTGCAGCAGGCATCCACTTGGCACATTGTATATTTCCTTACCACCCAACAAGAATCGCTCTGGTCACTTGTAGCATCGTGTCTTTTGCCAGCATCCTGGTGATATATACACCACAGTGGTGCACTATGAATGTTCGCTTGCGAAGAGCAGCTAGGTATCCTGCAGGTGACAGTTTCGGACATTACCAGTGGCCGCCTTGCGGTCAGCGCGCGTAGCGTGGGCGTACTATGCGCTGCCAGCTGACCCAATTAGAAGGAGGCGCCCAGACAGGGAAGACGCGCCAGAGCCGTGTGCCGAGAGCGTTTCCCGTTACGAAACAGGGCGTAAGAGCCGGCCCGTGTACGGGGGGCTCTGGAAAGTGTGTCACGGGGCGACCCGACGATTCAACTGGGTCACGGCGCGGTTTCCTTTTTCGAGCGGGCCGCCGCATCTTGGCGGCCCCCGGCGAGCCGAAAACGAAGCCGCAACGACGGCGACCTTGGTTACGCTAAGGCCAAAAGAACGCTTCTTTCAACTCGCCAGCGTGGCGTCATCGGCCTTCCTCATGTACCAATGGCACGCATCTGCACTGGATCGGCTCTCACATGTGTTCTGGTTCAGCCAAACTACGACCGTTGTCCGGTTGCGTTGTAAGCGATGGGTTCTAACATCTAGCCGCGTGGGACATATACGTTCCAGACATTGCCAAATTCCGCAAGGTTTTCTGCCTTGAACCAGTTAAGCGAGGATGTGTGCTCCCAATGGAAACCATGCTGCGACGGAAAGATGGCGGAGTTGGCTCGTTTAGCACAACTTGACCTTGTACGGTCGAGCGCCGGACAGCAAGAATGCACAGCCACGTGAAAAGACACGTGTACGCTATCAAACAGCTCTGCCACCTTTTATGGCGGAAGCTCGTTTAAGCGGTGTTCCCCGTTTCGCTCGTTAACTTCATGCGGGATCCATAACGACGGAAATGTAACTGTGTCAGTTGTGTCTGACGTTTCGCGTGGGACTACGGTCGGGATATGCGTTCCTTATGGCTGCGTAGCATTGTGTACTAAATCATACACACCGGCGTCGACAACGAGCGAGCAGCTTATTGAATCGTGTCGCGTTTCCGAAATCCGCACGAGTTCCGAGCGTGTGTTCTGCGTGGTTTTCGCACGCAGACGGTATGTCGCGGAGGAAGAAAGAGAGCGAAAGAAAGCACCGTTTCGAGAGGCGAGAAAATGGGGCCGTTCGCGGAGAATGAACGGGAAAGGAGAGGGTGTACTGTTGTCGCGAAGCGGCGGTTCCGTTCCACTCTGGGTGGACGACGACGCTCCGCTTTGTGGTGACCCCCAACGGGGCGAAGCCACGGCGCGCCGTGGTTGCGGTCCCCGTCCGCGCCCTTGTTTGGCCCCTGCGCATTTTTCAAGGTCAAGCTCAGCTGTTGCGCCTGGGAGGAAGCGGAACTCGGTTTTCCCCCAACGGGGCTACGAGCTGGAGGTGATAAAAGAAGGGGAGGGGGGGTGCACGGAAGAGGCTCGGGGAGCCGAACCTCACCGTGGGTGCCGCTCCCGAGAAGCTATGCAGGAAGAAGCGACCCCCGTCCTACTGAGCGAGCGAAAGAAAAGTAGGCCTAACCAGTGTGTGTGTGTATCCGGGTTGCCACCGTTCCCCACTTCTTCACTGTTGGAGGTTTCTTGGTGGTTTAAAAAGAAACGGAACAGAAGGCAAGAGCTGCCCAGGCAGGGAGCCGGCGGCACTCTTGACTGCTTCTTTGCCTTTTATGTGGTATACATTCACTTCCTCCCCCATTTTTTCCCTCCCTTTCGGTTTTCGGCAAGCCTGTCTATTGAGAACGTAACTTGGTGTTACGTGGGCATACGTAAGAGGAGACGATGTAAAAATCACGAAAAAAAGAAAAAGGGAACGACGGTACGGGAACAGCTTCCATTGTGTAATTGGCACTGCCACTGGGCCGCTTCCGCCGCTCCTTACAAAAGAAAAACTTCGTACGCTACAAGGAGAGATTGAGTACGGTGGTCATAAGTTTCGAACTGAGTTGAGAGTTGCGTAAAGGGGAAGGAAGGATGGATTTTTCCGAGCTTTCGTTTTCGAAGAGCCTTTTGTGAGCCCATGGGAAGCCAACCGTCGGCAGTGAGAGCAGCTAGGCAGAGGGAGGAAAAAAATATAAACTCGTTCCGAAGTGACCCACTGGTTCGCTCCCCGTAGCAGGCGCTGGGATATTACGTAAGAGACGCCTTTGTGGGATCGCCCGCTGGGCACCTGTCTTATGAAACGATCGGCCAATGTCGGTTCCGCATGACATAGCCTATATTTGGACAACGGTCTTCTTATTCACTGAAGAAAGCGGCGGATCGTTGGTGGCGTACGTCCGCTCATGGGAGCACGCATGCTTCTGACAGCTTTATGCTCCGCTAGCCCGCCCGCAAAGTGTAGTCGTTGCTGGCTGCCTCGCGAAAGATTGCAAACCGGAGCACTCGAAGCGCCTGTGCGAGTTCGGGCCAGAAAGGTTCTCGCGGTCGTCAACAGGAAGCCCGCTACTTCCGCGATTGTCTCCAGTAAACCGAGCGTCTGTTAGCTTTTCGAGGGCCTAGCGCGAGAGAGAAGGGCCGCGCCAGTCCTGGGCGTTGCAGATTGCGGCTGATAGCGGCGGACGTCTGTTTGCCTTCCGGCTTCCTCGCTCGGCAGGCGCGCGAAGTCCACTGCGGCCGTATCCGGCGTTGCTATATGCCCCACGCGTGCTTTCTCTTGGCACCAAGTTTATTTATTTTTGTTTTTGTCCTTGCCTTCGCGGTGCCGGAAAACAAGCGCATTCGAGCCTCCCACTATCTTATATCTGTCAGCTATGGCGGCGCGCAGCGTTCGGAGTGTCGGGATGACACCACGCGGGAATGGAAAGAAATCTGGTGGCGAGAAAGGGTGCCCGCGGGCGGGCAAGTGGCGAGAGCGGACGTTGTTACATGGCGCAGCAGCGGCGGCGATCATCTCGATTGGCAGAAGAGCACGTGACGGAAACGGTCGCCCACCAACGGGCGCCGCGCAGGTGAAGAAGGCTTCGCCGGGTGTGGCGCTCTTGGGCTGACCTTGGCGCGAGCCGGAGTCGTTGAACCGGCGGCGCGTTTCCTTTTTTTGGGCTCCCCTTTCCTCCTCCGCCGCCGCTCTCTCTCTCACTCGCTCTGGCGACTACGACGACGTGAGCGCCGGAGCCGCCGCCGCGCCGCGAGAGAGCGGAGCTTCGCTGGAAAAAAGCGGGCGAAAGTGCTCCCGTTCTCTGCGGCTGACTGCACCGCTTCGCCGGCACACACATTGGCGAACATACCACGCGTGGGCATCCTTTTTCTTTTTTTTTTCTTTGCGCAATGGCGCGCCGCGACATGTTCTGTGTGATCCCTTTCGACGCCCTTTTCTTTCGGGTTGCGGAAATCTAGCAGCAAAATCTCTGCCAGAGCTTTCATTGGGTAGTAAATAAGTAGACTGGCGCAACTCCTCCTGCCTAGTTGCTGATCGTCGGTGACGCAAAAGCAGGAAGTCGTTGTCGTCCTCCCCCCCTCCCCATATATATATATATATATATATATATATATATATATATATATATATATATATATATATATATATATATATACACGTGCGCGCGTCCATCGTTGTTGCTGCAGGGGCGGGAACATTAGCTGGAACTGTCTGTCGAGAGACTCCTCTCAACGCGGCAAACCAGTCGTGTCACTTCAGGCCTTCCCGGAGCTGGCTGCTCGGGCGGAAATTGAAGTAGTATGTCGGTCTCTCCCCCTCGAGCAGGAGGACCAGATCAGCCGGCTTCCTCTTTCTGAAAGGCACACGGGCGAGGCGGCGGTATTTTTCGCCCCCTGCATGGGCGTTTCTCAGGCTTCAAGGTTAGCGGGTCAGTGGCACCAGGGAGGAAAAAGCGAAGACGGGGAAAGCGTACCTCCCCCTCCTTCTCCGTGCCAGTAGGCACAAAAGGGGCGCCTTCTCGGGGCCCGCTACGCTCGTTCCGACGTCGATCGCCTCTCTTTGGAGGAAAGGAGATGATCTTTGTGTCGGCATCTCCTCCTTCCCGTCGGGGTGTGGTGAGAGTCGTGGAGCTTGAGGAATTTTTTTTTATTCTTTTATTTGCTGTATGTATGGTGAGACCCGTTCGTGTCTACGCGCCGGTTGCGTAACGAGTCCGCTTCGCAACTGGTCATCACTTCCGCCCGATGTACGGTGGTGTGTGTGTGTCGCTCACTCTGGCCGTGATGCAGGTCGCGTAATGTAAAAGTGAACGGGACGTCAAGATCAACTGTATTCTTGTTAATTTAGGCGAACAATAATCGCTGCTGCGATTCTTTTCATACGCGCGTTATCATCACTGCAGTGGTAACAGAAGGACACGAGTGTTGCTGTGTGCTAAAGGGTTTACAGGAGGGACAGATAACTTTATTGTCTCACAGAAAACCGAGAGCAGCTTACTGCTGTTGTAGTGAGAGACCAACGAGGGATACGCTGCTGGGGACAGACTGGTGCTTGCGATGTTGCCTTCGGTATTTAGTATTGACGGAAAAATAAAAACAAAGGGAGTTAACACAAGGCTGCCTCGGGCATTCAGCCTCGACGAGAATGCGTTTAATGTGCGAAGTGGCCCGTCGCAAAGCGGTTTGTCAACGTAGCTGCGGCGGGCCTCGCGTTTGTCGTGGCGAGGGTGCTGCCGAAGCCGGAACACGTGAACGGCAGCACTGCCATGTTTCGAAAACAGGGCAAGTCGCTACGCGATGGAGGAGGTACTCTTGAAAGAGAGCCAGCGACAGAAGCCGCGTAGGCCGAGGAGCAGCAGCAAACGGGCAGAGCCTGCTTCGAAAGAAAGCAAAAATAAAAGAAAAAAAAGGCACTCCGGCTGTCTGCCATTGTGCGAGCTCTTCCGGCGGGCTGACGTCATCGGCGTTCTCCCCCTCTACACCTGCACTGCCGGAGTCAACACACCTTTCAAGGTTAACCGGAGCTGGCGCGCTCCGGACGTACAGCGCCGCCGCGCGGAGGCGCTTACAAACGCAGTTGCCGCCGCCGGCGGTCTTCCGTCGTCTGCTACGTTTCGTGTCGCGAAGTGGATTGGAGGCTGGCGTGGCGAAGTGCGCTGAATTTTCTGTATATCGTTCAGAGCGCAACTATAGCCGAATAAATCCGCCGTACTTGAAGCGGGCGAAGTTACGCGCGGCAGTAAATTAGGTTTGCGGACTGTTTCATTACGAATACCCGTAGCCAAGAGGGTTGCTCCCTTATTTCGCGCAAGTGCCTTGAGCGCTTTTCGCTGCCAGTAGGTTGTTTACCATTTCCTTCGTTCCTTTTCCCTCGCAAGTTCTCGCCCTCTCCCCTTTCTTTTGCGATTCCCGGCCGTTTTCCATTGCTCTCGCTTTCAAGCAATCTCCCTGCCCTTCGCGTTGTGTGCACAGGAAACTCTTTGATTTCCTTTTGAAGACGCGCCGGAATTCTGCTCTTGGGATCGGCAGCGCTTTTTGCGCGGAGGGAGCCCCGTCTTCCTCCCTCCCTGTGGCTGGCTGTCTGGTTGCCCAAAGCGTTGCATGGCAACCCGGGCCTTTGAACCCTGCGCGCTCGATTCGGAACGGGGTTACTATGGCAACAGAGCCACGCAGCCCCGGGGACAACTCCGCCGGAAGCGTCCGCCGCATGTGGCTTTACTTGCTTGCTTTTTTCTCTTCCCCGCACCTTCTCCCCGGAACGGGGGCGGTGTTCGGAGTTGCGACGGTGTCGTCGATACCCCTCGCTGTACGGCGTGCTCATGCACGCTGAGCGAGCTCCAGGCTTTGATGTGGGCCAGTGTGTTTGTCCCTCAAAACTACCCCCGTCTTGTGTCCCCCGTGGTTCAGACACACTTCTCGAATCGCTTTGCTAGAGGGCGGTCACGAACAGCTGCGGCAGCATTGTGACAAAGGCAGCTGTTCTGTGGGCGTCATGCGTTCGTGCAGCAACTAAAGCAGGCGAATTCGCGCCTGTCGTTCAGATGAGCAGTTAATTTGTTTTGCAACTCCCCCCTTTTATTCTGTACCCATGAATTACGAGCTAGCGCTCATAATGATGAGCAAACAATAACATTTGTCTACATGTCAGACTCGGGACTCACAGAATATATGTATGTACATGAAATAAAACGCAATACCACCGACATGATATAAAAGGGACACACAATTTGTACCATATTGTGCTTTTAGGCCGCAGCAAATCACTAGCACAAGATAATTTTGGGTTTTATTTATGCATATATGGCTTTATTGATGCACGATGACTCATTATGTGCTGCCAATCACATGGCACCTTTCTATACTAGAATGTGAAGTTTATCCGAAATGCTAAATTCATGCTCCTTGTCTGCCAGCAGTTGCCGAACTGCAGCACATGTTCCCACCGCAAGCTCACTACCGGCCGGGAGGCTCACTCGGCTCTGTGGTGCCTCACGGGGGTAGTGCACAGGCCAGCTACCTTGAGGCAGCAGCTCTCAAGAGCCCAAGCCACACCCTCGCCTACCCTACACCCGTGGCTCAGCACCAGGGCCTGCCATTGACCCTGACCTCATGTGGGAGCTTGCTGCATCCGCCTGGAATCCCTACCCCAGTGATCGCCCACACACCTAGCGAAGACCTGGGGTACCTTGTTGAGGACCTCTCTTTCCAGCCTCCCACCAAAAAGAAAGGTGAATAGCACTTCCTTGTGGCCACTACTCTTTTCTGCACAGGATAGACCACCTTTAATTGCAAGCTGAGTAGATTGCCATTGCGTGGGCATACTTTCAAATTCATTAAGCAAATTTTCCCCTTGTGCAAGTCTCAATCTTTTTTCTGGTCAGACAAGAGAAATATGCTTTCTGTAACACGATCAATGTGACAAAATTGAGGGTTTCTAGACAGGAGACTCGTTACTTGAACTGGTTTAGCACAACCATTGCATATGAACAATGTTGATCAGGCAGTTAAAGAATTAATATGTACCGCTGCCACATTATATCTGCATTTCAACTTCTGCACGTTACTGACACATGCCTCTTACTCCTCAACTTGCATAGGATTTGGCTGTCTGAAATCGCTAGGTTCTAGCACTTATCCACCCAAGAAATTGCAGTCAGGTGCACTCAGAACTGTTGTCGTCCACGGTGGAGAAGACTGAGACAAGTTTGTGCTTGCCTGGTGCAGGAAGGAAACCAAAAGCAATGCTGCACGATGCAGGGGGCCCCCTGAGTGGCCTGGCTTCCTCCTCGTCTTCTCTGAAGCAGCAGCGCAAGAGCCGCGAGGGATCGACCACATATCTGTGGGAGTTCCTACTGAAGCTGCTTCAGGACCGCGACTATTGCCCCCGCTACATCAAGTGGACCCACCGTGAGAAGGGTGTCTTCAAGCTGGTTGACTCCAAGGCTGTCTCCCGCCTCTGGGGCCTGCACAAGAACAAGCCCGACATGAACTACGAGACCATGGGACGGGCGCTCAGGTCAGTAGCTTTCACGTTGTGGCAAGAGGGAGAATTTACTCACAGAAAACAGGGTTCTATATGTTACCGCGGACAAACTGATAAAAGCAAAGCACAAACAAAAGCAGGCCGGTTTCTTTGGCATGTGCATATGGAACCCTCTTTTCTGTTAATAAACTTGGTTGACGGTCTGCGTTTGTTCTGTTCCTATCTCAGTTACTGCACCAACTTGTCCATCTTCAGTTCTATTCAAAGATAATACATTCAGATAAGGTGTTGATCGGCTACTAGTAATTTTGATCCATGTTCTGTATCAAACAAATTGTCATAATCACCACGATAGGACCCTTACATAACCATATCTCTAAAGAATGCATCACATCGTAGTGAGCAATTACTCCAAGCAAGGCTTATAGTTGCAATGCTCTAGCTCGCTTCAATATAGTACATGTAATTAATTTTTATGAGTTGAATTTTTGGGGACTACATACATTCTATGCTTATGATTTACCCTTGGTAGGTTTGTAGCTACATCCAAATAGTAATCGAGTTGCTTAGTTTCGGTGCTGTGAAGCAGCATTGTTATAACCTCGTCAGTAATTGAATTCTGATTGTGCGAGTTGCGCACAACTACCGTCGTCTAGAAAGCTTTTTGCCATGCGATGAACTGGAGCTGCTGTTTATACTATAGCCCTTGCTGCACAATGTTGACCGTGGCTGTTTCTGCGTTTGCACAGGTACTACTACCAACGTGGCATCCTGGCCAAGGTGGACGGACAGCGTTTGGTCTACCAGTTTGTCGATGTACCCAAAGACATTGTGGAGATCGACTGCTCGGGGGCGTGACTGGGTGGCGCCAACACCCTGCAACTGCAGAATCTGGGACCCCACGCTACGTGTCTGTGATGAGGAGAGTCTCTGCCGGCAACCCCCTCTCCACAAGATAAACAGCCCCTACCCTTCCCTTCCTGGCCCAAACCTGCTGGAGCGGGATTTCGGTGCAAAAGAAGAAAACATCTGTGTAGGTGCGGAGGCCACTCCACAATGACAGAGACAATGGACATTACAATGTTACAACAAGTGAGAGTGGTTTCGCCACACTTCGGGCCTACAGAACCCGCCCCAACGACCACAAGTCCCAAATGGTGCTGCAAGCCCTTCTAATAGCTGCTGCTTGGAACTTTGTACTGGCCTTGGCAGTCACTATTTATATGCGGTCTTGATCGGGGCTGCTGGCTTTGCCTGCGGAGGAAGGAGTACCTGTGCTTTTTTTTTTTCTTTTTCTTTTTTGGATGCGACATCCACTGCCTGTGGCGGCCTACTGGTGGACAGGAATCCATGTTTCAGAGATATCACAAAGCTATTATCGACAGAGAGAGGTACAGAGAGATACTATATAAGAGATATACTAGCTATCACAGTTCTATGTGGACACAGAATGGTGTTTTCCTTTTGGGTGCAGACCTCAGCAAGAAGAGCTTCTTTTACCAGGGTTTAGAGAGAGAAATGGGCCAAGCTTGGCTGTCATTGGAGCTGTCAGTTTAGTCGGATGTTTTCCATTGCTTTGACAGGTCAAGTTCGACAAACGCGTGTCATCTTCGCACTTTATCTGAATTGAGGCACAATTGGAATATATCAAAACAGCTTAGTAAGAAGTAATGTACTGTACTTTGGCCAACTTGTCAAACAGACATAAGAAATCCGGCAATATTTTGCTCATACTCTATGCTTACAGCGTTGCTGACAAAACGAGGCAGCTCCAATGCTAGTAGTGCAAGAAGTGTGCCTGCAGTTTTTACAAGTGTGCAGCAAAAGCGATCCCCTAGCCATGACATTGTTCCGAAGCTCACATTTGCATGTAAGTGCAGAGCAGATTTCATCGCTGATGGAAGCACTCTTAGCTGTCACTGGGCAGAACAAAAGCACTTGGTACCAGAGGAATTGTCGTGTGTTTGTTGTCAGTGTTCCTCAGAAGGCCCGAGCTCACCATGTCTGCTCCCAAAACAGAATCGTGTCCCGTGGTCCCCTCTTTGTGCCGATGTTTCTGGATGTGTCCTTCGTTTGTTTCCTGCTCCGCTTTGTTGTCGTATCAGGTGCCTGGCCACTACTGGCTGACCAGTATGGTGTTGTGTTTCAAGGAAATCAAAATTGCAATGATTGGCTTCCACATGCCTACTTTGCTGCATCTCTTCACCCAAGGAATGCAGTGTAGGTGCACAGAAAAAAAGCAGAATCGTCTAATTCAGGAAAGAAGCGGAGTGCAGCATTGCCATGACATGCATATTTGTTGAAGGTGCCGCGTACAGACCAGAGTGTTTTGGAAACGCCGTCACATGCCGTCCCCCGATTGCTGGATACAATCCACAGCCTTCGGAAGAAAAGGTGGAAAGTGCTTTGAAGTGAAGTGCCGACAGGAAAGTGCTTGAGACTCTTTTTGAAGTGAAGGTCTCTGTGTGAGAATGTTGTTGAGTTTGCGGACGAGTCTGTTGCAGAGTTTATATAAAGAATGCATAAAGCAAATAAATTCTAGTAGCAACCACTTTACACAAACCACATTGTACATATGCTCAGAATTATTTGCACACGCCTCTTTTACGAGTGCACGGGGTGGTATTGGGCCCAACGTGGCTAGGGACTCTGGAATTACTGAAGCAAGAAAAGATTTTTTTCTGAAGTCTATTTTGACGTGAGGACTGTTGCTCCGTGCGAGTGCGTCCTCCAAGTAGCCTGAGGTGAATTTCTGCCTCATCTTCCGAATACAAGCTTAAAATATATTGAAAAACATCCTTAATAGAAGCTGTCAAAATTAAACTTCTACACCTATAAATGATTTATAGATCTCTTGGCAAGTCTGTCTCTAGACTGAAGAAAAACCAGAGTCCTCGCGACGTTTTTGGGACCCTCGCGGCGGCTGAGGGGTGGCCAGAAAACACCGAGTGATCCTTCCAGTTTACATTATTGTACATATTAGCCAATGACATCAGAACATAAGACAATGTGAACCAATGCTGTACTATACAGTTGTGTGCACTATGTATCTCAAGTCACAAAAAAAAAAAGCATTTTCATTGTGGTTTACTTAATTGAAAGACATTGTCCTACAGAGAAGCAGTGGGAGAGACACTTAAGATATGTGTGTGCTTCACAAGGATGTGTTTTTCTTTTAGCTTCATCTTCGCAAAAAAATAAACGCCTGTACATCTTGGGGGTCTTTTCTGTTTTTGGTAACATTGCTTCACCTGTGTCCCCTGTTTCTCTTGGCTCCCCGCCCACTCCCTATCTTTTTCTTTTGCTCCATGCATTGTATAAACATGTGACATCAGTTTTGGCATACGTCACCTCTCCCCCAAGTGGGCAGAGACATGGAAGTACACTTGTGAGATTCCATGCTTTTAAAATATATTTTCATGTGTTGTGCTTTGTACATACCTATGTCCTAATAAATTTAATGTACTACTTTGGGAATAATGACTGCTTTTGTCTTTTCTCATGCCTTAAGTGGCATAGGAAACGTTTACTTCCCTGCATAATGCCCTCATTCAAGGATCCTATATGCCTGACTAAATAATTACATGCAGTATGCTGTACTACAGTCGAACACGGATATATCGAACCCACATATATCGAATTTTCGGGTATATCGAACTCGTAAGTTATCCCCTTGAAAATCCTTTGTAAAAGTATAGAAATTCGCACGTTTATATCGAACGGTATTTTTACCTGCCTTCGGATATATCGAACGCCGCGCGAGCTGGAAGGTGCGCATAGGCGTCGCCGCGCTCCGCGACCTCCGGGGCAGCGCGGCTCGGCGCGCGAGTTCGAAGGTGCGCTTTGGCACTCGCAGCGCCCGGCGACCTCCGCGCGGCACCACGCCTCTGCCGACACCCGAAACGCTCGAAAAAACGTAAGGGCGAGAGGGCTCGGACTGCACGGTCTCCAACTTGCGGAACGGCTTTTTTTTTTTTTTTGTTTCTCTCTCTCTCTCATGCGGTAAAATTTCTCAAAAAACCCAAGACTATAGTCTTACCTTCTTTGGCATCTTGGGCAAGATTTTGAGAGAACGTCTATTTGAGAGACTGTATTATGCGGGAAAACGCATTTTGTGCGACATCTGATCGAGTCAAAATTTCACAAAAAACCCAAGACTATAGTCTTACCTTTTTTGGCATTTTGGGCAAGATTTTGAGAGACCGTATTTTTACTCAGGAAGGCGCGCAACAAGCAGAGGAATGCTCTACGATGCGGTAAAACGCATATTGTGCGACTTCTGATCGAGTCAAAATTTCACAAAGAACCCAAGACTATAGTCTTACCTTTCTTTGGCATTTTGGGCAAGATTTTGAGAGACCGTATTTTTATTCAGGAAGGCGCGCAATAAGTAGAGGAATGCTCTACGATGCGGGAAAACGCAGTTTGTGCGACTTCTGATCGAGTCAAAATTTCACAAAAAACCTGGGTCTGCGGATTGAGATTGAGAATCCTGGGTCTGTGGATTGACGCGCGAGGCTGTAACAGAGGAGCCATTAAGCGATTGGGGGGTCAGGCGAGCAACATTTTGCGCCTGATCTCTCGGATTACGAGTAAGCATGGTGGTTTGAGAGAGGATCTGCTGCTAAGAGTTTTTGATGCTTTATTTATTAGTCATGTTAATTATACGGTTCCATATTTGCAATGGACTAGAACAGAGAAGAAGAAGATTGATACGCTCATCAGGGTCGGGCTTAAGAGGATTCTGGGAATTCGAGAGACGACTAGCACTGAGCGGCTTTTAGAGCTGGGATTGCACAACACGGTTGATGAACTGATTGAAGCGCACTTTGCGGCACAGGTGGCTCGTCTGTCCAGCACTAAGGCTGGTTTGAAGATCTTGGATGAGGCTGGCATTGCGGCTCCTAGGGTGGAGATATCTGACGGGGTTCAGCTCACACGAGACGAGCATGAGGATATTCAGGTTGATCCTATTCCGCGCAATATTCATCCTGTGCACCACGCAGGCCGTCGTGAGGCTCGAGCCCGGGCTATACTTCGAAGTGTAGGTAGCGATGCTAAAGCGGCGCTTTTTGTGGACGCTGCGGAGTACAGCACGCGGAGGGCCTTTGGCGTGTCGGTTGTCGATGGTAAAGGGCAGCTGGTGGCCCGGGCATCAGTCTGCACAGATCATGTCACAGTTGCGGAGGAGATCGCCATTGCGTTAGCTCTTCAGGCTGCAGAGGTGCCTTGTGTGGTTTACTCGGATTCACGATCGGCCGTCCGTGCCTTCTCTGGAGGTTTAATTTCGCAGCAGGCGGCACGGCTCCTTCGGAGTGGTCGCAGGCAGGCGAGATGGGCCGGTGGTCATCATATCTCTTGGTTCCCAGCGCACGTCGAGGGCATTGATGGGGTTAATCCCAATGCCAGCGCTCACACCCTTGCACGTGAATGCACGAACCGTGCGGGGGGTGGTGAGGCGTCTGGGGGGAACATTGACCTCAGAAAGGATCCCTTGACAACCTTCCATGAGATTACGACTAACTACAAGCTGAGTATGAGGCGCTTTCCCCTTCCTAATGCTAGGCTCAAAGAGCGCAGGGAATCACTTTTAAGCTCCTACAGACGGATACGTATCTCTGCCCGCGTACGTATCGCAGGATAGCACCAGACTTTCCAGAAGAGTGTCCTCGTTGTGGCCTCGAGAGTTGCTCGCTAACACACATGCTCTGGCAGTGCCCCGCGAATGTAGGGACT